>OW026519.1:106676590-107276590 GCA_932274085.1 Protocalliphora azurea | reverse complement strand
TGTTATTTATATGCTTGCATAAGTACATAGAAATATCGCCTGAAACTCTAATGACGATTTATAAATTTTCCTTTCAAAAATAAATCTATGCATTAAATAATCTTTGAACTTAATGAAGACACATGAAAAGTCAAACACTTTCATTTAAATAAATTTAATATTTCGTACTTTCTTTTATTTTAAAGGATTTGTAACAAAAGAAATAAAAAGAAATTTCAACACATGCACTTAAATCCTAAAAATCTTTAATAAAAGTAGAAATTCATATTCATTTTAAAAATGCAAACATTTATGAAATCCACAATACTGGTTAGAGTTTAAAAACTGTTTGAAAATGTTATTTACTCCAGAATAGAACAGATGAACAAGAGGAATGAATGAATTATCAATTGAAATGATTGTCATGATATTTGAAAGTCTTGTCGATGCGAGTTTACAACATAAAATACTCGCAATGGAATTTTAACCCATAAATACCATGTTTTAATTTTTAATAAAACTAAATTCTAAAAAATTCATACAGTGTAACAAAAGGTCATTAAACACATTCGACACTCAAAGCGTATACATACATTTGCCTATTTGTAGGAAACTTCTCAATTAAAATATTATTTAGTCAGTTCCATAACAATTTTATAAAAACATAAAAAATGCAATAATTATTACTTTATCTATAATTTTATATGACTCCTATCTACGCCTCCTGATGGGTTAAAACAAGAATGTTCGTTTAAAGCATATTTTGCATATTTCTTATCTATACACAAGTAAACAAACATTTACTCATATGATAATGATTTTTTTTTTTTTTTTTTTTTTTTTACAAGTATAATCTATGGAGCAAAGAATAAAAACTAGAAAATCCCAGCAAAATTTCTTAATTTGGAATGTGGCAAACAGGGCAAACATTGAATTTATAATTGTTAGGCTGTTAAGAAAGTTTTTCTAGAATTTTGTGTGTATTGCTTAAATTCAATTGTCAATCTAAAGACAGGTGAAATAGGAATTTTTGTGTTCTCATATCTTACAAATATCAATCAATAGATCAGATCAAATGAACCACGGGTTCCATAGAAATTTATGGCAATACCGGTGTGTATGACAATAATTTCTAAAGCGCTTTTCCTATGAACAAACAGCCACTGATTCTTTAGGCAAAGATTTGCGCTAACTTCATTTCTGTTATATAGTATTTGCGGGCAAAATCGAGGAGTACACGAACTTTTGTAATACCGCTCTGAGCTCTTTATCCTCTTGGATTGTGGCAGAATTCGCTTGCCAATGTGACGACATATATCTGGAATTGGATACGCTAAAAGATTTGTTACATTATCTTAAGGAGTGTCCGAGCAATAAGACCCAAATTAGCGAATTAACGGGGCTATTTGGAAAATGTTGGACCAGACAGTGTAAAATTTGCAGAATGCATGAAATTTTCAGAATGTCGTGGAAATGGCATAATGACTTTAAATGAAGTATTTATTCTCTCATCAACCAAGATTGTTGAATTTATTGCAAGTTTATACTTCCTGTGGGGAGTAAAGAGGCTGCACAAAAAATACTATATGTGACGGTGCTTAGAGGTTATCATATATATCAGGGGAAAGGAGAGTTACTCTCTAATAAGATTCAAAAGAGAAGAAGAGGAGGAAAATACGGAGCAATTCCCAGGATCTAATTTGTTATGTCGTGGTACAAAATTAGATATGAGAGCATTTCTAAGTTATATGTTGAACATTCTAAGAAACATTAGCTATTTTTCAGCCACACCATTTGTTTAGAGATAATGATCCAAATGCCCTATCGGAAAACATGTAGAAACTGGCAACTAGATAAATATTTAGTTTAATGGGCCTAAATTAATATCATTGGCTTAGATTTTATCGGTTTAAAAAAAAAAAACAAAAAGATATTCAGATACCGACAACCCGACATCCATCACAACGGACTTTCAGACCGCGGAAAGGGATCAGCTTATCAATGATGGGATAGACCAACTGACTGACATGCCATATATTACATTGAAACTGAAATTCCGAGCAACAAAAAGATCAATGTGTGCCTTTTTTCGTAGCCTATTGTTATATATAAATTCTTTAAAATCTTGTAAAATCTTAATCGAAAATATTACCAGGTTATTCAAATAATACATTACAAACGAACATGTTATTTTCGAATCATGTGCCATTTTATTTACAGTGATGATTTTTTTTTCCACTAAAAGGATTTATATGAGTTAGTATAAGTGCGTTAACATATATAAACGTATACCTTTAACATAGTGCTACTAACGCCAAGAATCTTACAAATTCTCAACATATTTTTGTTGCCAAAATGCAAATAAACATTTATAAGACAGTATGTTCTTTATACCAACTACAGTAAGAAGATGTATATATTTAAATGAGTTCGTATCTATATATATTGTTGTGTGTTTTGAAAAATCTTTGTTATCTACCACACAAACCCATATTACTCCCATATTTATTTCATATTAGATATCAAACTCCCTGACCCATTTTATGCCAAATACCAACTAGGGCCAGAAGGAGTTTATAGCTTTCCTCCACTTTAGTATAAAGTTTAGGCAAAATATTATGTATTGGGAAGGTATGAGATATTGCTGCTATTTGTTTACGCTTTTGTGTTTGTGTGTGTATATATGTGTGTGTTTGTGTATAAATAAGAAAATTCCAAATAAAACCATTTGAGTAGTTAAAGATGCTGGTATCTTTTAAAGTTTCTTTTCTAGTTTAACCTTGGAGCTGTGCTGTGTACTCTATTTATATGTGATCAATAATACTTGTTTTGTTATTGTTATTTTGCTCCATTTTAAGGTAGTGTTTTTTTTTTTTTTTTTTTTTTTTTTTGACAATGTTCTTAAAGTTTGTAATTTTTTTAAAGAAAAATAAACCAAAATACCTACACAAAAAAAATTATTTAATAATATTTTTAGTAAATTTGTTAATTGGATTTTTACTACAACTTAATAAAATAAATTAGTTTTTTAAGAATTTTTAAATTTAATAGAGAAATAAAATCATTAGTTTTGAAGTTAGACAGCATCTTGTGTTCGATTTAATGATTAATAAAAATTTTTAGGGACAGTACCCTTACTTGCAAAATTATATGCATGAAGTTTTTTCAGTATGATATTGGAATTTTAACCTGTAGCACCATTGAAGAATTTACGTTTGCGGACACCTTAAAATGGACCAGGAAGCGATTTCTCGATTGTATGTACAACAACTGATAAGTCCATAAGTATCTTGAAACAATGGGAGGTATAACTATCGCTACAATTTCACTATATCGTCTTGAAATATAGCACATATTCGATAAAAAAAAATTGAGCATACGATGCGATATAACTTCAAAACTAACGATGGTTCGTTAAAATGTACTTAAGCAAAATTGTGGGAAATTTTGTAGTCTATAAATGTTATAATGACATCAAAACAAGTACGATGAACAATAAGCGAGATACATAGATACAAAAATCTTATTTTTGACACGTGATTATCGGTGAATTTTAACATCTTGTGTAAGACACCAGGACGATGCTATATGGCAAAATTCTCTTCCCGCCTTCAAATTCCGAAGTTTAAACAATTTTTCGTCTAATTTTCATAAATATTTTTTGTTTTATTTAGATAATAAAATAAATATTTTCAATTATTAAAACAGATGAAAGTGTCCAGGAAAAAAATGTTACAACATGTTCTAAAATCATTACTTCTAGAACTGGTGTAATCATAGCCACTTCAGATTCTTTAATAACATCCTTAGAACTAGTGGCGTCGCAACCAATTCTGGCACTCATTTGGTAGAACCATATTATGATTCTTATTTGGTATTAAGGAATGTTTAGGAGAACTAATGCTTAAGAACTAATACTATATGACTTCTACATTACTTTTCTGAATAAATTACTGGTTTCTAAATGACTTCATAGAACTGTTTAAAAAATTCAAATAAAAAAATAAAAAAAAATACTAAATTGATTTAAAGATTGGAAATAAAGAATAAAAAATAAAAAACAAGTTATGAAATCGTTCCCTAACGCATCTATAGAACTAGTTCTGAATGTGACAATTTTTAACAGAAATTATTGATTTAAAAAAAAGGTCTACAACCGTTGCATAGAATGCGTACTAGCTATGTAACACCCAGCAAAAACTTAACTTCCAGTTTTAAAAGCAACCTTAACCTTAATCGCCACTTCCAGCATTACCTATAAGTAATTAAAAAAGACGTTTCTAATAAATATAAAAGGTATTTGAGTCTAAAATATTAAAATATTCCTTAAAAAAAACGATTCTTAAAATTGGTTTCCAATGGCAAATTTTTTGACCAACACTGTATGTAATTTGCTCCGACATTGACTGACAGCTCCCGCACAAAATCTTGATAGTAAATCAATATAAACATGATAATTCACTTTAGCATGAATAAAGTTGACAAACTTATTTTAAAAGACATATACAACCGAAATAGAAGTATACTAACCGATTCAAAATCACTTAAATGTCCATTCTTCTGACGGTCTTTCGTCCGTCCTTGTAAAACTTGTAATCATATTACAGGTCGCAACTTTAAAAACTACTTTACAAAATTTCGCACACAGATGTCCTTAGACTTAAGGAGTACATTGAACTATTAAATTTGTTGATATTGATCCATTATCTCAGCTATCATTCCAACATAATAATTTTCATGGAATATAACGAACCATTATCATAAAAGTTCAATGAACTAATGAACTAATGACCTTACTTAAGGCCAATTTTCAATAATCATTTTTATGGGAATAAATCTCATGTATGAATATGCTATTATAACTATAAAATTTAACACGAATATGTTTTTTTTCTAGTTACTTAAAAAAATATTTTTAAATATTAAATAATTATCAATTATACATTGTTCTGAATATTTTATGTAAAAAAAATCCCACAATTGTTTTTAATTTTTTTTTTTTTTTTTTTTTTTTTGTGAAATATTCTAAACAAAATTCAAAACTTAGTTCATGTACACAAAGTTTGTTCACTTTCAATGAAATGGAATTTGACATTCAGCGATGACTGCCATTTATTAACACAAAAATTTTAATTTATATAACTAATATTATGTTAAAAAATAAAAAATAAAAATATGATAAATAATAAAGTTATAAACAATAAAAATTGTTTTAGAGCGTTTTTGGTTTTGTTTTTATTTCAGTTTTTTTTTTCTTTTTTTTTATAAAAATACAAACGCGTTAAAAAAGAATACAAAATATTGCTAATTAATGATAAAAAAAAAGTTTAAACACACACGTCAAATGATTGTTTTGATTGTCTTCTTTTGAGAGTGCAAATTAAATTTAATCAAATTTAAAGAAAGAAAAATGAATTAAAAAGAGAATCGTTTTGCTTTGACAATAAAAAATTAACTAAATTGTGGTATAAATAATGAACAACTAAAGACCAACAAACAGCCAAGCCAGGTAAGAAAATAATAAATGAAAAAAACAATTATTACGAAAAAAACAAAAACAACAATTGTATACAACATATATAAATACTCTGCAAATTAAGGTCTAAATAGAGAATTACACACACAAAAAATGAAAATATATAGCTAAGTATTCGGTTGTATATGATGAAATTTTTTTGTTATAGAAATGGAGAGTAAAAATCAACAAAAGTGTTAATAACAATTGCACACAAACTTAAATAAATAAACTGACAGATAGTCAGCCAGGTAGAGAGCGACAGACCAATAGACCGAATTAATTGAAATGCACTTGTCTCAAAACGCCAACAAAAAAGAACTTTTTGAGTTAGAACACGAGAATGTAGGAAAATAGAGAATAAAATTTAAATGATTTTAATGACTTCATTTAAAAAATTTACTCTGTTTTGTATTAAGAGACATTACGTTACGGAGAGTTTAATAAAAAAAAACACTTACAAAACACTACAACAAAACGTATTTGTTATCTAAAATACATATAAATATATTATCACTATATTTTGCAAGATTATGATGTAGTTGTTCTACTGTACTGCAACAACAACAACCATTCGTATAAAAACAAACAATAAATATGTAAATAAATAATGATGGTAAGAATACGAGTAATAATTGTAGTAAAATGGGAATAGGAATTTCGAAATAGTTGTTGTAAAGGTTATAACATGGGTATCTGTGTATGTTTGTATGTATTTTTTTTTTTTTTTTTTTTTTTTTTTTTTGTATTTGTAGTGATGATTTATTAATACGCGTACACGTATAGATGTTATTATTCTTTTCTGGTTCCCTAGAGCGTATGAGTAATACGTATACGTGTTATCTGTTATGTTCAACCTACCGCCCAACTTCAAATATACTCTTTGTAATAAAGAATTTTTTAAACAAAATACTTTAAGAATGAAATTCTTAAGCATTTATAATATAGCATTTATTAAAAGAGAAATCATTTGAGAAACTAATTTTGTAAATATACACAAAAAAAGTCACCAATCACCAAAACAAAAAATTATTCAATTAAAATTATTTTAAATTTAACTGTAAAATTTTTTGCAATTAAAAAACTTATTAAATTAATCAAGTAGATGATTGAATGAATTAAAAATTTAAATGAGAAAAAAAAAACTTGAATTGCTTGAATATATTAATTAAATTTTGTTGTTGTTGTGAAACAAATGTGTTAATTGAAAAATATAAGTTAATATTTTTTTCCGTGTACCTACTTATTTCATGTTTCAATATTTTATTGGAATAATCTTTGCATAAAACTTTATGTAATAATATTTAGAATTTCGTTTACAACTTTTAAAAATTAAAAAAAAAATCGTTAATCACATATCACTCTTTTCCCAAACTTGTTTCAGCTATTCTGCAGTATATCATTTTCATAAAAATCATTAAAAGCTAGAAATGTTCCCAAAGAAATTTCAGACATATTTTTCTCATAGAAATCTCTCGACGGAAAGTCTTTTTTCTAAATTATCACTAATGAAAAATAGACTTATGGAGGACTTACAGACACTTGTGAATCCATGCTTTCAGCCCTAAATTTGAAAGACGGGGATTTGGAATACTGGAGCCCATGTGCAGATATCGTACAATAGTTCAGAAGTTTAATTCATAAAAAGAATACTTTATGTTAGATAATTTTTATTTATTATTCTTTTTTTATCAAATAAAGAAATTTTAAGGAGTTTTTTAGGTATCAAAGCAGTTGGCCTCTTTTTTTTGTCGACTTTTAACCAAATAAAGAAAAAAAAACATACTTACATACCTAAGTCGTCTCTTGCGGTTAAAAAGAACTTTATGATTGAAGTATAAATTTATAAATTATAAATTTATATATATATATATATATATTTATCTTTTACCTTAACTTAATTTTGTTTTTCACCAATAATTTTCGAAGTATAGAAGAGAGCAATTTTTTAAAACTATCCTGTAATTCCCACTGTATTATTAAATAATATGTTGTCTTTTTTATCCCAATTCATCCAGCTATAAAAAATATTCAAAGTCAACACTTTGAAATGAGCATGAAAAATTGCTATATTGTAAAAAAAGTGGTCTAATTCTTTTACTTTTTTCTAAAAAAAAAAAAAAAAAAAAAAAAAATGTATTAACAAAAGAATATTTTACTTTTCATATTTCAAAAGATAAGTCTTCAGAAATTAAAAAAGCTAATTATTTTCTTGGATTTTCATCTATGCAACTCTACAAAAAATTGAGTTTACGGTGTGTACAGAAAAACATACAATGACAATCAAAATAATAGCACTACAAGACTTACCTTCACTTAACGCAAGTCAAATATTTTTATTTGAAGATATTTTCTCTCCAAATTCTTTATAAAATTGTTATTCGAAGCACTCTTTCTCTATATATGCAACTCCATTTTTCTGCGAAATATTCCCATTTCGTGAAATATTAACTGTTTTTTTTTCAAAAAGCTCTGATATAATGCAGTCAAAATAATAGCACATTCATTAGAAATTATCAGAAAAAAATTTAATACTTGAGTTTCTTTTCTAGTAAAATAATTTAAAATGACAATCTATGTCAATTTATAGCATATTTACTACTACAGGGAATCACTTTCATATTTATAGGTTGAATTAGGTCATGTAATACATAGGATGGTTGATGTGGACTTCATTGTTACATAAAAATATTTCTGAATAAAATGCTTATGCTGAAATTAGGAATTTTATTGCTTTATTGATCAGAAATGGCATTACTTTCCAAAAAAAAAAAATTTGAATGTCGTTGGATCTGAACCACCACTTCAACTTTTATGATTACAGGCTTAGTACGCCACTCCAGAAGTTAGCGTATTATGTCTCTTAAGGAGCACAAACAACATGTAAAAGTGGCAACTGCTGTTGTATATCCTTTTTTACAATTTCTAGAATGAAACTTTTATACACGAAGTAAAAAAAATCCACCATATTTAACATACAACATGCTTCTTCCACTAAGATAAAATTTACAATGTCGCCCCTACATTTTCTAGTAATTAGGTGACCAAATAAATCATAAATTGTTTAATTTAATTTAATTTAATTTAATTTAATTAAAAGAAGGACAATTTAATCATATATGTACAAAAATATGCAAAAACTGTGATGTATACCTCTGTATATCTGTAAATACTTGATAGGATCATAATTTCATAAGCTTTAAAAGAAATGACGTTAATATAGGTCCCAATAGCCCGAAAAACAGAAGTTGATTGACATAAATGCGGTTTTGAAGCGGCGAAATCCTTGTAATGTAACAATATAATTGAAAACATATGAACATACAGAATTAAAAAAAATGTTATCGGAACACAAAATACGATCAGACAAGTATTTTGGCTAATGTGTGAAACTAAGAATTCCACAAATTTTAAAATTCCTGAAGATTAAATAAGCAAGCATTAATGCTAATAACTTAGTTATCAAACATAATAACATTAATTAATTTCCAACGAACTCAAGATTGGTGATATTTTTTTGACTGTCCATTTTCCTAGCATTCCAAATATTTTATAACTTTTTCACAAAAATTATGTGAAATTTTCATTTATTATTTTACTTATTTCATAATTTGCATTTATTATTTTACTTAAAAAAGGTCTCAACGACTACTACACATGCAGGAACTCCATAGGTAAGAATTGGGGCCTCAAACCGATGGTAGTAAATTGGATTTACATCTCGATGGTGACACCAATTCTGACGTATGGATGTCTGGTCTGGTGGGAGGCAATGAGAATAGGAAGTCGTAGGAATGTTTTGTCCAAAGCCCAGAGATGTGCTTCGATTAGCATCACAGAAGCACACCTCAGGCGGCACTTGACGTCATTCTGCATCTCCTACCCATTGAGGAGGTCGTGATGGGAATACCTGCAAGGAGCCTGCTTAGACTTAGTGAACTAGGACTTACAGGATCAATCAGAATAGGACATTCCAAACTTCTAAATGAGGTCAATCTCGGTGGACATGCCCTGGCTCCCTCTGGATCCACGGACTATATGTGCACGGAGGTCGATTTCAGGAAAATCCTATACTGATTATCCCGAGTAGCGACGAATGGTCAGGTAGGGAGAAATTATTCAGTGAGTATCGTTATTCACTGATGGATTCAAAATGGATACAGGCACTGGTGCAGGTGTGTATCTGGTTGAGGAGAACATCAGGGAAACGTATAAACTCTCGGATAGTTGCAGTGTGTTCCAGGCGAAAATTCTGGGTATTCTTAGGACCATGGAATTGATAGCAGGGAACATTGAAGAGAATACAGAGGTAACTCTGTATGTAGATAGTTAGCTACAGTAAGTAGGCTCTGAGGAGATTGATGAGAAATTATCATATCAGACTCTGCTGGGTACCGGTTCATTGCGAGATAACTGGCAATGAGGTAGCTGATGAATTAGCTAGGAATGGCTCAGCTTTGGATAGGGCTGTAAGTGAAAGTGGTGTGAGACTACCTATGAACTTAAGCCGAAATACAAACATTTTAAAAAAATAATATATATATATATATATATATATATATATATATATGTACCTTTTAAATCATCTCAATAAGAAATCAGAAAACTATAAAATCATTATACGTTCATAAATAAATTTTGTATTTATTAAGATAAATAAGCTGAAATACTGTTCTGCTATTCCTGTGTGATATTGTGGTAATTTGGATTACTCTTTGCAAAATTCAAAATATTTTGATACTGACCTACTACGCAATACAATATTGTGTTAGGATTTTTTTTATTAATATTCCAATCAAAACTTATTTTCTTTAAATTATTGATGTTTGTGAATTTAATAAATTTTAGTTTATATTGCACAACTCTGACATCATTTCACTCATTTCAATACATAATGACTTTTACTTCAATTTAATGTTTCGTATTTCATTTACATCTTTTTTCGCTTTTGCTTACTTCACAGAAAAATATTGTTGGTTATTCATCAAAATTTCTTTTCCTCCTACACTTCCAAACAAAATAAAAAGAATAACAACAACAATAACATTTGATACAACAGGTACTGGGGTTTGATAAACAACTTGAGTTTTTTTTATACCCTTCACCAAAGGTGTCGTCATATATATATATATATATATATATATATATATATATATATATATATATATATATATATATATATATATATATATATTTGGCTCCTCTTTTTTTGATTAATTCATATAGTAATTAAAAAATTATTCTTAATTAAGGAAACTTAGAAATTAATGTTATTACAAATTTGAAACTTTCAGTTACATAATTAAGAAGTATATGATCAGTATGTTTACTTAATACCTTCGATTTTTTAACTTTGGTATTTGTTTATATTTTAAGCAATTTTAGCTGTGAGTAATTCCATTTTAAATTTAAAAAATTTTGACCCTTTGTTATCGATTTAGATAAAATTTGGTGCATGTGTACAGGACGATATAGAGGCATATAAAATGAATTTTTTCTCATATTTATTTTGAGAACTGTTATTTAAATGGATATAACTTTTGTTATATAAAATATATCAAAATAATTTTTTACAGTACATTTTTCAAAGTTTGTATTTTAAGATGTCATAAAAAATTTTAAAATATTTTTATTAACATACTTTTTGTAAGAATTCTCTTTAATAACGTGTATCTATCTGACATTTTTTTTTTTTTTTTTTTTTTTTTTTTTTTTTTTTTAGGAAGCCTTATCGATATTCTTGCTACAGAGAAAAATTTCAGAGAGATGAAAATTTTTAAATTTAAAATGGAATTACACTTTTATAATTAATTGTGTATTCATTAAAATTCTCACTATTTCTATTATGATAGATTTTATTTACATCGCAAAAGTGAGTATTGATTTTATCCTTTTTTTTTTATCTGACACTCGTAACTCCAATTCGTTTCCAACTTATGTTCAATTCTCAACTAATAAATTTTTTACAAATATTAAAAACAAGGCATTTATAAATTTGTTTTAGGTTATTTAGTTATAAAGTAAAGGACACTTTTTTTACCTGATTTTAAGCGAACTAAATATGCTGTGCCAAATTTTATTGCTTAATCCGTGGTTTTATACAAAATAAATTTACATTTTTTACAGTACAAAACATATGTACCTGTTTCTTATTGATATATTTAGGTGAACCACAAGTGCTTTGCCAAATTTTATTGATAAATTCTTGCTTTTTACAATACAGGACTAACAAATGTACCTGTTTTTTATTGGGCTAAAGTTGTTTTTAAGAAAAGGCTTATACATATTATTACCTAGTGTAGAAATTTGTTTATAAATAAAATTATAATATTATTACCTAATGTATATCATATATACTATAAACGAAGTTGTGAATGAAAATCTTTCAACAGATATTTTAAAAAAGTGGCCTTGTGTTCAGAATTGATTTTTTTGTGCTCCAATAAATTATTTGTTTTCATAATCGTGTTAAAACTCATATACATATCTTTATATACTTTATTATGGCATTTGGAAAATTAGATTTGTAAAAGTTACTTTACTAAACAAAATATATCATATTTATGCATTTAGAATTCAACTCCCACCACCATTTCACACGATTCAATGGACGATGCCATCATCAAAGAAATTATCATGTCAGGAACGTTCAAATTAACAACGAAAGGAGGCAGAAGCGAGGTTTATGACACATTTGAAAAGATTGTGAACTATGAAGGAACCGAAAGAAAACAAAGTTGCCTGCACAAAGTGTTTCTGTCTTTTTAAATACGATAAAAAAAAAGCACATCGATCTTGGTGAGACATAAGTGTTATTACATTATGAGAAAAACTAATATTGAAAAAGCATAGGTTAACAATGAGACGAAAAAAACAGCAACGCTGTTGTCTTCCGAATGGTGTATAAAAAATTGTCGGCCTTTTCAATTTGTACAAGATATATATATATATATATATATATATATATATATATATATGTATAAGTTGAACAGCACAAGCATTATTTATATGGTTCCGCTCATACACTGATTTAAAATACTTGAAAAATAACAAGTGGCTTGCAATGTCTACAAAAATATATAAATATATATATGATAATACGTTGTTGTTGTGCATGCGTTGCTTGTAGAACAAAAGTATGTATTTTTAATTTTTAAGTATAAGTACTATTTCTTTTTATTTGTTGGTAAAGATTCGGCACAACCGAATATAGCGCTCTAACTTGTGTTTCTTTTATTTCGTTTGTTTATTCAATTGTATGTATTGTTGCAAAAAAGTACGTGCTATTTTGTTTTACAAAACTTAAGGAACAACAGTAGTACGAGTAACAAGAAAAATATAACAACAAACAAATTTTGACGATTTTGTTTCATTTTGTATAATTTAATTTTTTTTTTAAAGGTATTCAAATGACAGTCATAGACGCATTGGTGAAAGACATGTTTATTTTTGTAAATAACCATTAATACTATACAAAAACAACAACAACAACAACAGTTAAACAAACAAAAAAATAATAATAAATAAGAAAAAGGAAGCTTTAAATTTATAAACGAACCAAAGTCAACGGCAACAACAAAATTAAATGACACTAAAAATGGAATGTAAACAAATCATAAGAAAAATAATCAATTTTAATCTTTTAAACTTTAGTTGTTGATCGTCCTCTGCATAACGCTCTTTGGATAATTTTAATAGAAGTAGTCAGACAGAATTAACAATAATTAAAATTATTAAAAGTTTCTTACAAATTGATATAAAAATTGTTAGAATAATAAACATTCCTATTAAACCGATTAAGTTTTATAAAATTGGCATCCTTGTTAGAAAAATTTACTTCAAGTTTTGCCATAATTTAAATGTAGTCTGTGATTTAAATATTTCATTGTTTCTATTTTCTTTATTACAAATAATTTACTTCATCATTTTTTTTTTTACAAACAACGAAATTTTAAAATATTTATTTGTTACAGCAGTTTAGCTGCTTTTATCTTAATCTAAACAAAACACAGAAAAACAAAGAAATGGGTAAATATTCTCTTAAAATGGGCCAAAAGCAGACAGAGTGAAGCAATGTAATTGAGAGAACCAACTGGATTTCATTAAAATTTGTCATAAAACGTGATAAATTTTCACAAAACAGCTGCAACAACATATCATTTAATTATTTTTTTTTTTTCTTTTAATATTATTACGTTACTAAAAGTTAGCATATTTTTATTATTAAATAAAAAACATTTTGCCTCACTTCTTTTTTGTCCATTTTGCCTCTTTTTTTTGTAAATTTAATTTTGAATTTTTTGTTTTGTAAAAAAAAAAAGAATAGCACAGAAAAGTTAATTTATATTTTAAATTAATTATAACTATGAATAATAAAAATACTGTTAAAAAAAATTAATAAATAAAAAAACCAAAATTAAAACTTTTTGTCTGTAGTTCTTTTTTAATTTTAATATTGTGTTGGTGCAACATAGTGGTAACTAAAATTAAATGTTTCTTTCAGATAAAAACGCAACAATATGTTGCCTTGGATAACACATACTTATCAACATGATGTAATTCTGGGATGGAGTATGTAACTACAACAAATCTCTGGCACTAGCACTTTCTAGCTAAGCGGATGCAACCAACCAACTAGACTAACACAGTGTATGTATGTTTTTTAAAATCTGTGCCAAAAATTTATTTTTAAAATTAAAAGCATATTTTTTCTAAATTTAATTAATGAGTCCCAAAAAAAAATAAAAAGTAAATAAGTAAAAAGAGTTTTCCTTTGGAAGTGGTGGTTAACACAAAATTAAACGATTTTTATAATAAAGAAAAGAAGCAAACATTTTTAAAACGAGGATGGTGGAACAATTCTGTAAGGTAAATAATATCTTGGTACAATCACAGGGCACTACAGTGAAAAAACACTTGGAATGTAGCACAGTGTAGATATGTATGAATAGATTTTTCGATATACCCCCCAAAATCGGAGTTATATCCAAAAAACTGATTTCTTGGACTTCGTGGCTTTAGAAATTTTTATCTCGAATACCTGTTATCCAATTTATTTTTTTTTGCGTCATAAATATGAAAACAACAAAATACTCGTATTCCTAATAAAATATAGTATGTATTAGGAAAAAATATGAAAAAAAAAAATAGGTTTTGAAATAAAGTGTGGGTCAAATATGGCTGTAAAATCCAAAAAAATCCAATCCAAAAAATTTGGTTGAAATATTCATGTTTCTAAAAGAAATCAATAAAATATTCTTTTAAAACATATGTATTGGATATATGTTAATCCGGTTTTATTAAAATATTTTTATACCTCCCATTTATAATTGGTAACACAAATTTGTTTTAGATTTGAAAATTTATAAAAAATTACTTGCTTTAGTGAGCTTTGGAATATACCACATTAAAAAAATAAAATTAAAAAAATATTTGAATATGTTTTTTATGCTCTTTAAAAATATGATTCTAAAAATTTTACAATTTTATAAAATATGCTTGCTCTCTCTCTCTGCATTAATATGTGTAGAACTATTTTTTTTTTTTTTTTTTTGTTTAATTTGAAAAATATTGTGTGACTTTTTTTCTACACCGAACTTGAAAGAACTTGAAATTTCGTTTAAAAATTCTAGATTTTCAACCGATGCTTAATGTAGGGCGCAAATTTCAATCAAATTGAAATTTCTTTCTTAAACTTTTCCAAAAAACTTATCTTTTCGAATATGTAAACAAAAATTTTGTTTTGTAAAAAAAAACCCTATTTTTCATGCTCATTTCAAAGTGTTTATTCTGAAAGTTTTTGAAAAATTTGTTCCTGAAAGTGTTGATTTTTTAATGATAACGTTTATGAACAACTATTTAAAACATCAAATGACGAATCTTTTTGGACCGGATTACAATTTAGCTTAAAAATCTGTCATTTGGAATTAGTTTCGAAAACTTGAAAAAAAGTAATTTTATTTGAATAAAATGCGGAAAAGCTTCGAGAAACATATAAGGAAAGATAAATATATTGAAAATAGGTACATTATATTATGTGCTTCAGGACACGCTCCCGGGACTAGTAATTAAAATCTTTATAGAGGGCAAACCAAATCACCTAAGGCTTTGATATTGATATCTTTTATTATTTGGACCTATATACATACATATATGTCCATATGATAATAAAGGTTCAAACACCAATAAAAAATAATTTGAGCATTAAAATACTAGCAATTTCGGTCTACAAGAGAATTTTTTAAGATGTTCTGGCGAAAAAGAATTTTAAAAATTCTTTAAGATTAATCAAATCAAATTTGTAAAAAACATTTTCCAATATTTTATACACAAAAGGAGAAAAAGTATATATCCAGTAGGCAGTATTTAATTTTTTTTTCAACACTATTGTACTTATTACATTAAAATTAAAATAAAATACAAAACCTGTGCATTGATATAAATATTGTAAAAAAAAACTACATACCCCAAAATAACATTATATTTCGAGACCTCTGATGCCGACTTGTATGCCGACTATACGAAATTATGAAACTTTTTGTTCCTAAAGTCGATAACCACTAAAATAAGAAATGCAATCCTATTTCACTACATTGTCCACATTCATAACATTGTTTGAATATATCCTAAGGATAAGGATACTAAGTATACACAAAAATTTTTTCTTAAAAAATATTATCCAAAACGTGTTGCTACAGAATAAGGAAAAATGCTACAAAAGTATTCATCTTAGCGTAACTTAATCATTATAAATAGAAGGAAGAATATATTTTCAACGCAAAATTTATCTTATGTTAATATTAGATAATCGTTATTTTTATTTATTTATGTTTAAATTAAAAATTGCCGGCTACTGGTACATGCCAAACTTAGGTATACTTACCCTATTAAAATGTTTTCTTTAACTTCTAAATGTATATATTTTTGTGATTCTATAGTAATATTTTAATTTAATTGATACTTTTTATACATATTCTTCACCCACTTAAACATTGAAATGTTGATATTAAATGTACAATTAATAAAAAGTAATTTGTCGGCTGCACGAAATATTCTTTCAACGAAACCTTAAAACTTAAACAACATAAATTACATTAAATGTTAACAATTAAAAACTTTAATAAATTATTAACAACAATTAATCAAAAATACACCATAAATAACAAAATATAAACAAAAAGAAGCCAATTTAGTAAAATGAAAAAAAAATAATATATTAGAGGCAAAAATTAATGGAGCGCACTTGTTTAAAGTAAAGTATTATTACAATGCGCCACACTACACTTTACCAGAAGTTAGTGTAGTGTAAACAAATGATCTATATATGCAAATGCATGTATGAGTGAGTACATGTACTTTTTTTTTAGAGACAAAAAGAAATGAACAGCAAATAAAAATTTTGCAATGATTACACACACTCATATTTAGTTGAGAATTAAATTGAAAATCGTAAAAATGCCAGGAACTGAAGGCAAAACAGTGTTGACGAACTTTATCAAAACACATTGCTAATAACAGAGACTATGCAACATGTGTCAGTTACCAATATAGGACGAATATTTTAATAAAGTCTAGTTAGATTTTCTAGAAATAAACATGTTTTATTTTCAATATTCAAATAAAAATTATAAAATATTTTTTTATGATTTTAAAAAATTATTTCCATATAGGTGTATGTTTTTACCTTATATTATCTAGTAACATTTAATTCACTTTTCAATTGTTTTTGCTATAATTTAAAAAAGTTGCATTTTTACTTAGCTCATAATAGTTTGAACATAACTTTCTTTCGAGTGTAGGGTATACAAAATTGCATTATAGATTTGTGCTAATATTTGTGTTTCAAATGAACATGAAATTGAAAAATAAAAAAATAAAAATAAAAATAAAAATAACTAAAACAAATACAGCAAACAGAAGACATAACCAGAAGCAACATGTCACACATTAACATTAAAAATAATAATAAAAAAATGGAAAAATAAAAAAAAAACTATCTAGTGAAACAACATCAAACACATGGAGAGAAAAAAATGAATAAATAAAAGAATGATTGACTGACTACATGAATGAGCATGAATGCGACTGGAACTGTAACTGCAATTATTGATTTCAATCATATGTACATATGAGTGAGTGGTCTTTTTCCCCTCCAGGGAAATCGGGATTGATTTTAAAATTTTCTGGGATCCCGGAAATTCCCGCCAAAAATAAATAATTAGAAATTTTAAAATATTTATAAGATAATTTAGTTAAATGGAGAAAAAAGTTTTTAAATAAACTAATTAATCATAAAGCGGTCAACTAGTTCAGGGGGGTTCTTGTGTACTTCGATTCGAAAGAATCATTACTTTGATTTTCATATTGCCCTCGTTAGTTTGACGGAAGTCGTTAATAGAGCTATAAAGAATTTTGCAGATTTCTGAACCCTATTCTTTACAAGTTTCTATGAATAATAATTTTTCTCATACAAAAATATAATTAAGTTCCGTATATTTTTAGGCTACACTATTAATCTATGGCTAAGGAAAACCTGAGTTCAAAAATTAATTTACATAATGTTCAGTTCTTGGACAATTGGATCCTTAAAAGTGCATGGGGTTATAAATGAACTCTTTGTAATTTATCTAAATAAAAAATCTGTATACAGTTAATAGTGCGAATACTTTTAGGCAAATTATATCTTCACATAACAACAAATATATTTTTCAAATGTGGAATTTTACTTCTAGTATACCTTTTGCAACATATTATTTTTGGTCGCAATGTAGAGTTAATTTTTTTTTTTTTCTTTCTAAAAATTAATAAATTTATTCTCCATACTCGTTCCAAATTTCGTTTTGGACACTTATTTAGTTTAGAAGTTATGAAGCAAAGGATATTAAAAAGCTATTTTTTTTTTTTTTTTGTTTTTTTTTTTTGTATGTAAAATTGAAAATATTTACAAAAATTAATTTCAAAGTATATTTTTTATGAGCTTATATTTAAATTAAATTAAATTTTATATACAAAATTTGACTTTAGATTATATTTTGGTCCATAACATCTAAACTAAAATGTTCAAAATTAATTTTTAGTCTAGTGTGGGGAAGAGTTATGTTAACATTATATAATTTTTTAAGAATTTTAAAAATATCATTTTTGGGGATATAATAGTTTAGTTTTTATAAATCTAATTTTGACCATTAAACTTTCGAAATAAATTAGGGGTACACATTACACAGTTCGCGAGGGTTTTGCGCGTTTTCATGAAGACCCTTATTAACTTGTTATGTATAGTTCAAAAGTTATTAGTAATTGTAAAGTGGTTTCGCCGTCGGCTGAAGTAGTTCAGTTATGTCCACGAACCTTAAGTGAGAACACAATTTGTTTAACCTTTCTGGGGTTAAAATATACAGTGTGTCTTTATTTAATAATTCAGTGTTTCAGTTATCGATAATAATAAATATTTTAGTGTTAGATAAATTACTAACAGGGATTCAGTCAAGTACTTATCTGGAAATTCGTATTCTATTACTGGTAGATGCCGGGTTGAGGATTCGGTTCCCTCGGGTATTATGCAGCAAGTCGAATCATTTATGATACTTAGAGATAGATATCTTACCACTGCTGATTTAAATAATACAATTTCTTAAAACTAGATTACAAAATTCAGAATTAATATAGAGAAACAGTCAACCGAAGTTGCTATGCCAAAACAGTCCACCGAAGTTGTAATGCCAAAACAGTCAACCGAAGTTGCTGTGGCAAAACAAACAACCGAAGTCGCTGTACCGAAACAGTCAACCGAAGTTGATGTGCCAAAACAGTCAATCGAAGTTGCTATGCCGAAACAGACAACCGAAGTTGCTGTGGCAAAACTATCAGACGAAATTGTAGTGCCAAAACAGTCAACCGAAGTGTCTGTGCCGAAACAGTCAACCGAAGCTGTAGTGCCAAAACAGACAACCGAAATTGCTGTGCAAAAACAGTCAACCGAAGTTGTTGTGCTAAAACAGTCAACCGAAGTTGTTGTGCCAAAACTATCAACCAAAATTGTGGTGCCAAAACAGACGAACGAAGTCGCTGTCCGAGTACCAGAGAAACTGTGGCTGATTTCACAATATCAGATGTCTTGGGAATAAAGCAGATTATATTGTAAGATCAGCTGTCTTGGTTTTTCGCTCGAATCGCAACTACTTCATCCAACCTTGGAATATTTATGTGAAAAATTCATCATAAGGTGAATATGACAATGTAGTTACAGACGAGTAAAGGAGTGAAATGTTAATGGAATACAGATGTGTAAAAGAATGTAATGAATATAAATATTATACATATGTACAAGTTTAACTAGCTATTAAACTTTGTTACATAATTATCAGTTCAACCAAAAGTATGCAAAATCATATTTTATCCTGGGCTTAAACTGAACCAAACTCTTAGTTATTTATCCGTTTCAGACAATTTCAAGAATTTTGGTATCGATTTGTAATGGCATATTTTTTCACATTTGGAACTTAGTATATTTTATCATATTTTCATATGAAAATCCTTATTATAAAGCATATTTTGGCAATTTAAATGGCATATTTTTAAATATTTTATACCTAAGAGTATAATTTTGCATAATTTCCCGCCCCGGGTTTTCCCGTGAAAAACTCTAATGGACGTGTATAAGGGCGTATAAACCTAATTTTTTAAAATACGTTTTTTTTTCATAATATTGATATGATAACAAAATTACATCTATTTATACGAAAGTTATTTTAAAAGTCATAAAAAAATGACTAAGGACACGGTTTTATTGATTTTTTCTTTTCATAATAATTTTTACTTGAAATTTTAGGTGATTTGAATAAATAGAGTATAATCCATTATTAGAATGACATATAAATTTCAAAATAGGAAGATAGGAGTTTTAATGCATTAAACTAAGCACAAGTAAAAGGGCATACACACACAAATGAAATAGGTGTGAGTTTCTTCAAATGAAAAATTTTTTAAATTTTAGGGTTTAAAATTTGTTATATTTATATTTATGTTTTATTTATTAAATACAACTGTCTTAGGAATAAAAAATACTTTTGGAACTCACCTACATTGCAGTTTGGTGTAGGTCTTCGCTACAGCAAGGATAATAAAAGAAACTCAAAAATGTAATTATGCCTTTTCACGCTATTATTGACGTTTTATTAATATTTAGTTTGAAAAATAGTACATTATTTTGTAATTTTAACATTTTTACAAATACACCTATTTTATTGTCCTCAGAAAATATGAGTTTTCTTCGGAAAAACTTCTTCCTACCTTCAAAATCCAATGTAGGTGAATTCCGAAATTTTTTATTCCTTCGATAGTTGTATTTAATAAATAAAACATAAATATAAGTTTAACAACATTTTTAAAACATAAAATTTTAAAATTTTTCATATGAAGAAATTCACACCTATTTATACATATGGACAATGCCATATATATATGTATAGTCACGATTAAAATATAACAGGATGGTCTTTTGATGCGATTTTGTTAATATTTTCAGAAAGTTTAGTCGAAAAAACAAGGATACAGTATGTAGTCGGTCGAGTCCGATTGTTTTAAACCCTACACCATTCATTTTTAATATTTTCGGAGGGGGTCTTTCCTGAGACTTATTGTCAATTGTCAACCGATTCTTATAAGATTTGATGGTGTAATTCATATTTCTGTAAAACATATGTATATGTAATATAATCGCGATATTACCATTTATATAGCATTTATTATGCGCTTGATTCCCGAAAGTAGGCCTTATGTCGGGGCTGTGGTTAATTATGAATCGACTATCATAAAAGTTTTCACTATGTTTTCTACTAATATAAATCTTATTGGCGTCAAATATTATTGTTATGCTAGTATGTATAAGGGACTTATGCACTTTTAAGTGATTTTAAAAGAGAGGCTTATATGGGAGCCATAGTCAGTTTTCTACGCATCTTAACGAAATTTGGTCCACTGATTTAAGCACATATACAGCTTACTGTGTTTAATATAAAGTATTTATAAACATCAATTACTACTATTGTTCTATAAAAAAAAATATGGATATAAGCCCTTATTCTATTTTGAGCTTTTTTCAATTGCAAAATTATAATACTACTCCCTGATATCTGTTTAAATTGTAAAGTCCGATTAGTAGGTATATCAACACATTTGCAATTGAAAACAAAATTTTAGCAAAGAAAATTCTTTTTAAAGAATATTATAAGTAATTACTTTCTTTTTTTTTTTTAAATAATTGTAAATGTTTATTTGATCATCTAATAAAAACGTAGAACATTTCTAACTAAAAATTATAAAAAAAAATAAATAAATTTTAAAAGAATTCAAAACATTTTAAAATTCAAGACATTTGCAATTCTTAGAAACACTGATTCAAAACTATTAAAATATAACAACTAGTGAATTTATTTGAGAAGGAAAAGAGTTGGAAATATTTTGGAAATTTTAATTTCAACTAAACTACTTAATAATTATGTTTTATTGCTATAAGTTAATGGAGTGGTTTGTTTTTAATTATTAAACAAAATGAAGTTAATATATTGTAGAAAATAGCTTTAAAAAATATGTATAGGAAATATTTAAAGAGCAAAAATAAATGCAAAGATAAAATTTCATTTCAGTTCCGAACTTTTATGTGGTCCTTAATGTTTTTCCTTGGTGTCTCAAATGGAATGACAACTCTCCTTCACTACTATCATATATAGAGATTGTCAATCAAAGGAGCAATTAAAATCTTCAGTTCTAGTCACCAAAACTACCGGAATTACAGTCAGACTAACACAAATCATCATTGCTGACATCTATTTATCTTTTCATATATTTAGTCAAACAAATGCACACAAAAACAAAAGTTTCTACTTGTTACACAGATGCATCGAACCATTTACAATCATCATTATTAAAGCATCATTATCACCATTTATTTATTATTATTTTATTTATTATTATTTTACACAGAGACTTTTTCTTTTTATTTTGTGTTGTAATCAATATTTTGTGAAAAACTTAAATCAAGAGTAAATGAAAAGAATAAAATGGGGAAAAAAAAAGAAAATTTCGATGACTTTTATTTAACACAATTCTTAAGGGATTTTTTTATTGATGTTGTCTACACACTTCATACAATGTAACGTAATTTTTGTTATTTCTTTTTGCTATTATTATGTGTTGTGTTGTTTTATTGAAATGTTATAAAACAGACCAGATTATAAAACTTGTTGTTATTGATTCCATTGAATGAAATTTTCATGTTCACATACAAAATATAAATGAATGATAACAAAGCAAATATTGCACTCTTATTTATATATATATATATACGTATACACACTTAAGAGCAGAGAAGTCTTTATATATATATATGGATTGTTGACTGTCGCAACATGTCAAATCAATTTTGGTATTACATCAACTTGTTGCTACGGTAAATAAATATTATTTGCTTTCTTTTTTGTAGTTTACACCTTCCATGAAAAGTTTCATTTTATTTCTGACTTTGGCAGTGGCTGCCAAGAAAAAAAATGGGAAATTTAAAATTCCTGATTGATTTTAAATTTAATTAAAATTATAAGGGGATTAATAAGAAGGAGTTAAAATGTCAATCAATCGTTGAAATAAAGAAATTGAAGAAAGCCACACGCCAAATTTTATTTCGAAAAAACTTATTCGATTGCAAATATACATTTGAAAGTCTTAAAGAAAAGTTTTAAAGAATTTTAAATTGGCTCAAAAAAGTTTTTTACGGAAAGTCTATAAATTGTATACCTTTAGAGGCAGCCTGAACACGTAATGTGATTAGAAAATGGAGATTGAAAATATACAGTACGGTGCAGAACAAAAGCAACAAAATTAGAGTATACCTAAAATTATTTTATTTTTTTACAATATTTACTTTAGAACAATAATAATTTTACGAAATTATATACATATTTATGGATTAACAAAAACAAAAACTTTTAAAGAACTTTAACTTTGTCTATTAACAAAAACGAGAATGAAACACTACAATCTTCATACAAAAATGAGCACAACAATAGTAACATATTGATATTTTGTTTAGTTTTGTTCTATATTTTATATTTTCTGTAAAATTAAACAGTTTAATCCGATTAAATTGTTAATAGATTTCTCTAGAACAGTTTCCATTTAAATTTTTTTACTGCACAAATTTAAAATTTTAAAGCCACATAAAAAATCTTTCATAAGGTTTTCCATTAGAACGTATGATTAAAAAATTTTAGGCAATTATGTTCAAAAGTTTTAAAATATATTTCACATTTTATCGTTGCCAAAACATAGAACTAAACAAGACATTTCTCTATGTATGACAAAATTTGTATGCTTCTTAACAACTTGTTAACCTAAAAAGATCAAAATTTTCTTAGATTTTTTAATCATCATTAATAATCATTAATCATAATTGCATATTGTCTGTGCTCAAAATTATTTTTTGGGATTGTGCGATTTAAGATGTATGTATACCTTGACAGTTCTTTTAAATGAAATAAAATGCTTTCCTTTGTTAATATGATTAATTTTGTTGACTTTAGGGAAAAATAACCTTATCGAGGGGCTTTAAGATGTAAAAATATTTGAAATATTTGAGACCCCTTAGCTCCGCTCCTGTGGAGTGTATGAGATCACCCTTCAAAAATTTAAATTGTACACTCCTCTGTGCAACCGATTAGAAGTTACAGATTTATTTTCAAAAATCTTCAATTCTGCCCCACTGTGCATTGAAATAAAAAGTTGTCAACATTATTCAACAGCTGTCACGTAAAAAAGTTTCTAAAATTCCAAAGCATGAATCTGCAAACAGAATGCAGTTTCGAATTTGTGTGTTCTTAAGAGTTTGCAATCGCTATCCTTGGGACATCGGGAAAATATGTACTATATGGGCGAAAAAAGTGAGAAATCCCATTTTTGGGATTTTTGGCGTATTTTTGTCTATTGACATAAAAAACAACAACCATCAATATACGTTCCGTTTACATTTACGATAAAGTAATGGAGCCTTTATTTAGATATCTCTATCGGCTTAGAGTAGAAAATAAAGTAGACATTGGCAACAATTTGTACACATATGTCGAGGATGGATGTAAAGGGCCTTACATTTATTCAGTTTGAAACAAGCGTCATTTTTTTAATCGAGCAATTTCTATATTCATATATCTGATAAAAGTTATTTTTAAATTGTGACCTACCCTTTTACGAAAGGAAGACTGTCCTTCTGTATTTAACACTTTAATTGTAGTAGTTTGTAAAAACTAAAGAACTTTATAATAACCTTAAAGTTGAAATTATTATTTTTGTAATTTATTTTCCTCAATAAAAGCTAGATTCAAAATACCAACAGTTTTGTATACACATTTTTGAAATAAACAAGTTAAAAAACTTTTTCAAAACATGGAAGAATATTTAGTCCATTTCCTGCTGTTAATCTCAAAAATTAAACATTTTGTTTTTCTTTTTTCTAAACTCAATTTCGAAAATTTTTTCTATGTAACACTTGTGAAACTATGTCCTGTAACTTCTGAGAAGTTTTCGAATCGAAGAAAATAAACCCATTTAGAGTGAAAAAAACGATTTATAATTAATCACCTTATTTTTAATCAGATGACTATAAATTTTTTGAATTAAAATTTTCTCGCACAGTACCAGAGCATGAGTGCTGACTGAAAAGTAGAGAAATCCAAACGAGAATTAGTACTGGCTCCCATCATGCGTTAACGAACTGTTATAAGAATTAGTACACATTTAGACAACTCAAAAAGTAAGAGAAAAAATAGATCTCTAGAACATTTAGAATTTTTTAGCTGATATCAATTTCATAAAGTTTTTCTCAGAAAAGTTTTCCGTTTTAATTTTAAAAAGTTTTTACTTTTTTAATTTAAAAGTTAGCTTTTTTCTAAGCAACTATAAACGTGTTTATAAGACATTTAGCAAACTTCCACCACCAATAAAAGTGTGCATAATGTTTACTTAAACTTAGCTTAAAAATGAAAATCCATTTTAAATCTTATTTTACCAAATAAAAAAAGTAAACTTAAATTATATTAAAATCAAAATCATGTTCAATTTATTAAATAAAAAAAGCAAAATAATAAACAAATAAACAAATAAAAATTCATTACACTACAAATTATAAAAATAAGAAATAAAAAAAAGACAAATAAAAAAGACAATAAATATTAATAAAGTAATAACACAAAACAAAAATATATAAAATAAGTAAAAATATAAGAATTATTATCGTACGTATAAAAAAACGAAAACAGTCTCCTTCACATGTTGGACTTGCATTGATTTCATATTCATAGATCAACTACATACATTTTGGGTATATGTATCAATAGAGTAGGAGTAGTAGTAAATGGGAGTAATAGAGTGTTTTATAAAACCCGCCACCAAATACAAAATGTGTGTTTTAAGTTATGTGGGGAATAAAGTTCATTTTTTGGATTTTGGTTAGTACTCACCATCAGTTACAATGGCAACAGGACGAGTGGCTGTATTTGTTGGCAGTGCCGTTGATGTTACCATTACTGGTGGTGATTGTATTGGTGATAGAGGAGCTTCAAAAGGATTTTGCGGTTTTGGAAAACCATCACCATTATCTGTTTCCTGTTCACTCTGTTCAGCAGAAGGATTTTCAGCAATAGGTGACTGAACAGGGGGTAATTGCTGTAGTTTTTTGGATTCCTGTTGCAAAGCATTAACCAAAATTTCATGGTCTTTTTTGTTGTCGATGCTGTGTTGAACACGTTTGTTTTTTAAGTGATGTGGTGTATCACTAGATATTAGAAATGAACAGAAGATTATAATTAATTTATATGATAAATAATTATGGATTGTACTTACCGCCTATGTAATTTTGGTGGTCTATTGCGGAAATCATCTTCCTCATCACCTTCCACTTGAAAGCCTACACGTCTTTCAGATTGATCCTAAATTTCAAGTAAAACATTTTAAATTGTAACAAAATTTTTAAGTACAAATTATTTTACATTTAACTTACATAATCATCATCTTCCTCATCCTCATTATCATCATCATAGTAATTGTCGTGAGCACTGCTAGATGCAGTAATAACATTAACATTTTCCGGTTTAACATTAACATGTGGTGGTGGTTGTTGATGTTGCGTATGTTCACCACTTCTTGGTGCATTTGAATTAGCAGCGGGTTGTTGATTCTGTTGTGTGGTTTGGATCTTTGCTAAGAGCATTTGCGGTTGTGAATGTTGAGTTTGTTGATGTGGTGTGTTTGGGGGCTGTTGTGCTTGCTGGTCATTTTGAAAAGCGGTTTTAGATGCTGCTAAACTCTCCACGGGAGTGGAATTTAAGTCTTGTCTAACCATTTGTTGTTGCTTCTGTTACAGGATATAATGTAGAGAATATTAACATTTGTAGAATAATACAAGTGTTAACAGCAAAAATAAAAATTATGTTATGAAGTTAATTTTTTTTATATACAGAGAAGGATAAAAGGTAGCAATACGTTAATTTAAATTGGATATTAAACAAATTAAAAAAAAATTTACGTTTTAATTTTAATAATACTATTATTATTTTATTACGAAAAGTTAAACAAATTTTCCCATATATCATATAAGAATTTATAAAATAATAAAATATCTTTCACCGATTGTGACTTAATTTCGTTATCTGTGGCAATAGGTGATTTCTCGTGTATCCTAATCTCTACTGGATTTAGGATACACGAGGTCAAAAAAAGTTTTTACTGGACAGTACAAATTTTAGTGTATGAAAGCGCTATTAATATTTTAAAGGATTAACTTTTCACAGTAGAGGCCGCTTTTGCAGTTCGTAAATTTTATTTAATAAATATATAACATTGTTACAAAAAAAGCTGCATCATACTTTGTTTATAACTCTAAGAGTTTTATTTAAGACAAAAAATGTTATTTTGACTTTCGACGCCTTTTGAATATGCCTCAAATGATCTGTACATACAAATTCGCGTCGCTTTAAAGATAATTCTATTCAATTCATTGTCTCGACTAAATTTATCTAGGTACTTAAGACCACAATAAAACAGCAGTTTATGAAGTCGACATAAATTAATTTGTAGACCTATTGTCACCATTTTAATATTTTATTTTAATTTTTATATTCTTTCTCTAAAAGTAACGATATGTTTTTAGGATATTTACGGTGATTTAAAAAGCTGAACTATCATACTGGGCCAAAAGTTCAATAAAAAGTACAGAGTAAAGAATTACAGTTATCGGTTCTAGAGGGCAGGAAAGTTTCTCTTTAAAAAGTTATCATGGAAAAATACACACTAAAGCTCAAAAGTGATCTCAATGACTTACAGGAACACTATAGAGAAGAATTGGGGATTACAACTAAATACTGTAAATTGAATTTACACATCTCAAGATCTTCTTCCCTATGGTTGGCAATAAGAACAAAGTGCCGTAAGAATCTTCTGTGATATCGATAACGGCAATGGGACGATTGGGCTGAATAACTTCCGAACATAAAAATGAATTAGGACTCAAAAATCCCATACATTTAAGTAGTTGCTTCATATCAAATATGAAAATTTTTTTCAATTATTGTTTTTTTTAATAATTTTTTTTTATGAAATTGCTGCTACTGCAAGACATTAAATGGCGAAGAATTCGACAGATTTTTATTGATTTTTTTTTTTCATTTAAAATATTATTTTTATTTCATCTTTTTTTTCTACAATAGGCCATTCTAGGACTCCATTTGGCTATGCAATAGATAGGATGGATAGTGACAGATCGTTAAAACCACCGATCAGTTTTTTAGTTCATATTATTACAAAATTGGATCCTGAACAAAACAGATTATGCGTTGTACAGTAGAAAAAGCTTCACCGTAAAAGTTATGTAGGCAATTCCACGACAAGTTGGGAGGTGTATCTCAGTGCAAACTCAAAGTTATTATAGGGTTTATCATTGGAATAGGCTGCCTTAGATGTATAGATAGATAGATAGAGAAGATTGACGTGATACCAAATATACCACATCTCCACCCAGAGACCGATCTCGGTCCATTGTGAGTCCTTTCATTTGAAAAACTATAGAATACAGAATAGAAGAAATAGGAATAAGAAGAGAAAAAAGGCAAGAATAACAAGAATCATAGAAGAGGATTAGCAATGTTGATAATCCCCCTATGGATGTACCCCTGACTCCCCCTTAGACAGTCTATTCC
Organism: Protocalliphora azurea; assembly: GCA_932274085.1. Lineage (NCBI taxonomy): Eukaryota > Metazoa > Arthropoda > Insecta > Diptera > Calliphoridae > Protocalliphora > Protocalliphora azurea. Next base: position 107,247,862 of record OW026519.1, on the reverse strand, counting down.
CATGCCGAAGCCTATGACGTCTACAAGCTCCGCGTCCCACACGTCACTTAGCCAGTCTAGAAATTGACTGCCCAGCCATTTCACCCTACGATGCTGCAATCGTGGACAGTGGCACATAATGTGCTCAATAGATTCGGTCTCGTCGACGTCTCCACACATTCTACAAAAGCCGGAATTGCTAGCATCCCATTTAGACCTCATCTTCCCTATCAAACAGTGACCCGTTATGGCCAATATCAAGATCCTTAAACTCCTCCTACTGAAGCCCAGAAGAGTGCCTGTGCCTGTCCTGTCGAGTGCCGGCCATATCGCCCTCGACACCTCACAGTCCACTATACTCTCCCAAGCCGAATTGGTTCTGACTAAGATAAAATCATTGATCTTCCCAAAGAAGAAACCCACAATGGTTTTTCACAATGGTTTCCCTCTCCGAGACATCCTTTGCTGCGCCTTGCCTTGCCAGTTCATTACCAGATACATTACAGTGGCCAGGTACCCAGCAAAGTCTCACCACGTAGTGTTCCATCAGCTCTCTCAGTGACTTCTTACAGTCAGCAACTAGCCTGGATTTCACCAGATGTGCCCCCAAGGCCATCAGAGCCGCCTGACTGTCCACATAGAAAGTAACTTCAGTTACTCTTACAACGTTCCGCCTGATTAATTCTTCAAGATGCCGAGAATCTCAGCCTGAAAAACGCTGCACTCATTAGGGAGTCTAAAAGAGCCTTTCAGATCCGTGCCCATAATATAGACTCCCGCACCAGTACCTATGTCCATCTTCGATCCGTCCGTGAACACTGCACAACCTTCATACAGTCTCTCAGTGCCGGACCATATCTCCCTATCAGGTATCACCACGACAGGATTTACCCCAAAGTCCGATTCAGCGGCCATGTAATCCGATGCCCTCGTGGAGTTCAGATTAACCTCACCATAACTGACCTCGTATATGTCCCGAGAGTGACCTGCTCTTGATGAACCTAATAGTCCTAATTTCTTAAGTCTCAGCAGACTCCTTGCTGCCATACCCTTCACAAACTCTTCAATGGTTAAGAGATGAAGTATGACATCCAGAGCCGCTTGTGGTGTACTTCTCATTGCACCTGTAACGACAATTGAAGCACACCTCTGTGCCTTCGACAAAAGATTAATATTACTCTTACGTTCCAGTGCCTACCACCAAACAGAACAACCATAAGTAAGAATTGGTCTCATCACCGAGGTGTAGTTCCAATTTACAACCTTTCATTTGAGTCCCCAATTCTTACGTATGGAGTTTCTACAGGTGTAGTAGGCATTAAGGCCACGTTTGAGTCTCTCCTGAACATTCCTCTTCCAGGTCAGCTTACTATCGAGAAATACCCCAAGATATTTCGCTGAGTCGGAAAGTCTCAGTTCCGTTCCAGACAGTACCGGTAATCTGAATGGCTGCCTTAAATGCTACCGAAAGGAGCGGAATGGGATGGGATATTTTTACTAACTGTTTCTTATTATTATTTTTTTCTGAATACTAATTCTTATTGTTCTTTTCCTGCTACTCCTCTCTTTGATCTATCTGATGAGATCAACAATGAACAGATGCGATGAGAGAATGAAGGTCTCACAGTTGAGGCGTGAGACCTTCAACATAGCCTAACCAAACTCACTAAATATTTATTAAATATATTGAAAGTTTTTAATCAAAAAAGGTACATTTAATGTTATAACTCTCAAATGTTTTATTTTTCTGTAGTATTCGTTAATTATATAAACAGTTTTTTTAACTCTCCTGAATAATTTTAATATTTAATTTTTTTTTCAAAAATTCAAAAATTAGCTCTATTTCAGTATTCGTCAAATTTACAGGTTTTAATCAAAAATTGTCAGAAAAACAACAAAATACGGGAACGCCTTTTGGAAATTTTGACAAAAATTTGCAAGTTTGATAAGTACTGGAACAGAGCTATTATTTATTTACATATACTACAAAATGAAATCAATGTATTGAGATTGCTTATAAAAAATGTTCGTTTTAAAAACTATTAATAACTTTGTGGTCTAATAGAAATATTAAAATAAACAGTTGCAAATAAATTTGTGGTTAAGTAATAACTTCTTTCCACATACATATAACTTAAAACTACTATTATTCATTTAAAATATTTTCAACTCGTTTGTCTTTTCACTCCTCACACTTACCTCTTCTGTTAATGTATCCAAATTCGATGAAATGCCAGGCGCTTCATCAATACGATTTTTAGCCAATAATTTCTTGGCCTTATCTCTTAATTCCTTGGGATGTGGTGTATTTTGACGCATGAATGGTGTATCTTTATCTTGTATTGGTATGTCGGCATTAAATTTAACGGAATGTGTCCTTGAAGCTTCACGTTCTTCCCAACCTTCAGAGTCTGGTTCTTGTTCACGTGCTAAATTGAAAACAATTTCAATGTAGAGTATAAAAGAAAAGAAGAAAAGTTTGAAAATTATTAATAATTGATTTGTTTATCATTACAATTAAGTATAAAGTTATAAATGTTAGAAAAAATATTAAAAATTCTAAAGATAAATAAAAAGAAAAAAAATACAAGTTGTTAATCATGCAAATATTATTATATAAAAATATTTTGATTATGTATAATAAAGTACATATTTAAAATAGAAGGAGAAATTTACATAAGTGCACTATAATGAAATATTTAATTATTTTTTACAAATTAAAATTTTTTAATAACAATATCTACATATATTAAAGAGAGTATTGAATATACATATGTACATGAATAAGCTCTGTTCCTGTACTTGTCAAATTTACAGGTTTTAGACAGAGTTAGTGAGAAATTGTTACACAAACAACAAAATGCAAAGAAATTCTGAATACGGAAACGCTTTCCTCTCAATTCTGACTAAAACCTGAGAATTTGGCAAGTACTGTACAGGTAGATATTAACGTCATTTTTCATAAAATTATCTTTTAAAAGTTTCAATACTTTAATTGACATTAGTATGTTATTTATTGCAATATTATATTAGAATATGTAAACGTGATCTTATTTAATTTCCCAATACTGTACAATTTTATTTTGTTAATAAGCCTTGATTAAAAAAAATCTTTATAGATTGCTGCTGTATAGATGATTATTATGTATGTTGTTATTTGCAAAAATTAAGTATTGAGTAATTTATGTTGATTTTATAATATTTTATTACAGTCAAACAAACTTTACAAATATGTACATAAAGTCACAAAAAGACCTGAATGGTATTAATTTACAAATAATTTTTAATAAAATCGTTATTAATAGAACAAATTAAAAGCAGTTCATACGTTAAAATAAAAACAAAAAACTGTAAAATACAAAAGCAGAGGAATTTTATGGCACGAAAAACAAATGAAAGCAAAACAGGAAGTGAAGTACACACATAAAAGTGAGAGTGGAGTGTGTTAGGGCTGGTATGGGGAAAAAGGTTTTTAGGTCAAATGAAGTGGCAAAAGGTGAGACGGAGTATAGAGGCAAGAATATATATTAAAAAAAAGTATTATCTGCCCTTTCTGTAAAACAAATATATATATATTAAATTCTTTTTTAAATTCAAATGAAATTTAACACATATGTCAAGTAATTTGTGGAGAAAACTGTGGGCTAAAATATAAATTAGATGCCACATCCAGCTTTTAGACTACTTTCTCATTTATCACAGTAATTATGATTTAAAAATTTTAAAATGTTCTTACTAAGAAGCGTGGCATCTAGCCTGTATTTCCTTCCAGAATATACGTATATATGTGCCAAATTAAATTTTAATCGGTTCAGTAGTTTAGACATAAGTACAAGTTAAATAAATTAAATATTATGATAAAAATGGGCGTAAGAAGGGTAAACATCTAGTATAAGAAATATTGAACTTCGGCCATAAAAGTGAAATACGAACTAACTTTGAAAAAACCCTTCATTTTAATTTTGCGTTGGAATTATTGGGAAAATTTTTTATTTTTTCACTGCATAATTTCTAATAAAAGGAGCTTATACTTTAAGAAATTTAATAAACGGAAAAGAAAATTAAAAATGTAGTTTTTAAGATTCTTAAGAAAGTGTTGAGCTTGAGTAGAAGACTTCTCGTACTCATGCCCAACTGTAAGTTCGAGCACACTAATTTTGGACCATAAAGCCCACCTTCATTACTTCATTCATTACTGCAGGTGTTATTGGTTATGCCTAAGACTAATATAAAATAGCAGCTAATCGGTATTTTTACCGATTTCTCCATCAACAATTAACGTTGCAGTAATTCGAGACTCAGCATAGTCTAAATCTATAAAGGCCCATCAGTTTATTTAGAGCTCTCTTACAGTGACTAACTAGTACTCTACGCAGCCTGACTGTGAGTGTCCTGTTGAAAAAAAAAAATATTGTAAGAAGACTACTTAAACGATGCGTGTTGATGAGCAGAATATGAGAAAAATATTAATAATATCAATAAAAAGGTTCATTTTAATCTATTTTTTAGGCATATTTCAGGACCGAAATTCCTGGGGAAAATATTTATAAATATTTTCCTCATAACAATCTTAAAACTACGAAAATTCTTAATCTGTTTCGAGGAAAAAATAGACAGTTTCTTTTTTAGCCAAAATCTACTAAACCCGTGATTTTCATCTTCACCCCTTCACCCACAGACCTGATTTAGAGTATTCAGATTTTATAATTTGATAAAGAATCGCTAAACGATACTGTTAATACTGACAGCTATAATGCAATGAGCTGACTTTTTCGTTCTCAAATTGAATCGCCGTTATAAGGCGCAACAAGTAATACAGTGAAATTTACAACCAAAATTGAATTGAAATGAATAAAGAGTAACAAACTAATTCGTGCAGGAAGCAGTTGATGTAAAACTTAAACTAAAGTCTTGGCTTTTCCATGATATTACAAATTAATAAACCCAAATTTACACACATACAAATCTAAAAATAAAAAGTAATCAATAAAATTATGTTAAAAGCATTTAAAATGTAGAAAACAAAAATAAGTTATTTATATTAATATAACCATAACAACAATATTAATTTATACATTAACAAACATTTTTTCCTAATTCAGACGAGCTGACTGGCTTTAACTAAATTTGTGTGTCTTCATAGTTTTTTATTTTTTCGTTTAATTTCGATGTGAATAAATTCAAGTTTATTTGAAATTTCATTGTTTTTTTTTTTTTTTTTTTTTTTTTTTCTTTTTCTATACTAGACTTTTTCACATATAAAAAACAAAACAAATATAAAAATTCACATACTAAAAATAATTTAGAATCTTAAACTAATTAGAAGCAAATACTTATAGATGAGAATTTAAAACTGGAAATAGTTGTTCAAGTTCGTAAATTTTTTTTTATTAAAATGAGTTACAGTAGAATACATTAGTATTTAATTTTAAAAAATGCGTCATATTTTATTTAATTTTTTGCTCTCAACGAATGATTGGTGGGGTGTTGTATTCTCTACTACAATATATTGACTACAGATGAAGAGTGTGGTGAAGTGTGTTGTGTAGTGTATTTTAGCAAATTCAGTGTTACGAGTTCATTTAAAATTCATCTCCCATTTTGTTTGCTGCCGCTTTTAAGTTCATTTAGCTTTTAAATATGAAAATTATCCAATTTAAAAATATAAAAAAAAATACAGAAATAAATTTAAAACGTCTATACAGTCTTTATATTTATGTATTTATTTCCATAATAATTTTTTTTTTTTTTTTTTATTTTTCATTACATGTTTATTTTTCGTTTTGTTTTCGTTATTTCCATAATAAAAGTTATATTTTGTATTTAGACTGTTATGTCGAGACTTTTAATACAAGTTATAATTAAATCTACATAAATCTCAATACGTATGTACATTAGGGGTATAAATTTTTTCTACAAGAAAAATACAGGGTACCACGTCATAGCCCATGTTGTTTGTGCTGATACTAAAAACCTTTTCAAATTTTTTTTATTATATTATTTCTTTTTTAATATTAAACTGTGCTAAATATTCTGTTCAGTACCAAAGGGTGCCTTATTATTTCCTTAATAACCACATCAAATAAAATGGCAAATTCATACTCGCCACAATGTTTCAGCTTTTGTTTAATTCAGAAGATTTATAAAAATCAGCTTTTTAAACGCCAATAAGAAAATTAACGTAAAATGCATTTATATATTAATTTTGACTAAAATATTAATTTAACATTATATTTAACGAATAAAAAGTTTAAAAATTATAAAAGAACAAATTAAGAATTTTTGCAAAAAAGTAGGCAATGTTATAATTTTTTATGAAAAGAATGATTTTATTGAAGATTTCTTTATAAAAAATATTGCATTCTACGAATAAATTTAAAAAATCTTCTAAGCGTTTGGTGCGGAAACTTTTTCAACGATTGCGAAAATTTAATATCTCGATCCTAATATTTTGTCATGCCCTATAACGCTATGATCTGCGAATTTTGATATTCGAAAAACTTATACACCTAATGTACGAATTCGTGTAAGCATTGGGGTTAACCCCCTCCAACACTTACATTTTTTTCTGCATTACAATTATTACTCTTTTACTTTATTATTTAATTTGTTTAAATTGTTATTGTTTTTATGTTCTTTTTATGTATAATAAACTTGACCTTGACAGAATTAGAAATTACAAATTATAAAAGCGAAAGTTTAAAATGAACATAATTTATTCATGTTTGTTGAAGAAGAAAAGGTCAGAGTAAAAGATAAACTTTTTTTAGTTGTATTCAGCGTTGCACAGTGGGGCAGAATAGAATTTTTTTGGAAACAGAGGCTTCTCAGTTTCAATCTCAGAAGATATTTACACTGATAGATCGAAATCTTCTGAAGGGGTTGGGGGAGGTGTCTTTATTCCCGCATATAAGAGGAATATCTCCTTTAAATTGCTTTATCAATGCACTTCTCTTCAAGCGGAGATCTCTGCCATTAGAAGAGCGATGAATTGGCTAATGTACTATAGAGTATTCAGAATGGATATTTAAATTTGTACCGATAGTCAACCCGGGATTAAGTCTCTTTCGGGTATCTTTTCGACATCCAGGCTGGTACATGAATGCCGGACATCTTGAAAAGAGATGAGGAGACATTCAAACCAAGAATTGATCTGGGTAAGGGGTCACTCAGGTACCCCGGGAAATATTATTGCGGATGAATTAGCCAGAACTGGTTCCCTTCTTCAAAGTGAAGAAATGGACCAGTTAGTGGGCACACCGCTGTCATCTTTCAGGTACTGCAGTACTTGTCGAGAATAGCTCAACAAAGATGGACAAACGAGTCCGCATGTTCTATATTGAGACAGATATGGCCCCAGTACTATCAGGAACGGTCGAGTTTCATTCTGGCATTGCCAAGGTGTCAGCTACGGACACTTGTAGCACCATTACAGGTCACTGGTTTGCTGGTGCACACGCTAGGAGAATAGGACACCCTTTTATATAAGGACTGATGAATTTGGCAGTCCGTATATGCACGGATCAGATCTTTTGTTCGTGTGTCAGGTTGGTTCGATTCGAACCAAATTTCGGACATGTGAAAACAGATTCACATGATCCATTAGGGTAACACAACAGAACTATGTGTTCTTAAGAATCTAAGAAAATTTTTATGCTTTTAGTTTTAGAGGTTCTTAAGAAGCACACAAATTTCGTCATATATAATGTCTTCTTTAATTCATTGTTTCAGCAAGAGTAAAATGCGGAATATAATTTAAAACTTTTGAACAATTAGATTAAACATAATTGCTTCAAATTTTGTAATCATGCGATCTAATTCTCAGACACAAAACCTTCTAAAAATTCTTTTATGCGACTTAAAAATAAGTGCAGTCCAAAAATTTAAGCGGAAACTATTTTAGGGACAACAGTTAACAATTTAATCGCATCAATACTTTTAAATTTTACAAAAATACAAAATATAAAATCAAACTAAAGAAAATATTACAATATTGCTATTGCTGTACACACTCTTACATCAAGATTGTATTGTTTTATTTCCGTTTTTGTAAATAGATAAAGATAAAGCCTCTTTAAAGTTGATATGCTAATTTCCTAACATTTTTATTGTAAACTAAACATTGTAAAAAATTTAACAATTTTTAGGTTTACCCTAATTTTGCAGTGTTTTTGTTGTGCACAACACTTTATATTCCATTAATTCGAATGCAGTTACGTCATTGAAACCCTTGCGACTGAGAAAAAATAACTGTGTTTCCATTTATAAATATTCTAATAATAGATATAAATAAAAACCAATTATACAATTTCTCTATACGAAAGCTATTAAATTTTTTTATTTTATTAATCTCAAATATTTATGAAAATAAAAAGTAATGACCACATAAAAAAATTTACAAACCATTTTCAAATAAAAATAAAAAATACAACGTTTTTGGCAAAATACTCGTAAATGCTCGTATTTAAATGTTCGAAACTGTACATAAATACAAATGTACACACAATTCATGTAGCACGAGTATTTATATTTATTCTTCTTTATTCAAAACAGTAAACACAATTTTGTTGTATTCGTACTTATCGCACATACCTACATACATACATAAATTCATACATACATATGTACGCAGTACGTATGTGGCCTTGTATATAACCATCTACATCTCATCTCTTTGCCTAACATTCAACAAGTGGCAAGCAGCCTTAAATCATAACACATCATATTGTGGCATATTCTAGTAGATATTGGGAAAGATGGGTGGTGAAAAGGTGGCAAGGGTATGAATGTATAGTTGATGATATTTAAATGTGCGGTTTTTTTTTTTTTTTTTTTTTTTTTTTTTTTGTTGGGGTAAAATTGTTTATGTTTAGTTTTACACTTCAATCATTTTATAAAAGTTTTTTGGTTTAATTTGCGTTTTTAATCAAAATTTAAATGGTTCAGGTGTATTAGGAAGGCCTCTTAAAATGTTTTATTTATTTTTTTTTTTTTAATTTTCTTCTTTTTTATATATTAAATTATGTTCTTTTAAATCATTTGAAAGTTATTTATTATTTCTCTTGAATGAATTCATAGTTGGTGTTTGGATAATTGGGTTTAATATTCGTTCGTTTAGAAAGTCCACTGGGAAAATTCCCCCTTATATGTTTATAATGGTTGTAATTATTTATTAAATTTTGTTTTTTTTTTTATCTTATTGCATTCACCTTGTTTATGTATGTTTGTTTGTTTTTTTATTTAATTATTTACTATTTGTCACTATAAATTCATCATCGATTAAATTTGGTTGCAGTTAGCGAATTATTAAATTATTTATATGAACAAAAATGTGTGAATGAATTAATAAACTATTTTATTGTATTTTTTTTTTTCTATTTTTAGCATTATGTAAGTTTGTAAAGGAATGTATGAAAATAAGTCGTTTTGAATTGAGCTTATAGTTTCAAATAAATTTTATTAATTTTATTTTTATTCGCTACATTTAAAAATTTCTTCCGAAGTTATTAACATAAAAAGAAGCCGTGTAGCAACCTGTAAAAATCATCATAGGAAGTTCAAATTTACCCAAGATGCTACAAATGTTATTCCATTTAATAATTTTATATACTTCGAAATCTATGATGCTTCTTAGTTTTCTTTTTTTTTTTCTTTTTCATACGATGCTGAACCACAAGTTGTAGCTTTGGGTGATGAAAGTTAAAATGTTAAAGCAATATACGAGGGGTGGTAAAACTACACCACATACGTTGAATCTGACATCGGATTCATAAATTTTTATATTTTTAAAGCTTTATGTCCTAATAAAGCTTTTTGATAGGGAACTAATTCTGTGTCCTAAAGTTTATTAAAAAATTCCTCATAGTCAAATAGAATTCAACAGAGGAAAATCTTGTGTTCTTGCCGTTCGTTCCTAGATTAGTTTCACGAGGTCCGCCCAAAGTATATGCAATACCGACATGTGAGCTATCGTGAGATTGAGGTATGTATGCGATATTGCAAGAATATTTCAGCCTCAATATATTTAATTATAATTTAACAATCGTTCAAGAAAGACTTGCGTTGATTGGCGCAAAAAAATTAATAAAAAACAAATTAGAGTGATATATTCGGCTGTACCGAATCTTATATACCCTTCACCTTCTTTTATACCTGTTGAGTGTTTATATATTGAATGTATGATATAAATAAATCAAAAATACATATACTGGATTCAATTACAAATATACTATATATACGTAAAACACCACAAACTTTAAATAATTTACATTTTCATATAAAGTTGAAATAGAATCAAGATTTACTACATATAAATAAATAATAAATTTAATGCTTTGAAATTTTACAAAAGTTCGTATATATTTAAAGAAAAAAATAATTACTGTGGTACAGAATAGATATTTTATTTATACATGTCCTGCCAGCATATGGAAGCGAGTTTTTTGATTAATCTATTAAAAATTGTATTTCTTGACACCTTTAGATGTTCAAATGTAGAAAATACACAAATTTACAATAACAAAACACATTAGTGTCGAATTTTGATCAAAAAATTTAATTGGGCGACTTAACATACAAAAAAGAACAAGCAAGACATAAATTCGTTAAATAAATGTAAAACATTTAAAAGTGATCAATGTTATTTTATTGTTAAATAAAAAATAAAAAAATATAATGTAAAAATAAAAATTAATTTTTAATTGATTTTTTTTTTTAATATTTCATATTTTATTTCAAATAATAGTGAGTTTGGTAATAATAATTAATGTGTATACAAATAAGTGGTGAGCATTTAGCACAACTGGATACATTTTTATTATACAAAAGCGATTATATTTCGATACTTTCTAGATGTAGTTTTTTACACCTATAAATGACACTAGTTCGATAATAGTTACACCTAAAAGATATTAGAACTTCGGCACACTTCTTCCCGAACGGAGACTATTCTTTGATAAGAAAATGATATCAAGCACTACTTTAAGTCAGGCTAAACGTTGGCAGGGTGTAAGACAATATTAAATTACAAAAGCGTATGGTGGAAAATTAATGAACTGATTCGACTAATTTAAAAAACCGAAATTTCCAAAAAAAATATTTATGAAAGATGAAGTCTATCGCTAAAATAGTAGCTGGAAAAATTTGGATCTAGTGAGTTCTCTTTTGCAACACAAAAATTCTGAAAAAAATTCGAATCTTCAGTGAAAGAACGAACTCTCTAGCCTACATAAGCATTTGTTTATTGTTGTGGTTGCTTTTCATTACACATGAAAACAAGAACTATAAGAGAAGCGGAACTTCTACCAGTTCCGAAAATATACGAAAATGTAAGGTAAATCAACTGCCGTATGCTCTGCTTTGTCATCCAATGAGCTCATAAATTTCCACATATCAAAAAAAATTTATGGTCAACGTTTTCGACATTTAAAATTCGCTTGGATTTATTTGAGAATTGGTTCAAACGTATCAGAAAGTGTATTGACTGTCATTGAGATGATTTAGACAATATGTAATATTACTTTTAATAAAATATGTTTTTCTTTTATACGTTTTTCCTAAATTATAAGAGACGCTCGACATACCTGCCGCATACCTTGAAAAAGTAGTTCATAACTGGACTTCTAGTACTATCAAACGCTTGAATTAATATAACACATCGGTATCAGTATTTGAGATCATTTGATAAGATATTTGCGTCAATTTATGTCAATAAAGCAAATTTTTTTAAGAGTGATAAAGACATTTTGTTGATACTATATACCGTGCAGAAAAGATCTGATAATAGACATGCTACAGTCGATGATCACTGATTTTAATAGCAGTGCTAATATGCCATCCGATCCAGGACACTTGCTTATGTTGAGATCAGTTAGAACCGATTTAACGGTACGAGCTAAACAAATCTATTTGACATACATAGTTATTGATACTCTTGTTTCAAGTTCGGTCAATGTGAATTTACTTTCGGGGAAGAAGATGTTATCTTTATTAATCAGGTCAGTGAATTGTTGACACTTCTTTAAAAAAAAAAGTAAGAATTGAGGAAGTTGCATTTTCTTTTAGTCTTGTAACAAATAACCAGAAACTCTTACTACCACGAGGCATTAAGAACTCAATACGAAGATGCTGCGCATACGAAGCTTTTTTAGGTTTTAGCACTTTTACATACGAGTGTCTCGCGTTATTAAATTAGTATTAAGCATTCCAGAAAACTCCGTCTAAGATCTCAAAATTGTAACATCATGCGCGCAAGGTTTACACCCAATATAAATTCTGCAGATACTCTGGATCTAAATTTATACATATAATATTGCCTACAAGAATTGTTCTCACACGATCACGCTATTTATTAAAAACTTGTAAATAAATTAAAATCCCCAGCAACATAAATTCACTTTTCCATTTCATATTTCACACCAATACATAAAGGTACGAGCAAATAAATAGGTTAACTTCGCAAGCCATATTTTATTTATTCCTAAAAAATAAAATACAAAGATTTCAAAAAAGTTTATGACCTCTGTTATAATGATTTATGGCAGCCTTTAATAAACTTAAAATTTAACATTTGTCGAGCATAATAAATAAGTTCATTTGAAAAAGTCGTTCAAGGAAGAAATATTTAGCAATATCTAGTTAAATATGCTTTGTGTTATGTGACTTCCAAGAACCTATGAGTCTGGCGTTGGTCAATTTTGTAATTCAAGGAAAATATGAATCGGCATCTCTTTCCCTATTTCCTTAACAATACAATACTACCATATACCGAATGTAAAATGACTCTGACTTCGAGAATAGTAAAAGATTAGTTGAGAATAGAAAACTTTAACTTCTTATCCATTGGATCTAATTCTAATTAAGAAATTTTAAAGAATTGTCCAGGCATTGGTTACCTGTACGACTCATAGATTCTTGAGAGCTATTTGATGTAAAGGATATTTAACTAAATATCGCTAAATATTCCTCCCTTGGACGATTTTTGCGTTAGTATAACAAATTTTTTCAAATGAACTTATTTATTTGCTCGACAAATATTAATACTTTTTTTTTAATTTTAGGCACATCTAACCTTTTTCCTATTTAATCTAAATAAATATTACGGTTTATTAAAGAGTGCCATAAAGCATTTTAAAAAGAGGTCATACACTTTTTTGAATTCTTTGTATTTTATTTTTTAAGGAATAAATAAAAAACGGATTACGAAGTGAACCTATTTTTTTGTTCGTAACTGTGTATATGGTCCAAAATACCTATGCCAAATGTTTATAAATGTTTATTTCTAAATTTGTTCCACAGGTTCTTAGCATTTGGAGTTAAAAAAAAGAATAGTAAAAGATTAGTTGAGAATAGAAAACTTTAACTTCTTATCCATTGGATCTAATTCTAATTAAGAAATTTTAAAGAATTGTCCAGGCATTGGTTACCTGTACGACTCATAGATTCTTGAGAGCTATTTGATGTAAAGGATATTTAACTAAATATCGCTAAATATTCCTCCCTTGGACGATTTTTGCGTTAGTATAACAAATTTTTTCAAATGAACTTATTTATTTGCTCGACAAATATTAATACTTTTTTTTTTAATTTTAGGCACATCTAACCTTTTTCCTATTTAATCTAAATAAATATTACGGTTTATTAAAGAGTGCCATAAAGCATTTTAAAAAGAGGTCATACACTTTTTTGAATTCTTTGTATTTTATTTTTTAAGGAATAAATAAAAAACGGATTACGAAGTGAACCTATTTTTTTGTTCGTAACTGTGTATATGGTCCAAAATACCTATGCCAAATGTTTATAAATGTTTATTTCTAAATTTGTTCCACAGGTTCTTAGCATTTGGAGTTAAAAAAACAACGAAACAAAAAATAATCCAAACTAAATTTAACCTAATTAAATACACAGATAAGGTGCGAATCACTTTTTTAAAATTGTTATATTTGTTTTATTTGCAGTATAAATCAAATAGAAATGGAATGCGTTTGCGTTACCCACAATCGGAAAATATTTCTTTTATTGAATTTTTTCTGTATTTTTCTATTTACTTTTTTACAAAAAAGTCTCGAGTTGCAAGTTTGTATGTTAATAATATGTGTATATTTGTGGTGTATTCAACGAGTCATGATTTCTTTGTTGTTTATTTATTTTTATTATTCTGACTGTAAAAATTATATTGTTATTGTGAAGTTTTATACGTAACAAAATATATAAAAGAATAGATTCATTTTATAAAAAATGCACTTGTTTTAATTACTTTTGAAATGGTGCAAAATTTTTTAGACGCACCTTCCATATTTTTGCTGGATTTGTATGCAATCTGTCGTATAAAGAACGAGTTGAGTTTTTGTAAATTATTTGCATTACAAACAGCTGCCGTATAAACGTAAAAATAGCCTTAAAATTTTACACTTCAAATTTAAGAATTGATTCTTTTACAAATGAATACCTTTAATTCCCTGCTTAATATACATGTACAATACACTACAATCATTTACTTTACGCTTCAGTTTTTTGGCCATTCATTTAGAATGAAAAAAAAAAAAAATCCAAATGAATATTAAAACAAAATACAAACAACAAGACAACGCCTTGTACGAAAAAATGACGTAATGCAAGATTTTTTTTTCATTTTTTTTTATTTTTTGTCTTTGCGGTTTTTTAAACTTTTTCACTAAGAATTTAAGGCAAAAATTTTTGTTAGTTGAAAAATTACTTTTATTTGAACGTACGTAAAGATAGATATCGTCTAAACCACGACTAGTTGAATAAAAATAGATTACAAAGAAGAAGTAAAGAGTAAAAGAAATTGCAAAAGTTTATTGAAACGTTTTCAAATTCAAAATAGTATAGTGTTGTAGTAATTAACAGTTTAACAAGTACTTAAGCAGGTTTAGTTTTAGTTTTAAATTATTTTCTGTTTTTCCGCCAATTCAAATAAAAATGGCAGTTGAATTCAACAAATTTGGCTACGAACTCATAAGAAATAACAGTTTCTTTTAAATTCTTTTGTCTTTTAAGTTATTTGTGTCTTTCAAAAATTATGGTTACTAGCTATAAACAAACATTTTTATTATATTGTTTGGACTTTTAAAATATCTATGAGATTGCTAAATTCAAATTGGAACTACGAGCGTGTAAAAGATATAAATCGCTTTATTTTAATTACTCTAGTGCTCGAGGTAAACTGTTATATAGAAAATTAATTTTAACATATTGCAACATGCCTCAAGAAAAATTTGTCTGATTTAGGTTTAATAAAAAATATAATTCAAATTGTCTTCAACGTATAATCTACTCAATAATTTCGGAGATAATAAACAAATAAAGTTTCTGACAAAGTGAATTCAAAACGGCTATAAATTATCACTTTTCCCCTTTAAAGCTAAATGTAACAATTAAAACGGCCCATAATTTATTAAAATCGATCCATAACTGTTGACTTTATTGACAATTATGTAATGGTATCTCAAAAGAGAAAAAAAAACGATTTTCCTCGTTCCTACTAAAAAGGTTTTTCTTGTTTTGGTAAATAACACAAGTCAACAAAAGGCTAGAAAAAATGTGTAAAACTGGTACTTTATTAAAACGAATGAATGAATCTGTTTTTGTTTGTTGGAATGTTTGTATGTACTTTATAGAACGCTAAAACGCTAAACCGATTTTCTTAAAATTTTCACAGCAAATAGACAAGAGGAATTTTACTCCCCACACATGATGGAGTCCGGTCCGGTCATTGATCTGTCATTAGTTCCATATTTTAGGAAAAATAGTGTTAGTGCAAGTTCAGAAATTAATTATCAGCTTTCTAAAATGCATTATATTAAAATTTAAAGCCTGGATCATCTTTGTTTAAAACCTTAACAATTTTTTTGACGACCATATATTTTCTGTGACCTAGCCCCTTAGAACCCTTCCTTAACGCTCTTCTTTAATTTTAATTTTCTTTAGAAAAAAGTTTTTTGAAAATGTTTTTTATATCCTGTTTTTATATCCTGTTGTGTCTTTACACTCCCTCTTTGCCACTCACTTTGCCATAGTTATGTGCAGGTTAAAAGGGAAATTTGTAGTTGTTTCACTTTCAAAACTCTTACGGTGTAAAAAGCTCCTTGGGGAAGTATGTTTTCTTTGATGGTTAATAAGATAAATTTAAGACGTGATGAATGACTAACATTTTCATCGATTTTAATAAAATATGAGTCATTTTATTTGTAACATATCCAACTTTATGATAAAGGGAATAAAGAGGTATTTTTGTTAATTTTCATTTCTTTAAAATTTTTTGAAAGAAAAAAACATTTTTTTTTTATGTTCATTTTTTTAATTTTCTATATAGAGAACAAAAGTCAATTAAAAAAAAAAAAAACAAAAATTCTGAGAACTCCAGTCATCATTCGATATTTTCACATACACAATACTTTCGCCAACAAAAAAACGAAAAAATTACAATAAACAAGTTAGCAAAAAGCGTAAGAATATAAAAATTATTATTTTAAACTGACAGATGTGCTCAGGTGGGTACCTGCTGCGAAGGCCCAAACCCACGATGGTCCTAGCACCGGGTGAGTACAAATGTATACCAGCGCCCCCATGTACCTTTTAGCAATTATTACCAATTAGACTGACTCATTGTCTGGATAAGTTACTCCACCTTGCTTGGAAGTTTGCGCTATCTAGGTTTAAACCATAGCCTAACCAACAGACGGCCCAGTACAACAGCACCGACAAGCAAGTGCTGCTGCACTAGTGGCTACAAGCTCTCGTGGTACCAGATTGTGATATGTCTCTGGTCGGGCCCTGAAGGTCCTTATCTATCAGTATGGACCCCAGACAAGTCTAACCTATTTGTACCTGCAAAACTGATACGATCTCCTACAGCGAAAGGCGAGTCTTAGAGCGTAGTATGACAGGCTTTTTACTCTACCACGTATGAGCTATACAAACAGAATTTTTCCGAGAAGACAGGCCGCCGTGGTGGATTTTAAACTAACATTTAAACTGATTATTATTTTAAATTTTAACGACTCTCTTTGTGCCAAACAATAGTTTGTGTCCCTAATGATACTGTGTTACATTCTACATGTTTTATTATTATTATTATTTTTTTTTTTCTAAAATTCTAAAAATAATTTGTGTTGCAATATGCTATTTTGCCTATATGTCAAACAGTCTTGTTATATAATCTCCAAATAAATTTTCACTTGAAATTCATAAAGGCTGCCGTTGAAACACAATCATAAATACAAGCATGACATTTTTTTAACATCAAATATTAAATATTTTTTATTCGAATTTTTCCACAGTAGCTGGCGGCATTAAATCAATAAAAAGCTTTATAAATTGTTTTCGTTATTCAATTATTATTTATAAAAAAAAAGTATTTTCTGTGGTATATTTTATTTAATTTAATTGAAATTTAATACAAATTCATATTATACATACATATGAAATTTGACATTTTCAATAAAAGTCTTAATTTGTAAATGTAAACCAAATTAATAAGGATTAATTAACATTTTATATTTGCTTTTATGTTGTTAGCATGTAGAATAAATTTGTTTAATAAATCTCAAATGTCAATGCCTTTTTACCATGTTCGAGTATTTGTCATACTTGCAAGTTTTAGTCAGAATTTACAAGAAAACGTTCCCGTAATAAGAATTTATGTGTACTTTGGTGTTTTTCTGATATTTTCTGTTTAATTCTGAATAAAACCTGTATATTTGACAACCATCCAAGCAAAAACTTTTTGGTTTTCGGTAATGAGCCGTCATTATTATTTACCTACTCTGTATTACATAAATAAGTACTCAATATTATAATAGCACTGTAATATTGCAATCACGTGGATGAGTTGGCTAGAACGCTGGATTAACAACCTGAAGTTTGTTGGTTCAACCCCATTCTGATGCTGTTATTTTTTATAACAAAATGTCTAAAAACATATATTTATACTAAAAAGTTTTTGTCACTTAGAAAATTAAGTGCGCGATGATGTACTGAGTAAAACGTAAGTCATTGAAAATGAATGGTTAATTTATGTCGAAGTTCAAATCTCACTGACGGCAAAATTTTTTTATTGTTCTTTTTTATTTTATTTTCGTTTCGGTACATATTTTTGAGCACTCCTAGAAGTTAAAAATAACTACATGAATCTGTGGACAACTCGAACAAATAGTTTATTTTTGTTTTCAATTATACCTCCTAGCTTAACAGGAAAGCAAAGTTTTTACTGGGACTGGAACAGAGCTATTGTGTTATGTTTATTTGAGAATTGTGAACTTATAATTAATTTTATTTAAATTAAATTTTTTACTGATTCAAAGGTTTAACACTGGCACACCCCCACAATATATATTTCAATAGTAATTATGTGCATTAAAATGGTCCAAATAAACCAACTAAACTCTCAATTTAAGATATCTTCTATCAATTCCTTTTGTGTTGGAGTTAGCTGTTGGATTATAACGAAAATGATAATCGGTTATGTGATGAGAATCGTATATCGCATAAAATTGGCAATTACGATTTGAAATCATAATAGGTGTGATGTGGTTCAGAATCACAAGAAATTAGGCGACTTCAAATCACATACCTATGCCAAAGTGAAAAACCAATGTATTTAGATAAATCTAATTAATATCATAAAATAAGTAAGTATTTGAGTATAGATGACATTGAAGTTAATTTGAAGTGAGAGATTTAATTCTAAATTAAAAATGTCCTTGTTATCTTTCCTTTTACGTCTATTGCCTTTTAAACTATCATTTTAGACTTATTTTACTTAGTTCCAATAAATCTTCAGATATTCCTTGAAAATCTTTTTTTGAGTGAAATTTTGTGAATTCCACTTTTCATTCCAAAGTTTAGACCTTTTATTTATTGCTAACAAATAAGTGATCCACAGAGATTAGTTAGCACATACACCTGATAAATAACACATAAACATTGTATATTTATCAATACAATACAATAATGTAGATAATATAGATAAATGCAAAAGACTTATTTTATGCCACAAAAAATTAAAAATCATTTTATGATATTTATTTCTTGCTTAAAAAAAAATAAAAACCATTTGTGTGAGATAATAAAAATCACAACTTCAGTTTTATTTAAAAAAAAATATATATATATCAATAATTGTTATTTGAAATTTATAACGTAGGGTTTACAAGAGAGATTTTTCTATCATGAAAAACGTCATGATAGAAAATTCTTATCATGACAAGAATTTATCACGTCTAGACCAAATTTATTTATATTGTTGAAGAGTTATGATATAATTGTTATAGCTCATGTGAAGATAAATTTGTTTTGCTCTCAAATGTCATTTTGTTATTTTTATGTTTATTTTTTTAAGATGAAGGGCAATTCTTTATGGCAACCTCAATTAATTAATTATTTGGAGGAAAAATAACACAAAATAATACAATGAAATTAAAAAAAAAAGAAAAATAAAATAAAAATTTACAATTAAATTTTGACTTAAAAAAAAACGAAAAAAGTGATTTATTATAATAAAATTCTATCTACGTGTTGCCATATATGCTGATACAAATAAAAAAATTGCAGTACCTCTGCGGACGTTTTGTTACCTGTTATGATAGATAAATCTAGACTCTACGTAAAATAAAAATCAGAAATAATTTTTATTTCTGAGAAATAAAATAGAAATCAAAAAATAAAAGTTAAAATAAAAAGGACTAGCTTAAATAGCGCAATAGCAAATGCTATGTTGTACTCAAAGTATTTTTAACTAATTTCCTTCATATTGATTTTTTGATCCAAAATTATACAAATAAGAATTATGTTTTGTCTCTAAAATATGAAATTTAAATTTGATCCATTATGTTACAAAACGCCTGAATTACAAACAGCACATAAATTTGGAGATTCTCAAACTGCATGTGAAATGACAATCTTTTAATTTCCATCACATAGACCAATGTTTCCGTTTTTTTTTTTCTCAGTTTTCACCAAGGAAAAATGTAACATGGAAGGTCCTTGAGAGACGCCTCAAAGGATTATTATACAAGTTATTTTTCCCACAAAAAATAGTTATTCATAGTCAACCTTGAATACCTATT
The DNA here is from genome assembly GCA_932274085.1 of Protocalliphora azurea. NCBI lineage: Eukaryota > Metazoa > Arthropoda > Insecta > Diptera > Calliphoridae > Protocalliphora > Protocalliphora azurea. The sequence continues at coordinate 107,227,796 of OW026519.1, read as the reverse complement.
TTAAAAATTCTACTAATTTTTCATAAATTTTAACAATAAAATCTAATTAAGCACCAACAAACTTTTCAATATTATTAAATTAAAATTATTTGTACAAATATATTGATTTTATATTTTCTGTTCATTGTTTTTTAATAATTTACAATTAATGACATAAAGAAAAAAATCAAATACAAAATATAACATAAAAATGCAATTAAAAACACAAAACATTCAATCAGTCATGTAAATAGTTAATATCCATTTTTAAAGATTTTTCTAAATAAATTTTGAATTTCGTTTGATTTTTTTACAATTGACCGAAATAATAAAAAAACCAAATTTAATTTACAAGAAAAAGAACAAATCAGGCAAATGTTAGATTGATATCATATCATCGAAATAAAAACAAATAATAAAAAAAATATATATAAATGATTAATTAGAAGAAGTATCAAGCAAACCTTGTTGTTGATAATTATGAAATTCCGTTGAATCGAATTTCTCACTCGATCTATAAAGTTGGCCGGGTGGAAAATCTTTACATTTATGTAATTTATATAATTTTATGCAAATATTCAACAAGTAGTTGTAAGAAAATGAAATTGTTTTATTTTCCATTTCATGACGAAAATTCGTTTGGTTTGTTAGGAATAATATTGGTGGGTGGTGGGTAATAGTAGTCGTTATTTCGGTAATTTTTTCCAACACACACACACGCACACAGGCACATGGGAAAACATTTTTTTTTTTTTTTTGTAATATTTTTTACAAATAATTTTAAGCATAATTAACAAAATAATGAAATAAACAAAAAATATATATAGACACATAAGAAAGTATTGCGTTGATAGTAGTTTTAATTTTATTACGCAGTGTTCAACACAGATTTTTGGTGAAGTAGTAGTAGCAGAGGTGGTTTGGTGGTGGTGGTGGTGGATACAAAAAGATACAGAAAAAAATATTTAATTTTTAATTATGAAAAAATTATTTTAAATAACAAATTTATAGATAATTTTTTATTATATTTAATGTGTGAAGTGATATTTTAATATTAGATACGAAAAACATAACGAATAATTAAAACATTTTTCTTTAAAAAATTTGAAATTTATTTTACATGTGTTTCTTTTTTTAACTTTTTGTTTATAATTTTAAAAGCCAAACCGATTCAACTACTTAAATGGATATTTTAAAATAAAAAGTAATTATATTTAATAATCTACTATTTCTTTTTTAATAGAAACTAAAGAAATAATTTTTTTTTTCTCCACTCGGTTGCAAAACGCTATTTCTTTATTAACTAAACCAATTGGACAGTTTCGTATTAATGAATTATATTTGAACCTCTAACGGTCAATGTCAGCACAAGTAAATAGCTTAAAAAATTAATGCATTTTAAGTATTTAGATATGTACATTCAAAATTCACTACTAATAAAGATCTTACAAATTTTGCCAAATTTTTCTCAACATAAAACTTCTTAGAATAATAATGTAAAATTGCAAAACAATTCGGATATGTTCGTATTCTGAGTTAAATTCGAAAGCTTTATAAAAATAAAAGTAAATGCTGAGCGGAAATACGACAGTGGTTATTTATTAAGAATTTGAAAGTCGAATGAGAAACAATTAAAATTTTAATATATTATAATTATGGCGCGGATTTTAATGCAAATGCATGTTTTATTTATTTATTTATTTTTTATTAGTTTCAGTCTATCAATACAATGTTTTCTTTACAGACATCAATCATAATTTAATATACATAATTAAATTAATTGTTTCAACAAACTGTTTAAAATATTTTTTAATTCAAGATTTGATATACTTAAGTCTAATTCGTTAGAATTTTTATTGAATAATCTCATAGCTTTTGTTAAAAGTTCATTGAAAGCATATGTTGTTCTATGGATATCTATATAAATTAAATTATTATTTTGCCTTAAAGGCCTCGGAGGTACATATAGTTTTATGGTATGAAGCAAATCAGGACAATCAAATAGTTCACAAATTATGACATATAAGAAATATACAGAAGAAATTTTATGCCTTGTTTTTAGAGTTTTCATAGAAATCAAAGCACACTTATCGGGGTATATAGGAGTCGAAATTTGAGGGTTTAAAAATGAAAAATTTAAAAATGAAAAAGCGAACTTTATAAATTTTACTTGAATTTTTTCAAATTTATTTATATGTAATTGAACACTAGGGCTCCAGATAATTGAAACATATTCTAATCTAGATCGCAAAAAAGATGTAAATGAAAATTTTTTTGTCTAATAATTAAAATTATTAGAATTATGGAATAAAAGGCTTAACATTGAATAAGCTTTAGGTATAATATAATTTAAGTAATTATTAAATGATAATTTTCTTTCAAATAATACACCTAAATTTAAAATTTCATCCCCAAATGATAGTAAATTTTGATTAATGTATTCTATATCGGGATAAAACAGTGTTACAACATCTATGACAAGTCAAAGAAAAACATTTGTTTAAATTAAAAGGTACATCATTGCGGACTGTCCAAGAACTCACCCTATCTAAATCCTACTTGAAATTAAAAACGTCGTTGGCATTAGTAGTCCCAAAACGAATTTTTTGGAAATAATTCTGTAACTTTAGAACTACAGGATGTATTTGAATGAAATTTAAAATGACCAATCCTGAGAAGTATTCCAATTGATATGGAGGACCACAGATTTTAGCGGGTCTGGAGGATAGGAGGTGATCCACCAAAGTTGGCCACCTCGGGTATGAAATTTTTTTTTTTAAATCGCCAAAATTAATTTTATGATTTTATTGATACAAAAAATATGCTTACGTGTGTGGGATATCTCTTTTATTTTAAGAGATATTTAGACCAAAGTGAAATTTTGACCCATTTTTGGACATGTCAGGTATATTCAGCCATTTGCTTTGCATGCATTTATATTAAGCATTCTTTTAGAAACATAAAAAATGTATAGTCCAGAGGAAAATAAAGGATTTTAAAGTGAAAAACTGTCGCTACCTTTTTGAGAAAAATCGCGAAAAATCACAATTTTTTTAATTTAATATTTTAGAAAAATTTTAGGACATAAATTGAGCCTGCCAAGTTAAAAAACTAAAAACAAAAATCATGTCCAAAAATGGGTCAAAATTTTACTTCGCTCTAAATATCTCTTAAACTAACAAGAGATATCCCGCACACGTAAGCGTATTTTTTATAGAGAAGGACTATCTATGTGTATATATATATTTTTTTCAAATCGTAAATGAAATTTGGCGACTTTTTAGAAAAATTTCACGCTGTAGATGAGTTGAATGATAACGACTCTAAAGCTATAAAAAAGTCAAACGACTATTAACATCAAGGAATATTAAAATTAATATCGCATTCGTTTGTTACAACTATTTATATTTTCTGAAACTGTTACTAAATTAGAGGGTTTTGATTCATTAAATAATCAAATCAGTTCAATTGATAGTGGTATTGAGTAAATCGAAGCAGCAGAAGGGCCTATTGCTGAACAAAATTAAACTAAAGTTGCAAGCTATTATTAAAGAAACAAAAGAATTAGAGAAATTAAAAAAAAATTAAAACTCAATTATTCTACGTTCAGATGATGTATCGTGTTTAGAAGAATGCTCTCCTTCTGAACTACAATTATTCAAATGAGTTTCTATCACATCTTTTGACGCATTTTTACGCCCAAATAGGCAATCGTTTACGTTTGTCAACTTAGTAAAAAATATGTTTGTTTATATAAATTAATGTCACGAATAAAAGTTTAAATAAAATTTAGTCGGAAAGAGTACAAATTTAAACAAGTACATAATTTTTCTTTTTATGTAATAAATATTAAAAAATAAGTGCGGTTTTTCAATTTTTAAGGTATATTTTTAATTTTTAAGTGTATTATTTAGCCGCATATTTTCAAAAAAGAAATACATATAAATCCGTCCCCTAAATTATAATGTGTTGGCTTTGAATTATATATATATAAGAGAAGAGTTGGGAAATATAGGCTCAGAATTATATTCGATTTGCTTAGAAATAATCGGAAGTGATTATACTAAATATTTGAAGAATTTCTTGTATTTTCCCTTAATGCTTTTAAGTTTTGCTAATATTTTCAACAGTTAAATTCCTACTTTTTTTATTAATGCTTGTTTTCGAATAATTTTTAGTTAATAAACGTTTTATGTTTTAATTAGATAAAAAATAATCATTTAAATTATTAAAACTAAAAGAATCATCTTTTCAATCGGTTCAAGTATAAGAAATTTGGATCGTTACACTTCTGCTATTGCAATTTATATTAAAATTATTTTCTTTCATATACTCATTCATATACTGACGTGTCGTACAATAAATTAAGCACTAAAATAACAACCACTGACATTAATATTAACCACAAACTTATCACATTAAGTTGGCAACGTGTTTACATTTACAAACAATTTTGCATTATTATTTAATTTTTAATTTGGAATAAATTATAATATTACAAATTAAAACTTCTTCTCTCTAAAGTGTATTTTAGAGGTGTGCATTTATTTAAACCTTTATCTAAAATACTGAAATTAATTTCATTATTATTATTGTTGCTGTACTGACATAGATATTGACATAAAAGGCGGTCCGAGGTGCTTTTTGTCATTTTCAATAACTCAGAAATTCAATTAGTGTAGTTTTGATACTAAAGATGTTGAGATATGTTTTCGCTATAACTAAACCATTTAAAGAAATTTAGGGTAAAACCTCTCTGTAACACATTAGTATGTATCCAAATGAAAAAGGTTATGAAATAAAATTGCAAATTATTCCAAAGTAATAGAAAATTAAGCATTAATTTTTATTTGGGTCAAAAGTATAGATAATCACCTTTAATTAATAATAATAGTCATTTTATAGCGTTTCAAAAATGACAAAAAAACACTTTGGACCACCCTTTAGATACTTGAAAAAGTCCGTAAATTTAGTAATAAATTAAAAGAATGTTTTGCAATAAAAATAGAAATAGAAGGAAATAAATAAGTCTTGTTATTTGTTAATATTGCATATCTTCACTTTTATTTAGTTTGTTTTTGTATGTGTGTAACTTTGTTTTAAATTGCACCTGTTGTAACTGGTTATTAGTTTTATTTTGCATTATTTTGGAAATCTTATCGCCAAGATAGCGATAGTATTCATTCAATTCAATTGAAATGAAATGAATCGAATTCATTTTATACACTATAAACTAACATGTTTATAGTTGCGGCCGGCAATGTAATAGGTACTATAGTCAGTGAGTGTCATGTTTCTATAAATAAATTAGAGGATTGTAAAGAGTGTAGAAAAAAATAAATTTTAGTTTCGGAATTTCTACATGAACATTTTTAAATAAATTTATTGAATATATTCAGTAATCGATTATTTGTGAAAAATTTTAAATTGTTAAATTTTTATAATTAGACATTACATATTTTCACCTCTCTTAGGCAACACCCTTTAGTTATAGATTCAAAACGCACTAACTGCCTTTGTAATTTGTTGTTATATTGCACAATGATTGTAACTTGTTGCTGCCACCACCATAGTTCGACTAGAAAATGAGTGTAGTAATACTCTTAAAGAAACTTACGCCGGGAAATAAAAGAAATAAGAAAACAGGTTAAATATAAAAGGTAAACATTGGAGTGCCACTAACAAAATTTAAACCAGCAACAAGTGGTTTTTTTTTTCAATTAACCTACTAAGTTGTTAGATAAATAAGAAACTACAAAAAAAGTAAATTATATATAATACTCTTCACCAGAATAAAACTTTAAGGAACATTTTTAATATAAAATAATATGTGATTAATATATTTAGTTTGACATTATGCAAAGAAACCTGACATGTATAGCCGTATTCAAAAAAATTAATTAATTTATATTTAAAGCACAAACTAGCTAATAAGCAATTTAACCCTTAAAGAAAATCGTATTCCAAAAACTGTTTGTAGTCTACACTAACTAATAAACTGTTTTTTTTTATGTAGACAACCCGCCTCTCTCATTTATATTGTCAGTGTTGTGAATAGTTAGAATAAATTATTCTTTAACAGTTTATTCCGTTATTATTTTTGATGTTCTGGTATGTTTTTGATATAAATTTGTTTTTTTTTTTTTTTTTTTTTTTAATTTGAAAAAAATCATTACACTTAGCTTATGAAAATATAATTATATATAAGTGAAATACTTTTATTTAATTTTTATTGGTTGTAAATACAAGTATCCGAATAACGAATATTCTGTGATAAAATCAACATATCACTATTTCATATTTGGTTTTGTTTACATTATTTTTGTTGAAATATTGTTAAAATTTAAATATTTTAATATTTTTCTGTTAAAAAGCGAAAGTTTTAACCCGAAGTTAATACATTAGATTAATGGCACCTTAATCGAAGACTTGTATATATTTTAGTATTTGAAATTACGTAGAAACAGCAAACAACGAAAAAGTGGAACATATGTGATTGTGGCAGTGGACATGCGGGCAGCCGGAATGTTGGTAGCTTAATCCAAAGCAGACTTTTTCCTGATAATGTTTATGACTTTATTATAAAATATCTTAAATTGAACATATGTGCAGAAAATATAAAATAGCTGTATTGGCGTATTTTTTAATTTCGGGACGAATCTTAATATCCGAAAATTAAAAAAAAAATAAAAAGAATGTGTCAAAAATTTACGCATGAATACAAAAAAGATTTTTTCTTGAAATATGTATGTAATGGAAATAATCTTAAAGTTGGGTTAGAATATTTAAAGTTAACAATGATTTACTAAAGGTGCATTAAGCGAATCATCGTTTTTTAATATAACTTTAAGGAATTTTGCTTGTTATTTTTATTAATTTATTATTATTTTTTTTAATGCGACTTTTAGTCTTTAGGCGCATTTAATTTGATACTTTAAAAATTCGATTTACTTATAAATCAAACACCTTATATAAAAGAATAAAAGAATATGTTACAATTTTCGTTTTACAAAACAAACAAAAAATATATTTAAAACATATTTATTTTGAAAATTTTAACTAAAACTGTATTTTTAAAACGCATAAATATACATACAATAGTGATCAAAACATTTGCCACGAAAAATAATATTCTGAACGATTACTTTCTTTCCTTTTAATTATTTAAAATGTTCATCTAATTAAAACAAAAGTTTGCAACTCTTAGAAGCGTTAAGGGAAAGATTCTTTCATCATATGAAAGCATTACCTAGCAAAGAACATCTCTTTAGATTAGGGCTCATTTTATCAACAGTATAATAAATTGAAGCATTTCCATGACCTAAGAAATTACTTCTGCAATTGTGTCTTAAGATTGAATTTATTGACTATGGAATGTCAAGCACTCTTCCATCTGATTTCCGGAGGTTGAATTTGGACTTTTGAGGTCTTAACACATTTAGAACAAAATTAAGACTTTCGATTTATTTCTGACAGATGAGGTTTTTTGTGCATATGTAATTCACATGAGTAATCGACAACTAGCCCACGTTACCAATAACTTATTTTTATACATTCTTAAATGATATACATCTACTGGGATTCGGTACTAAGATCCTGTTTTTTCAATCTTGGGAACAGAATATTTGATAAAAGACTGAACTAAACCAATTAAAGTGTAACTAATATAAATTTCCTTATAAGATATCAAAGAAAGAGAAAAACAATTGCAAATGTTTTAAACACTTTATTTTCGGCCAACCTACTATATACTTATTATTATTTATAGATGTAAGTAAACCAACTGGTTTATTTTTAGTTGTTGAGCAAACTGAAATTATGTTAAACTTTAGAAAATAAAAAAAATAAAAAAATTTAAAATATTTGAAAGAAAAATGCAAAGATAAAATATCATCTCAGTTCGGTATGTTTTGTCCACTAATGCATGTATAGATTTTTGTTGTTTGACCTTTGTTTTAATTTTTTTTTTTTTTTTTTTTGGAATATATCATCTTACACTATTATGTTGCTTGAAAAAATAACATAAGATAACATAAAGATTTGGGCACTTGTAGTTAATATTACAAAGTTGTAGTCGTCAATAATTATTTACGACTATAATCGATTATATCGGCTGAATAATTTTTTTTTTTTGTGAAACCAAACAACAAATATAATTTTTTAATAAAACTGAAAAATGCTTCCAAAATTAAGTTAATGGTAAAACCACAATAACTAAAATAGTTTTTAAATCCCCAAAACAATTTTGATAAGAAATCAGTAAAACTTAATGACAAGAAAAAACTTGAAGAATACTGTTGAATACTTTAAATATCGAAGTGAAGATATGCAAAATATAACAAACAACATTGTTGTTTTTCATTTAAATTTTCAAATACAAAATACATACTAGACCTTGATAAACATAGATAACGTGAAATAGTTGTAGTAAGAAGTAACCAAATTATAGAAATATAATAAATTTTTGATTAGAATTTCTTTGTTATTGTAAATACCTGGAGCAATTGGTTGATATTCTTGTTGTGGCAGTAAATAGCATGTCAAAACCTTTAATGAAAAAAAAGAAGAAGAAAATACACAATAAAGTTTAAATGAAAACAGAAAGCAACATGAACAAGATAATAAAATAAATTTTAAATAAATATTTACTTAAATAACAAATGATTAGTTAAACAAATAAACTTGAACAACAACAAAAAAGCATTAAGAAAACAAATCTCAAATGTAAAGAAATAATACAAATATATATATATATATATTTATAATTTTAGCAAACCCCCACTACCCTTGGCATCGTCATACTTGTTTAGAACTGACATATAAATAAATCAGTCAGCTAGCTAGATAGACAAACACCTACAACAATTCATTTTATTTAACTTACCTGTTCACCAGTCTCCTCATCAACGTCTGGCTGAAAGGTGAGCAAAGGTTGAGCTTGGTTCTCTGACAACCAGACGGCCTTCAGCTGAAGATTCACCAGTGAATATGGTAAATACTGCAATTGATTGCCAGATACATCAAGAACATGCAACACGCTGCAATTACCCAACTCTGGTGGTAATTTCTTTAATTTATTGTCGCGCAAACTTAAAACACCCAAATTAGCACAATTACCAATTTCGATTGGTAAGAATTCGAGAGCATTACGATCGACATTTAGATTACTAAGTTTGGTCATTAGTCCAATAGAGGCTGGCAATTCGGATAGGAAATTTTCGGTGAGTATGAGTTCTTGCATGTTTTCACAGCTGAAAAGAAAGAGAGACCGATAAGAAACAAGAATTATAATTATATAACATGACGACTAAAAATTGTTGTAAAGCCACAGAATTCAGACCGATATTTGAAACTGAGATTATGTTTCACCTTTGCATTTTTTTCCAAATATTTTTTATGACTGAAATTTGTTTAACAATAATTATTTAGTACGATGGTAGAAATTAAAGTGTTCAAACATTTGTATGGACTTATTTTTCAGGACATAAAATTGGCCCATTTTATCATATTTCTGATAAAATGTGGATGATTGCAAAATGCAATAAAGCACTTCTGGAGCGCTATAACTTACTGCTATATAACCTTATATGATTATACAATCAAGTGTTGAAAACATTTACGGTATTTTTTATATTTTCCCTTAATGTTTTTAAGATTTGCAAATGTTTTCAACACTTAAATTTTTACATGTTTTATAAAAAATTAGTTAATAACTTTTTTGTTTTAGTTATATAGTAAAATAAATGTTTTAAATTATTATAAAAAAAAAAAACTAAGAAATTGATTTGCAGTTGTAAATGTTTTGACAGTCACTGTAAGTAGATAACATTTTTTATTAAAATATCAATAATGCAGAACTGAAACTCTGAATGCTTTCTTTGACAATCAAATTAAATAATACTTACTCTCCTATATTTGTGTTGAGTCTCTGTAAGCGATTTTGGTCCAATTTTAATATCGTCAAACGACTTAGTTTCGCTATACCATCCGGTAAATACTCCAACAAATTCTGTGCTAAATCCAAATCTGTTAAATTTACTAAACCATTAATTTCATTGGGAATTTCTTCGAGGCGATTTTCGGATACATCCAAATATGTTAAATTACTCAATAGTCCCAATTCTGGAGGTAATTGTTGTAATTGATTATGGTCTAGCCAAAGTTCTTGGAGTGCTGGTAAATAACCCAAATAAGGTGGCAGTTGTTCGATTTCATTATCACCCAAATCGAGGCGTTTCAACTTTGTTAATTTACTAATGGATTCTGGTAAATGTTTTAAAAGATTCTCACGCAATTCTAACGATTCTAATTGTGTTAAACTGTAAAAAAATAATAGAAACAATAAAAGAGAAAAAACAGAAATTAACCAAAAGAAATTAAATCATTATAAACTTTTGTAATTGTTATTGTTAATGTTGTTTATTTGTTTGTGTAAAACATGTTGCCACAAACGGTGCTGCTGGTGGCATTTGATTTGAGTAAACGATTATTGAGTATTTGAACATCATTAACAATAACGACTCTTGATGGTTCTTCAGTCACTTATTTATTATGCTAGAACTTACCAACCAAAATCTGCTGGTAATGTGGTTAGAGACATGTCATTTAAACCTAAAACTGTTAAATTTTTTAATTGTGAAAAACCAGCGGGTAATTTTGGAATTGGATTTGAACTGAAATCAGCCACTTGTAAGCTTTTCAAGTGCTTGATATCATCAGGAATGTCTGGAATATCTGTAATAAAATAACAAATACAATTAAATTAAAATTAGTTTAAATTATTTGTGTTATATTATGTAAAAAATATAATTAATTACAATTAACATTTCACTAATTTAAAATAATATAGAAAGGAGTAAACATTTAAACATTTTATTTGCAAAATTTCTTACATTGCAATATCTTTTTATACTTTATGAATAATATATAATAAATAACACATCTTCCAAGAAATCATGATTTAATATAATCCTAGTAGAAACCTTAAGCTCATTTGATCTATGAAAAGAAAAACGATAAACGGATATTATCCCTTTTTAATTAATTAAAATCAATCCATTGTATCTGAAAAATAAACAGCTCAATAAGGTTTAACAAATAGTTAGTCGTCATATCAAATCAATGCATAACATTTTATTTCAGTTCAGTTGATTTAACATTTATAAATCTTTATTAAATTGCAACATACCAACAATACAACGACAAATGACATCAATAACAGTAACGAATATCCCATCTATACACACTGACATTTCAAATGCACAAAGAACAACAGAAACAGAAGTAATTGACCCTTTAAACGATTGCACTCACAACTATGGCAAAAAATATAAATCCTATTCAATATTACGAATACAAAATAGTAAACGGAAACAGACAAAGCGGAGCTCTATCGTATTTGCACTCGTCTGTATGTAAGAAATCAGCCTCAAAAGTTCTTTTTATATCTAAGTGGAGGAATTTATAAATTTTTGAGCATTTTTGCTGGAAAGTTAGAAAATTAGACTCGGCTTTCGAAATCGTCCGATACTCTTGTAGTCGACGTAATCCAGGCCATCGCTCAAAACCGGATCTATGCGGCAGAGACTTTGAGAATTGGATCTCTTGGATCCGCGACACCCTACGAAGCAGCTACGGATATTTCAACCATATCATATTTCATACATAATAATATACATAGAAAGGTATAGGAAAGGAATGTTATATGGGACCTGTGACCATTCGTGGACCGATATTTGTATTGAGTGTAATATATATTTGTATGAAACATTGCAGTTTAGGGTATTTCGCTGAAGCGGGCTTTATATAAGAACTATGGATCCTCATAAAATTTGGCAGTGCAGTTAATAATGCAGTGCAGTGTTGTTAATAATGCCTTAAATATAGCAATATTTTAACGATATCTGGCACGGATAAGTTTTATTCAGATTCAAATCTTTATGCCAAATTTCATGAAGATTTTCTGAAGAGTGGTTTATATGGGTCAATTATGGAGCAATCATAATCAATTTCAATAGGCTCCATAAAAAAATTGTGACCTTTGGTTTGATTAAAAGTTTACATGGACTCACAGACGATCAGAAGGACATCATTAAATTGACTCACAAAGTCATTACAAGTCAATTTGTGCACATTAAGGTGGGTCTTAGGTCATTAGTTTTGGGTGTTACAATATTTTTGATTACAATATGAACCATGGTTGGGGGTAGTGTACTAAATTTGCAGTTTCCACTAATATCACGATGCTACAAAATGGCACTTTTCATTTTCACTCGGGAAACGATCTAACGTGGTCTGTAGACAAATTTGACGATTTATCATCATTTTGACAATTTTTGGTTCTAAAAATGACCTATTGACAATTTGACGATTTTTTCTAAAAGGAGGTTCAGAACTATTTTCACCATTTTCTATATATTTTCCTTTAAGAGTCAATTAGTTGGTATAAAAATCTTAAAATGTTAAATTAAAATATTAAATAAAAATCTTCTTAAATTGTTCAATGTAGATGGTTCATTTATAGAAAGATTTATAGGAACCAATATAATTTTTATTGGAACAGATCAAAATCACCGGAACCATTAAAATTAAAATATTTTTTTAACGTTAATAAAGATTTTTCATTAAAAAGGTGTTTGTAAGAGCTTTTAAAAGGTATCAATTTAATTAAGATTGCACATGTAGTAATAAATATATTCAGAAAAATATATCGAATTTTTGAAGACCTATAACTCGTTAACTTAGAACGAGCGTACAAAATTTTTTATGTTACTACGATCACAAGTAAAAATCTATGGACTCAGTATCAAGTTCATTTAAAAATCAATAGCTCCATTGATCAATTATGTACGCTTTTATTACTAAATGGTGAATAAACACTTTACAAAAGGCCAAAACCCTTTAATTTCATAATCAAGGCGTATTTCTAATGCCTTAAATAGCAGTACTAAGTATCCATAGACATTTTTAATTATTTCATTCCAAATTGAATTTCGTAGACGATGTTACAAAATATAATATTGTTTTTTTCTTTTTCTATAACGTTTCAAGAAATAAGGTAACTTATTTTTTTTTTTTTTTTTTTTGGAAGTCATACAAAATTACTTTATAGATACTACTTGACTTTCATAATAGACCCAGAATATAAAATTAATATAATTTTTATTAATTTCTTTTTAATTTTAATTTTCATTTTTCATCAAAAAAAAAAATACAGAAAATTTTCATTAACATTATACAAAACTTAATTTTTTATGGTGATGATTTTTTCTCAAAATTTTACGCTTTTTCACCAAATTTATCTAACAGCTATGGCTGTAGTAGACCTTCTTGAGGACATACATATATTAGTATTATATATTACAATATTTTATACACACTCAAATTAAGTAATGAATTATTTACCACTTTTAAAGTTATTTACCTTTAATTTTGACTTCAATGTAAATTTTTAAGATTTTTTCCTATAAGAATAGGCATATTTGTTTACAAACTTTGAAACACTATTTTGTTTAGAATAAAATCAGTTATCCCTATGTAAAATCGCTTAAAAACTCAAAAAGTTATTAAGCATTTTCTAAACTTTCTTAAAAAATGTTTCATATATTTTAGGACAAAATATTTTTTCATATTTTTTACTTGGTTTTTATTTTTGAGGAAAAAATTTTAAATGTATAGAAAGTTTTAGTAAATTATTAAAGAAAAATCTAATAAGTTCTACAGTTTTTTTTCTAATTTAAAAATATTGAATATTGGTATATTTACAACAAAAATGGAAAAAAATATAATAAATGCAAGTTAAGCTTAAAAAATTTTGGAAAAATTTTTTTTCCTATATGTTGTTTAAAAATTAGTTTTGAATATTTGACCAAAATATTAAAAATGCATACAGTTGAATGTTCAGTTTCTTCTACTTTCGAAAGAAGTTTAAAAAGGAAAAATCAACAAAAGAATAACAGAATTAGGAAAGCATTTATACAAGAACCTATTCAAAAACAGTTTTTTTGTGAATAACTCGAAATTTTAAGGGTGTATTGCAAATTTTTAAAACTGATTTATGATGTCCTCAAAAAGGCCTATAACGTACAATATGCCATTTCTCGAATGATTTTTCACTGTAGCAGCGTGTAGCTACTGATAGTGCAAAATATTTCACTAAAATCTTTGCTCATTAGTGGTGAGTTGCCTCACTAAGCATTAGTATTAGGGATACTAAAATTAATTAGTGATAGTAAATTTTTTTCAGATTCAGCCTAGTGCAATTTTTTTTTTTAATAAATATTTTATTGCAAAAAATATCCACTAAGGCATGAGTGTCACTTATTAAAAAGTTTATTTAATATTTCATATTTTATCACTAATATAAGACCTGAGACTAATAAAAGGTAAGAAAGCAGTTATATAGAAATAAAAATTAATTCAAAGAAAAATTTTAGAACACGTTCTAAAATCATCAGATCTAGAACTGGTAAAATCCGAAACAATTTTTGATTCTTTAATAACTTCCTTTAGTCTAGCGGTGTCGCTACTCATGGAGTAGAACCTTATTGTGATACTGGTGCTCAAGAACTATTTCTGTATGACTTCTACATCACTTTCCTATTCAAATTAATACTTCCCAAATGGCTTCCTTGAACTATTTAAAAAACTTGAATAAAAAATTCCAAAAATTAAAAAAAAACAAAAGAGTTTAACAAAATTACATTGATTTATAAGTGGCCTTTAGGAAATGGCACATTAGAATAAAAAATAAAAAACAAACAGGTCCGTCAACCGTTCTCTAACGCTTCTATGAAACGAGTTCTGAATGTAACAAGTTTGAACAAAAATCATTGATTAAAGAACTAGTTCTAGAACCGTTGGGCGTAACACCAAAATTAAATGAATAGAGGCTATTTTCGTGCAGCTTATGCATAGTGACTATTCGGATTTTGCACATTTGAGTGTAGTGCAAATTTTTTCACTACCACTATGGCATGTAGTTAGAAATCAAAATTTTTTCAATAGAGTGCGATTTAGTGAAAAGCCTAGTGAACTCAAAATATGAAAATAAAATACATTGAAATCAATAAATTTAAATGTATTTATGAGTACTTATTAATTTATAGAATTCAAAGGTTCTCTTAGATGTTATGTAGAATTTTTATTAAATGCCCCTCTCCCTTTAATAATGTTGTTTGCAATATATGAGTAGTCGCTTATTTAACCGATTTAGTTGATATTTTGCATATATATCTATGTATATATCGTGCATTCTCCAAAGAAAATATAGGATATAATATTAATAAAAATGTATATTATTAAATTTAATCTGTATGGGTATCACGCTTCTTCTATTATACTGTGATATATTTTTTTTTTTGCCACTGTCATGAAAACTTTAATGAATTTTGAAATTTCTTACTAAGAAGGAAGGTAACCGTTTTTTTATGGACGTGACATGCAGTGAGTACTTCTTTCAAGGATATACATATGTGTCAAATTAAATTTTAATTATTGTGTGTTACACTGTAAAAATCAACAACAATGTCAGTAACAATGTCATATAATAACATATGGATTAAATTATTTAAATGTTTTTTATTTCTAATCATATTGAAAAAGGAATCCAGAAAATTCGAGGTATAAGAGGTCATAAAACCGAAATTTAAACTAACATTTGAAAAATCCTTTGGGGATTTTGCTAGATTTCTGATACGCTTTTGTTTTGCGTTGGAATTATTTAGGCAATTTTTTCTTATTGTACTGTGTTATTATTTGAAAATTTATCTGAAAAGAATTCCAACAGCCTTCGTATAAGCTGAGTTTAATAAAAAAAAAAAAAAATCTGTAACACGATTTACTAATGTTAAACTATTAAAAAGAATACAGAACTAATGTTATAAAAAAGCTACAATTACAAATAACATAGTTTTGCTGAAAGTGACGACTAAAATACTTTTCGCATTGTTGTTCATTTTTTTTTTTTTTTTCTTATACCAACAATTGTACTCTTCTCTTATGTTTAAACTTGTTGAATATTAATCTATGTGGGAGAAAATGAATTGAGTAGTGGGAAAGCAGAAGAGCAGAGAAAAAAAGGATAACATGACAGCCAATTATTGTGAATATGCATAAAATATTCTCCATACGTACACGTCTCGCAATAACTGGTAACTTACAGACCTTCACAAACTTGTACTCATATATTTAAAAAAACTTATACACATTCATGCAATAGCACACAAGTATATGACATATTCAACACAATTGTATTTCCTCTCATAATACTTTTGAATTTATTTAAACAGAATAAAACTTTTTTTGCTAAGAATTTACTGCAATTTACAATTGAAGCTTTAATATTTACACATGAATACACACAATGACAAAAGAAAAACAGGTGATGAATAAGTGGGTATGTGTGTGAATTCAAATATGTAATGTGAAACAAATGGCCCTTTAGAGAGGAAAAGAAAAACAAAGGAATGATGTCGTTGTGATTAAGATCAATGTATATGTAGTTTTTCCAATTCAAATGTTTGAAATCTTCTTGTGCTAAAAAATCAAACTTTTAATATGTAATGAGGGTACATTTAGTATTGCAAAGTAGGATATAATTACAAAATTTTCAATTTGGTTTGCAAAACATATAAATTCATTACAATATTCAGTTACAGTTACATTAGCGTAACGAACCTTTTTATGACATTTGACCTTTAATATCAAGTAGTAAATCCATAATATATATAATAATGTTTACATATATTTTTTAATAGGCGTTTATGTCAATTTCACTCTGAGATGCACGGCTTAGAACAAAAAAAAAATTGTTCAAATGTTTAACTTTGACCTTTGCAAAATAATTATTTGCATTTTCAAAAAGTATTTAAATGTTCATAATGATTTCCCCTCTCTGTATAGAAATAGTTAAAACAAAAAATACTTTTCTCATTGGCAAGAAAAAGGAGTAACAATATGAAGAACAACAGGTATTGTATTGACCTAAATTTATTTTTCAATACAGTTATAAAGTAAAACATATACATATATAAAAATCTTACACAATTAGAACACATACATATTGTATTTTTAGTATACATATACATATGTAAAAGTAAATATGTGTTTAACACTTTCATACAGACGCGGATCCAGAGGAGGAAAGAAAATTTCCCTCCCCAAAAATGAATTTTTCAAGTAAGAAAATTTAAAATAGGAAAAGGAAAAAAATAAAAATTATTTTGGAAAAAATTAGTTTGTTATAAATTAAAAAAGGAATGATGTATATGTTTTCAACATTGTGTATTCAAAACTTTGCATCTTCTTTCGGAAGTTTTTAAGTAAATCAATAGGTTTTAAAAATCGTCACTTGTTAAATAAAAAATGTAGGAAATGCACATTTTTAAGTATTTTTATTTCACTCTTTTAAATAACTACATAACATGTTTATAAATTTTAGTTTTGTAATTTAATTTATTTTTCCTGGTTTTCCGAAATTCTAAATTTCCAAATTTCATTAAATTTAACATTAAATTTTACAGACCATTCGCTAAAAAATAATTTGTCTAAGTACTAGTTTTATCAGTTAATGAAAAATATTTTTTATTTTATAAAAATGTAAATCTATCCAAAAATTTTTACAAAAAGCGCTTAAGTAACAACACAGGAAAAGTTTTCCCCAATTTTTTTTCATACAAAATATAGTATTTTGAAACAATTTTATTTTTCAGGTGAAATCTTAAGAAAAAGATTAGTTGAAAATATGCATAATTTTTTTGTAAATAAAAATCTTCAAAAATCTTGAAGAAGAATCAAGCTTGTTATCCATATACATTTTTATATGTTTTGATCAAATATTGAAAGAAAACTTTAAAACAACATTTGAAATTTTTCAAGTTTTAATGCAATTTATTATAAATTTTTCTACAAAAGGCTATGCAACGATGTAATATTTTTTAAAGACTTTCTTTGTAAGCATAACAAGATTTTTTCTTTTAAATTGGACAAAAATTTTAGAACTTATTCGATTTTATATGGAATGATTTACTTAAACTTTTTATAGGTTTTTATTTTTGTACCAAGTATGTTTCAAATAAAGCATAGAGTGATTTACTTGAAAATATATTCAAAATTTAAAGTTTTGAAATTTATAAATAATTATTTGGGTATTTAAATGATTTGAAAGATTGACGTCTCATTTTATTGTAAATGATATATCGGTATTATTTTGAAATAGAAAAGCAAATTTAATTAAAATAAAATTTAATGAATTATTTCTAATTTGTAGTAAATATAAAAGATTTAAATAAAGTTCAATAGCTACGTTCTTTTATTTTCTTCATCCAATTAAATTCAAAATTGACTTAAAATTTAGGTAAGTACGAGGTCTTTAGTGTTGTTAACTGAAATCAAATAAAAAAAAGTATTTATTTTATTTTTGTAACAAAAGTATCGATTTTCGGTATGGTTCAATTTATTAGATTAGTTCCAAATTTTTGCATCAGTAAGTTTTTGTTATTAAAGAATATATGTAATCAGATCTATTCAAGTAAAATTGATATTCTAAATATGAAAACATACTTGGCTCAAACTTTTCTATTTTCCAATTAGTTTCATTGAAATACATCTTCACGACCCCTTTGAGACATTGCAAATCGAGAACGACCCACCAAAAATTTTTGAGTAATAAGTTAACACCAAATCAAATGATTTTAACGTTTGATATCAAACAAGCATAGTCCAAAAATTTAAATTTTAAGTTTTATTTCTAATTGAGCTTGATATCATTCCATCCATATAATCTAATATGCAAGAGTGAATATTTAAAAAAATAATGATTTCTCAAATTGATATCAAAAATTTTAAAATTAGTCTTAAACCTGTCGTTAAGTCGTTCTTAATATTAAGTCAGAATTTTCATATTTAGGAAAATATTAAATTTATTAGGTTTAAAATTTGTTGAGGCCTTATTAATACATAATTTTAAAAATGTGAGAGATCCGACGTAATTTTTAAAATAAAAGGAACACTTTGTTGTTGATATTAAACATAAAAAATTTATAAACTTTTTTGTTTTTCTGGAATAGAAATATAAATTATCTTTTTTGCTATTTTTAGGTTATATTCAGGAAATAATTTTTAATCAGTTTAATAACTAATACAATTCCCAATTTGTGAATTCATCCTTTTGTTGGCAAGTTATTATTTGAAATTTGAGAATATTTTCGTATTCAAAAATACATAGAATACAAAAATTTGGAACTAAGAATAGGTTAATTTAATGAGACGTAATCAATTTAATCACTCATACGGATGTAATTATATTTGTTTACTTTCGACCCCTATATGAGTTGATCAATTCGATGAAATCATTACTAAATTTCAAGCCATTTTATGAAATAAGTTTGAATTATTCGATAATTAAGTAAAAATGTTTTAAATTTTCTGTTTAAGTAAAAGATCTTCACGAGCGCCCTTAAATGTTTGTACGGATCCCTTGTGGGTTGCGGACCCTCATTTGAGAACCGTTGATTTAGAGGACAATAGTTAAGTAAAAACACACCTTAAATTATTAAAATATATTCAATATTCTCTGAGATTTACGAACCATAGATTCATAAAAATTTTTGTTTGTATTTCAAAAGCTAAAAAGTAATAATGAAGTAAAATATCAAGTTTGTTCAAAAGTTATTTATAAAAATATTGTATAAAATTTGATCACCACTTAACAGCTTAAATTTTTAGCCATTAAAATCTTGTACATAATTTCGAATTTTTTAAAATAAAAAAATTCCTCCCCCAAATGCTTTGGCTGGATCCGCACCTGCTTTCATACATACCCAGCGGTAAAGAGAACGGGCAAAGGACCTTCTAAATAGCCTTTTTCAGAGCCGGGAGCCATTCCTCATAACTTCAACTTGTCATCAAGGCTTTACGCATTTGCTACCCGATGCAGTCCTTCTAAAAGGCCAAGCAAGGCTTTTAACATAACAAAATGAATTCTTTAAATTTTTTTGGAATATGATCTTGTTTCTGTAACGGACTTGAATAGTTTTCTTATTGCTTAAAACAAAATACAATAAAAAATAAAGCTTCTCACTCTCCTTCTAAAAGAAGGGAAGTATGAAATTCTATCGGATAATTAAGAAGGCATTTTAAGAAAGATGAGACATGCATCTTAAAAAAGGTGTAAATAGACTTTTTAGAAGGCCTGCACGATGGAGGCCTTAAAACTTTTACCTCTGGGTACAAACTAAATTTTTATATTGCAAAATATTTTTATACTAATACCTAAAAACAATACAAGTGTTATAATAAGTATGTAAGTAAGTGTTCAAGGTTTTACACCCTGTTATGATACGACTTCTAGTTTGTTTTTATAGTATTTTGCCGGCTTAATTTATTCGACGATAAAAGAGTGTAAAAATCATGTCCGTCGCATATTCACTTGTCTGTGAAATATTTTCATTTCGGAAAAAGAGAAAAGCAGAAGATTTTTTATGTGTTCTACTAGACAGTTCAATTTACATATGTACATATAATGTAAAAAAAAATATAATAATTAAATACGCATGTACATGACAAACAGACAAAAAACTGATAGACCGTCATGTTAGTCCATTATTTTTGAGTAGAAAAAAAGCTAAAAAAACATATAGAAGATTGAAATGGACGTTGGATACGCAGGGGTGGTTATGAATATTTTCACTTTTCCCCATCTCGTTTCTTTTTTTACTCAGGTGATGACAGGTGCTTGTTCTTGTTTTGCATTTTCAACATAATTTTTGAGTTGTTTTTCCTTTTTGTTATTTTTGTAACAAACGCATACATTTTCAGCATGATTGAGTGACTGACTATACAAAGCGATTTTATCAGGGTTAATGTATTTGTATCCACAATACATGTTTATATAATTATGGGTGGGTAGGATTTTCTAGTGGGTAAATGGTATATGTGAGTCATACAAATGTTGTTTTTGCTTCAATTAGATAATAAATAAGTTTCGATAATACATAAAATCTGGTTCATACGAGTATTTAAAAAAGTATAGCAAGTAGCATTTTGTCGTTTGATAACTATTATGTGGGCATGTTTATTAATTTCGCCGTGATATTACATTCCTAATAGTGAGAATTTATGTTTATAAATGCCAAAACATGTTGTTTTAAAGGTCTAGACAAATTCAAAAAAGTAAAAATGTTAGATCAGCCTGAGCAAAATGATGACTATTCCAAATCCAATGTGCACTGTATTTCTTATTTAGACCGTTCTGTCGCCCCATATTTAATGGACTCTCGAACGCATGAACCACTTAAAATAATAACTAATAAACCTATATAGTTTTGAAGTTATGAAATTGTAGCATTTTGCGATCTTATCGTTTTGTGACACATACTTTGATTATTAAAGTCATACAATAACAAAACGGCATACAATAGTTAATTGTGACCAATTATTCAGAAAATTTTACATATCCGAAATATATGAGAAGTGTTGCTAAATAGAATTCAAAAGATACTATGCAATCCTGATATCTGGAAAAGAAAATATGAAGTTTTTAAGGGAACAATTGTCAATTTCGCACTTGCTAAAATGCCACTTATACTAGCAGTATTATCAGATGACTTCATTTGACCCCCAATCGGGAATTTCTAATTTGAGGACATATTTTTGTTAGGAGGCATTTGATGATTTTCCAAATTATTGGAATATTTTATGTTTATTCATCAAATTATTGATCTCTTTATATGTTCCGATCAATTTTCTATATATAGAAATTTCTGCTTTAACAAAATACTATAGTCAAAATTTTATTTTACGAAAAATTTAGGACAAACTTTATATTTATAGAAAAATTTCGATAAATTTTACATCTGTCAAAATATTACAAAAAATTTTCGTTCATAAAACTTTTATAATATCTTAAATTTTATATTTGATTGTTTGTTAATACTTTCTATAAATTTTATTCTTATTTGAAAAGGAAATGTTAAATTTTTACTGTTTTATTAATTATAAAATTTTTAAATTTATCAGGTTTATAGAAAAAGTTTACAGATTTAAAATTTTTTTACGAATAATCTTGGAAATAGGAAAATTTCGATAAATTTTATTTTTTGTAGAATAGTTTCAATAAATTTTCTTTTTAATGGAATATTTTAATAAATTTATCCTTTATATAACATTTTCAACATATTTTCCTTTTATAAAATTTATGCAAAAATTTTCTTAAATTTTATAGTTTTTATTAAAATATGATGGGGAAAAAGTGGGTATTTATACTTATTTTAAGATGTGAGTTTTGAAAAAAAATTAGCTTTAGTTTGAGGACATGAGGCAAACATTTTGTGGCAACATAGTATACATCTTAGTTGCTTTAAGTATTTAGTCCTTCGCTATATTGTATTCATATGAATACATTGCAGATTTTTAAGGCAAAAAAATCTTACATTCTTTTTTGTTCGCGGAATCATATGTCATTTCTGAAAATCATTTACAAATGCTTTTTCTTTAATGAAGATCTAGAATATACATATTCCTCTTGAATATTGTAAAAATTACAAACACAATGACAAACTTACATAGCTACAATATAATATAAAATGTATAAAAAGTTAAAATAAAAATTCATTTCGAAAAAAAATTTCAATTATTGTAGAATATTTAAATATTAAAAAAAAATTAAATTATAAAACCTTTGATATAACATCATCATTATTTTAAATTTAATTATTAACATTGTGTAAACAAAATTGTATGCTATTCGTAAACTACTAGTTCTAAATTGTGCGTTCGAATAAAACATAACACAAAATTTTCGTAATAACTTTCACTGCCTTTAATTTTAAATATCTTTCTTGATTACCATATCTTGTTGAGACATACCAGCTTTATCATCAATCAGATTGAATTCTTAAGGTTCAGTCGTTCGTCCGCATGCACGTGGCAGCCAAAGAAAAATGTACAAAATAAAACTCGATTCTTTTAACTTAATAGAGAATGTTGAGTAAATTTTGACAAAAATATTACATTTCAGGATAATAGAGAAGTTGAACAGGGACCTAAAGAATGAGATGAAACTTGGTTCAGAAAAAGAAAAAGGCACGATAATGAATTCCAAGCCCAAAAAAGTAGAGAAGCTCCTAAGAGCTATGCCAAATATGATCGACCACGTAATGGCACGTTGTGTTCATATCTTCAAAATCAAATATGAGCCATGTTAAAGCTATGCTTAAGCTTTAGTCAATCAAAGCTAAAAAAATTTAAATATCAGATTTGAGAAGAACTCTGAGACAAAGAATGATCAAAACTATTCAATAATAAAAAAATATTTTCATATATTTTTACGTAGAAAACATATATTATTTCTGATTTTCTCATGTTTCAAGATTCTGGTTTTGTATGCCGAATAATCGAGAAAACTGGTCCTGAATAGTGTAGAACTAAAACCAATAAAAATTTACAAAACAATTTGTCGTATGACAAATTTACTCAAAATGCGACAAGATGTGTGATTGTTTTGCTTCTTTAGCCTAAATAAAGTCTAATAATAACATAAAAAAAAGACA
Source organism: Protocalliphora azurea (assembly GCA_932274085.1). NCBI lineage: Eukaryota > Metazoa > Arthropoda > Insecta > Diptera > Calliphoridae > Protocalliphora > Protocalliphora azurea. The sequence continues at coordinate 107,204,268 of OW026519.1, read as the reverse complement.
TTAATGACACTCATGACATGCAACAGCTTTTTTAACATTTTATGGCCAGATTTAGAATTTTGTCGTTTCAGTAGAAGCATCCAGAATTGGGAATGTTATTTTATTCCCACAGAGTTATTTAGAGTTATTTAGGCTACCCAAAATTTTGATAATTGTAAAGGAATTGGTTCCAAGTTAAAAGCAAATTTAAGAAGGCCACAGCAGTCCTCAATTGTGATTACTAATTTTAAATTACTATAGCGAGATACCACAAAAAATTTCGTAAAAGTACTTTAAAAAATTGTTTTAGAAGTCATACCTAAAAAAATTAAAAATAATCTAGGAAGCAATTCATTTTTATATAAAATGATATATCAGAAAAATCTGGAAAAATTTGTATAAATGCTACAAATAGATAATTTAGTTTTAATCCTAACTCCTTCCCTTTATCTTTTATTAAAAGAGAACATGTTATGTTTTATTTGAACGCATACCTTAAAAGCATAATTGTAGTTTTGAGAGCAAGTGCATACTATGAATATTTTCACTTCAAATAAACTATATTAATTTATTTTTTCATTTCTTATTATTTTGTTGGTGACTAAGCAACAATTACAAATAATTATAATAAGGTTCTTCGTATTACTTTTATATAAATTTTCATTTGAGTTGCTATAGAAATTATAAACGGAAAACGCGCTAGTAGCTTAAAAAAGCTTAAATACACAACACACCCACCCCAATTTTTTGAACACTTTTTGAACTATTATGATTTAGTTGTAAATTTAGCGTTTTACATTACCAAAATTTATTGGTGGGTTTTACAAATGAAATACCTAGTTCAAAATAATTAAATATGTAAATTTTTATTAAACATGTTAATGGTTGAAATAAGTGAATTTTAAGTGTTTTATTTTAAATCCGATTATGGCTCAAAGCATTAAAAAGTTTAGACTTTACCCTAAGATATATATATTATATATCTCTACCATTTCTATTGATAAAATCTATTTTGAAGACTCAATAAATATTTTTAACAATTAAAAAAAAAAACATTTAAAATAACGTTTTTTAAATACCTATTGATTGACATCACTGGGTTAGTGTAAAGAATTCGTAGGTAATATATTTGTAGTTGCTCCACCCATTTAATAACAAAACAAACTTTAACAATTACAAACGTTTTATTTTTATTCATGCTGTGATTTTTTGTTATTGTTGTTGTATATATTTAATGAAAACATAAAACTACTTTGTGCAACTCTTGGTGATGGAAGAGAAGAATGTACGAACATAAAGCACCGGAACCATTCATTCACTTTTGTGTTTTAAATTACAATTTGAATTTGAAACAAAATTCCAAATGAAACTTATACAAAAGCAAAAAAAAAAAAACTCAGACCAAAGAAATAGGTCTACAAATATTTATCTGAACGGCCATCTATCTACAAAGTTTTTCATTTTTTGGTTTATGTCAGTTTATTGTTATGAAGAAATGTATGTTTGAATTTGTGGTGGTATGTTTATATATTCATGTGAATAGTAATCTCCATACATGCAACATTGTGCAACTTGTCCACAGTCTTGTAGTAAAATGGAAAACAAAAGAAAAACAATAATAGTAAGTTAGAGAGCTATATTCGGCTGAGCCAACTCTTATATACAAATATATTTAACTATACTATATATATGCAAACACTAAAAACTTTAAATAATTTGCATTCTCATATAAAGTTGAAACAAAATCAAGATTTTATAAATCCTCATATATTATAAGAATGAGGTGTAAGTTCGTTTATTTATTTGTTTCTTTGTGTGTCAATCATGTCTAAACGGCTGAACCGATTTGCACGAAATTTGATACACAGATAGTGCCAGAGGTGGTTATAGGCTTTTTAGGATCTCGATTGGACGTCACACCCACATTTACGCCTTCTTCAATTTTACACGGTATTAATGAAGATATTTATATGAAATTTGACAAATTTGATAGGTTATGTTGGATCTTCAAACAGGTGAGCAGATTAGCTTAAAATAAATTCCCCTATATAAAGCAAATATTCATTATGGAATATCTAAGAACCTATTACAGTAAAATTTAAAATTCTTAATTTTCTTGGGAACATTTACTCTATTGAAATGAAAATAGGATGGATAGATAGCCCCATACAAAGAAAATATAAATATTCTTATCTAAATTCGAAAAAAGAAATATTTATGATAGATTTATGAAAGAACAAGGGTTATATAAGTGCTTCAAAAAATCTATTATCGCATTTTGGTCTATAACTCAATATTAACCGAGATATACTTAGTTCATTTTTTCAACACAAAAATTCTTAAAAGAAATTGCCGATTTTTCTGTGAAAGAACGAAGTCTCTAGCTTATTGTTGTTGTTGTTTTTCGGTACCCATGAAAACAGCGACTATAAGGGAAGCAGACATTAAATAAATAAAAAAAGATTTACCAATAACTCGGTTGTTTATGAACGGATTTGGTTGATTCGAAGAATCGAAATTCAAGAAAAATATTTACGGTCAATCAATATAAGAACCAAGTCTGTAGCTTATTTTGGTATTGGATATCGATCAAAAATATGTTTTGCTCTATATTTCTATATCTAATGAACCGACTGAGTTCATTTCTTCAGCAGAAAAATTCAGAAAATTTTACTTTGAAAAACGAAATCCCTAGCTTATATAGGGGCTTCAGGAAATTGAATCGGTTTTTTCTGAGTTTCAATACAAAAATTCTGAAAAAATTATATCTGTTTAGATATATATATATATATATATATATATATATATATAAGGATTTCGGATCTTTTGAGACAGTTGTCGGTGGGTTTCATTAACGCCATTTCAACCGATGAACGGACATCGTCCTATAGATATCATATCAACTTTTTTGCTCACGGACGAAAATTGTAAATGTCAAACTTATATACCCTTCACACCTGTGGTGAAGGGTTTAAAAAAGTGCCAACAGTTGCAAAAACTGAGCAACTAGCAACATTTTAATGGGCAAAATGAAATAATGAAAATGGAAAAAACTGATATTAAACAAAAAGCTTAGAAAAACACAACCGTGTACTTGCTTCAAAAAATCACTAAAGCAGAAACCATAAAATAAGTAAAAAACGGCTCCGTTGGCCGGAATGAAAAACATACACACTAAAAATTTTTCAGTATTTTATTTTTATTAAATTACCAAACGCTGCGGTAGGTTTAAACAAAAACTTCTAACTCCGTAGCAGCATCACAATCACCGCTGTTAACTATCGCCATCATCATCTTCATCCGGTTCATTTGCTTAACACAATCACTACAACTGAATGAATACCGCCAACCTTAGTTGGTAGAAAAACTAAACAAAAATCTCCTCAAAAACTTAAATATTCGTTAAGCTATTAAATTTAGCAGGTTGTCGAGCAAACTAAACTGTCATTCAAGAAACGCTTAAGATCTTTCCAAAGAATTTTCTTCTATAATCTTCAAGATTTACTTTGTATTAAAGTAAGCAGAGAGTTGAAAATTTTTAAAGTGTTTAGAGAACAATGAATAGTTTAGTGTAATTAATGTTTTTAAAATGCAATCTATTTTGGTGGAGAAGTACACTTTTATATAAGTTTTAGAATTTTTCCTGCACAGAAAAAAGTCACCAAACACCAAAATAATTGAGTCAATTAAAAATTGTTTAAATTTGCACCTCTCACCACAATGATTATATCATTTGCTAATAACTGTAAAAATTAAAAACAGAAAAAATTTATTAAATCAATCTACTAGATGATTGAATGAATTAAAAATTTCAATGAGAAAAGAAAATCTTACTCTTTTATTTTATTTTTGCTTAAATATAATAATACTAATAAATTTTGATGTAAAATGAAATGAACTGTGTTAATTGGCAAATTTAAGATAATAATTTTTTCTGTGTTCTGTGTTGTGTGTGTATCTTTTATTGATTTTTAACAAAAATTTTAATCTAATGTGGAATAACTGTCATTACAACTCTTATTGTATTTTCAGTTACTTTTTTGTTGTCCTTTTTCAAATTCTTTAATCCTTCATCTTCAAACTTTTTCGTCTGGCCGGGACGCTCTTCTTAATGCACATCGAAATCGGCACTTCTAAATCACTCTGACAAGTTGCCTCAAACTCAACCAAAATACGATGGTCTTCCGCAGCGGGTTTCTTCAATTAATAATAATGAAGTAAAACTGCACTTTTTTAGGTATGAAACTCTCCATATTCAAAGATTACGTTTCAAAAGAATGACACATACTGGATACCAAAGCCAAATGTGTAACATAATTGTAAAAATGGAACGCTTGAAAAAATACTATTAACGCAATCTAGTGTAAAACGAAATTAATGCATTAATTAAACATATACGTTTGTCTCGAAAACAGTTATTATAGTTTTACACACAGATATTCAGTAAGGTGTTATCCACCAAAAGTATTCCATTAAGGAAACCTCCTTCATCACTCAAGCCTCCAAAAGTGGTGGAGATTTTAAAATTAATGTTTACAGATGTCCATTGTACATAAACCCAGTAGGTTTTCGCACACAAATCTAACAATATTATAAAAAGAGCCCAACATAATGTCTTTGGTGCACAACTTAACGACCAAAAAAACATTTGGCGGTCAGGGGGTTCAAATAAAAAATTATAAAGAAGCACACCCTCTCCTGTACATAAAAATAAGAAAAATGTCATATATTCATTTTTCTTATTTTTATGTACAAAAAAAAAAAAAAAAAAAAAAAAAAAAAAAAAAAAACGAACCATATTCATCCCATACGAAACTCGTAACAGCAAAATTGTCATGTTGTAAGAGAAACACTCTATTGTCAGCGACTGGCACATTGTCCGTTAGCACGTTGACTGGAATGCAGAAATGTAGGCTATAAAAAATATTGAATAATAGTCAACTTATACTCAAACAAACACGGAGCAACAAACAGTAACAAAACGATGAAGAACAATTCATAGTCAAGAACAGAATTGTGTGGGGGATGTGGAAAAGAGCTGCTACATATGAATACAAAACTGACTGCACAAAAAATCTTTGTAAATCTTACAGCTCAGTGCAATGGCAGTGCCAATAATATCAAAAATTCGTTGACCCTTATTTCTTCCAGTGAATGAATGTGTGTGTTGGCATTTTTGTTTTCATTTTGTATCTATTATGAACACAGTTTGCTACAAGCTCTTTTCGCAAATATACAACAAATGCATGCTTGTATACATCACCAACAAGTACCAGCAGACAGCATCGACATCGTCATCACCATCAGCTCTGAATCACAGTTACTAGGCAAATTCAAAAATAGCAGTAGTAAAGAAGATTGTAAAATTGAGAAACAGCAACATAAATGGCACTAAGAGCAGAGTAGTGTGGCATATAATAGCGAAATTTACAGTTAAAATTGCTTTGTAACGTTTAGACTTAAATTTCCCTGAATATGACACAATAATAGCTAATTTTCTTAATGTGTATGAAGAAAGACGCTTTGAATATTGAAATAATTTCAATGTATTTCTCTCCTAAATGGTCGGCTGTATTGAGTAGAACATGTGGGTCGGACTTAAGGCGTTCTGCATAGAACTAACGTACAGTTAGAAGAAACTTTAACGTGTATTAAAGGCGTATAATAAATATTCTAGTTAGTTGGTCGTGTGACTAACTGGCCTAAAGCGCAGAAGCAATTTGTGCTGTTAGTAAAAATTTAAAGTCGTATATTCCGTAAAAACATAGGATATACGAAAATTCTGTAAAATACTTCAGATTGCTCCAAAAGGGACCATAGCTCCTATAAAAGGCACATGCAATAAAGTTGGTGTGGTATAGACGAGAAGTAACTACGACTGCAGTCGGGATCTGAATGAGTTAAACCAAATAATGTCTTTGCGTGGTAATGAACCACATTCTGCTCGCCCTCTGTAGTGATAAAAAAGTTATGAAGGATGTAGAATGGACGTCCGATAAAAATCTGTCCCACATTAAAGTGTCTTACAACAGGGGTCTCTGGACAGTATCAATCCCCAGTTGTAATTTTTGCCCTTCTGTAACTAGGAGATATGTTTTACGAAAACGAAAGTAAAACTGTGTAAGGGTCTCAAAATCCTGTTATTCGTAGCGAACCTGATACACATTGCGAACCAGTGAATATCACATCATTGTCAGAGGATTTATATCCTGAGTCGATTGAAGTGTCTATTCCAACTGACGAAGAAGGTGCGATCCTGGAGTCAATGTCAAATATGCAACTTTCAAATATCTACACTGCAGGGTGCAATGGTATAGGGGGTACTCTAATGGTTGTACAAAGACATTAGCGTATCAAGAACAACCTTTGACATTACACAACCTATTGTAAAGGTATAAATATTGTAAGAATCAATTTATAAATTCTTTATAACATCTTAATAGAAAGATAAGATATTTTAAAGATAATCTTTAATCTTGTATGGAAGATTCCAATAGCTGATTGGTACCAGTCAAAAATTTTTTTTTATAGAACTAAAATCGTTATTGTAAGGAAAAGTGTTTAAAATCAACTCTTTAAAAAAAAAAAAAAAAAAAAAAAAAAAAAAAACGTCATTCACAATTAAGTGCCCAATTAGATTATAACTTTTTTGGACCTCAAAATATCATAGCTAATATTGTCCTGATTATAAAAACTGAACTTTTTTAATCAATTTGGGCAAAAACTTCAGGCACCAAACGCGATTACTAAAATGCTTTTGTACACTTTTTTTTTAATATTGTTATTTAAAAATGTTTTATATAAAGCTCTAAGTATATAAATGGTAGAACTTATTTATGAAAATGAAGGAATTCAACTATAATCAACTCTTTCATGATAATTATATCATTTCTTATTGTATTTTCCAAGTTATGATAATATTTTTAGAAGAAAGGACGGATTATAGTTATGGAATGAAAAATTAGGAAATTCCGTCCGGATTACCGAATAATTTGTACTACCGAGTTTATATTATATTCATTAAATTGCTTAAAAAATTTTCTCTTTAAATAAACGGAATCAAATTTTTATTAAAATTCGAACTTTTAACTAAGTAAATGATATTCAAATAATAATAAAAATAATTTTCACTAAATAAATAGACTTTTAGCCAAAAACCAATATACAGAAAAAAATATAATTATCGAAAAATTTTATCAAAAAAAATTATTTAAAACTGTAAAAAGTGCTAAGAAAAATATTTTAAAAAATAAAATAAATAAATGAAGCAAGTGTTAAAGCATATATAAAATGATATTCTTTTCAAACAAACTAATCATTTTATCTATAATTAGGCTTTAACTTTGGATTAAAATTTGATAAGTTAATGGCCCATAACATTATATTTTGATACGAGGGCGGATCAATAAGTCCGTGACTTTTTGAATGAAACAAAATTTTTTTTGCAAAATAAAAATTTATTTTTCAACATAATCTCCTTTTAACTCAATAACCTTAGTCGAACGTTTCTCCAGCTTTTGTATCACTTCCAAAAAAATATGATTTTTCGAGGTACTTAAAATAGGCATTTGTTTGGTCAATAATTTCATCGTTGGAGCTGAATCTCTTTTCACCCGGAGAAACCCATTGTTTAGACTGCATGTTTCATCCACACTTACAAAACACCGCAAAACCTCATTCGGGCTGCGGTTAAGCAACTCCAAACAATCCTTTGAAGTTGTCACACGTTTACTTTTACGGTCAATTGTGAAACTGAAATTGAAATGCCTATAGCATCAACGATCTCACGCACTTTTACTGTTCGGTCGGCCAAAATCATGTCGTGGATTTTTTCCACATTTTCCACATTTTTGGCCGTCCAGAACGTTCAGCGTCATTTCTACTTGTGCGACCACAACGAAAGTCAATAAACCACTTTTTTACCATTGAAATCGATGGTGCAGAGTCCCCATAGTATTTATCGAGCTTTTCCTTGGTTTGATTGACGTTTTTATTTCGCAAAAAATTCACCTTTTCCATTTTTAGAAAAATACACCAGGTTGTATGTTTTGAACAGCTGTTAAACGCAAAGTAAATGACGACACTTGTTCAAAATTTGACAGTAGTCCATTACAGGTGGTACTTGATGGGAATAGTGTTGCATTTCATATAACTACGAGGAAATTTCGAAAAGTCACGGAAATATTGATCCGCCCTCATATTTTAAATTGAGTAAAATGTTGTTTAATTATGTATAATTTTCAAGAAGATTCGAAATTAATAACATTTTTGTTTTATTTTAATTTACGATATCAATTCAGTTACGTTTACAAACAAATTGCAAACTATATTAAAAATTAATAAGTTATTATGTCATAATTATTTCTTATAACAAAAAAAGTATAGTTTACTTAATTGTCAAAATGTCATTTGATAAGTACTATCTTTTCATTTTTTGCTAAATTGGCGACACTAGTGGAAAGCCATGATATGCGTTTGGATGTCATTTACATAAATCTATTAAAATGATATAAAAAGGAACATAATTTAATAATTTTCTAGATTTTTTTCCATCCACTTTCTTTTATTCTTTTCACACTCACCACTGCTGTTGAGTGACTATAAAATAAGAGGGAATGAAGAGCAATTGAATGAAATGGTTTGCCTGTGTTGTATATGAATCTAATTATCAGTTTAAATTGCAATCATACACATATAATAATCAAATTTATTTTTACTGGGTGATGTTTACATGTGTTTGTTGCCGTTGAATGTAAACAACGTATTATTAATTTCATTGTTGTTGTAGTTTTTACTCCTGCAGATGTTTGGGGAAATGATGATGATGACGAATTCATATGTTTACATATGGTTTGCGTTTGTGACAAAATAATTGAATAAAATGAAAAAAAGTGAAACAACTATTCATCCTCCTAATCCGCCCATCCTATTTAGGATTAAAGATATACTTGCTACTAAGTTGTGGGATATTTAGCTCTAAACATATGGTTGTGGTGCAATAAAGGATTGTAAATTGATTTTTTTTTCGGAAGGATTTAAACTATATCACTTAAATATAAAACTGTAATAATAACAATAATATGGTGCTATTATAAATTGCAAGGAACTCCTCCTAAACTTCGTCAGGAAAAGGTTTCTTTTTTTAATTAAAATTATCTAATCTGTTGTTGAAATGGAATGAAATGAAAGAAAAAAATTGAAATTATTTTTTTATAAAAAAGAAAAGCATTCATCGAAATATTTTTGTTCAATATTAACGCGAACAGATTTTATTTATTTATACAAACGATTTTTGATGTGGCATAAAAAAAATTTCAAATTTTGTTTAAGCCTTAAAAATCAAAATTTTTTTAATAATGGTCCACTTAAGAGACAAGTAAGAAAGATATGGTCGGTCAAGCCCACACCATTGCGCATGTCCATCAAAATTCGTGGAAGGGCCTTATATTAGATATGTGTACATTTGTGGACCGATACTTATACTAGATGTAAAATAAAATATACGAATACAGAATATTACGTAAATACTAATATTTATAAGAATTTATGCACTTTAGGGTGATTCCCGAAAGTAGGCTTATATGGGAGCTATGGTAAATTATGGAGAGACCTCATAAAATTTTTCACTATGATTTCTACTTATATAAAAATTATTTGTGTCGAAAATAAACCTGATAATAACATGTGTATATGAGTTATGCATGTAAACTGATTTTCGGAAGCGGGTTTTATATAGAAGCTATGGTCAATTATGGATCGATCTTTATGAAATTTGGCGCAAAGATTGAAACTTATACAAAACTTCCTTATACCGAATTTCATTAAAATTGCTATATTTGAGGCATTTATGATATTTAAACCCCTATTCCGGAGGACATTTGTATGGGGGCTAGGTGAAAAAATAAGGACCGATCATAACTAATTTTAATAGGCTTCGTCCTTGTGTTCGAATTATCTTCAAAATTGCAATCTGTACTTTGTGCACAAGGTTTACATGGACAGTCATCGACTCAAAAAGTGATTCTGAGTCGATTGGTATACTTTAAGATGGGTGTTGGATAATTTTTTCTGTGCGTTACAAACATCAGCACAAACGTATAATACCCAAACTACCTATGGTGGTGTAGGGTATAATTAATTATTAATGACCCGAGAGTTATTTCAACACAGATACATAATTCTGTACAAAATTGAAAGATGTGCCTAGTTGTGATTTTATTTTTCTTTAATTTTTTGAGAATACACAATTATGATTTTGATAAAAGGAATACATTACGGGTTGAATTTTATTTTCGATAAGATTATCTATTCAATTCCTTATATTTGGAAGTGGTAAACAACCAGTACACTCAATTGCAGAACTATAAATACACCCTATTATTGCGGATTTCTGGAGATATAAAAGCCGTAGAATAATGAAAATTGGCAATATGTAAAAGCAATTGAGCTAGAAAACATTATGAAATGAAATTTTTAATTTATTTGTTAAGTGTCTTTATAGTTATGAAACACTGCTAAGTAACTTTCACCTTAAATTAGATAGTAAAATTCAAAGTAAAAGAAAAAATATATTTTTTCAAAGAAATATATTTTAGTTCAAAGCGAAAACGTGAGTTGTCAATGTGACCACAATCGTTATCGATTAAACAAAGTAATTTTTTCCTCAATATACATGTATTTAACCCTCTAATTCTAATTCACACTTAAAGGGGGTGGGGCTTTTTGGACAGACCTGAAAAAGGTCGTGATACATCGGATGAAAGCTCTAGAGGAGTAGATCTCAGAACTATATAGGGTATACCCAGTTGTTTCTCATGAGACATGCCACGAGGGGTACAATATAATTATTCATATTTCAGAGATTTATATTGTGGGAAGGCCTTTAAGGACAGACCTGAATGGGGTTTTGATATATCGGATAAAAGCCCTAAGGGAGCAGATTTCAAAACTATATAGGGTATTCCCATTTGTTTCTTAGGAGACATGCTACGGGAGGTGGAATATAATATATTAATTCTTTAATGATTTATATTCAAAGTTGTGGGAGGGCCATTTAGGACAGACCTGGATGGGGTTGTGATACATCGAATGAAAGCTCTAAGGGAGAAAATCTCAAAACTATTTACGATATACCCATTTGTTTAGATAAATATGAAAGTTCGTTCATAATATCATATACATACAGTTGCGAACATAAAAAATGCAGCGAAAGGCTATATGATTTTTGATCGTATTGATTAAGGCTAGAAGGTTATTTAATTAGCCAATTCTGTTATAATTTTATTCCTAGCCAACTATTGTATGTCATTGTTACACTTAGTAATAGTTATTAAGAATTTTTAAAAAAGTTGTGAATTAATGTGAGCAAAAAAAATGCATCTCTTAAAAAATCAGCACTAAAAATAATTATTGAAAAATGTTTAAAACTATAATTTGATTGCATTCCCATCAATTACTACCAATACACATAAATTTAAGGTCATTTTCACTGCAAAGGATATTAATAATATAAAAAATACTCTTTCTCCATTCTTTTTAAGAATTTAGGAATATTTTGTAATAACATTTTAATGACGGTACTGAAATAATATTGATGTGTAGTTCTAATATGAGGATTCTTAAAAAGTATCTTAGAGACACAATATTGAAACGATCATGCCCGAAAAAAATTGATACAAGTAACATAACAGTAGATATTTTATATTACTCGAATGAACACATGTGGCCATTTAAAGCTACTACTGCTACAAATCATTAATTTAATGATGTTAATATGGTAAACGCTTCTAAAAATGCAATATATATTGTTTACTAGAATCAAATTAGCATCTTTACTTTTGGAGGCAGGTCATTCTTTTATTATTATAACGAGTATTGTTTAAAGGAAATGAAATGCTATTAAGACAACTTGAGTTAATTTGACTTTAAATTTAGACTGTCTAGGTAAACGTACTTCCTTAGATATTAATTTAAAATAGTTGTCTTTCCCTATGTTAGAATTTGTTCCAGAACCAAAATCAAGAGATATTTGGATATTACTGCGTTATAGGGCATTAAATAATGTCGTATCATTGCGAAAAAAATATATTTAGCTGTTGATTCCATCACAAAAACTATCGAAACTGGTCACGTTTTATTTTTGGTCCGAAAGCTCTTATACAATTATAAATTATCAAGTTAAGCTAAACTATCATGATTATTTGATCGCTTTTTCACAGAGAATTTTTGTAAGATTTAAAATTAATAGAAAAATAAATAGTAATTCCAAAAATGTCAATCTTTATGGAAATTTTTCCAAAATAGTTTAGAAAAATAGCAAAATTTAATAGAAAGTACAATTTCATTTATTTTTGCCAAAATATCAACAGTTCTGTTACATCGGGTTTCGCTATAAGCAAAATATATGCAAAGATCACATCACATAGCGTTGCATTTTTTATGTTCACAACTGTGTATCGTTCATTCCGCAAGACATCTTAAAAAATGAAAATTTTTTCTAATATTTTTCATCAGATTTTCTTCACTATTTTCTTTCTCATTATTATTTTTGCTAATTTACAGAAAATCTCAATTTTTATGATATAAATTAGTATGAATGTTAAAAAAATCCGACAAAGTACTGAAATTAAACTTTACTATGTAAAAGGATTTTAATTATAATGAAGACTAAGTGAGACCTCTTTCAAGGCAATAGTTCCAGGGTAAATGGTTTATTTAAAAATTCACTCGTGAATTTTCGGGAATTTTTTTTAATTTACCCGGGAAAAAGGGAAATTAAATATTCTCGTATTTTAAAATTCTATAGCAAACATTTTGCTATTTTTAGCACCCTATATCTATGAAAGATTGACGTTACTCCAAACATGGTAGTTGCAAGAGCTTTACGCATATAATACAACTAGAACGTTATCTGAGAGGAACGTTAGTGTGACATGAATTTGGTTTTTTTCTATCAGTTATCTATGTATTTGTGTATCTATGGTTATGATTTAACAAATTTACTTACAAGTTGTTTCGCATGTAATTTTAAATCAACTTTATTTTTGTCGTGTTCAAATTTTAGATACTTTAGTTTTATTATAGATGTGAGGATGTGAAAATTAAATAAATTGAACTTCGAAAATACTCACTATTATAAAAAAATACTTGGTTAGGAGATTTTTCATTCTAACACAATATTTTCTTTTTGAACAGCACTCTTATCCAAGCAATGGATCTATAAATGTTAGGTGTAAATGTTATAGCTTCAAAAAAAAACTAATCTCATGTTGAATTCATGCGTATATGAGATGTTCATCAGATTTCTGAACACTATGATTAATCCGAAAAACATTGTTGTGGACCAATTCTTAACATTTTCCAGATTTATGTTTAATAAACGGCAAGCCATTTATAATGAAATTTATCCAACAGATTATGTAAATTTTTAAAAAGTTTTAGCAACAAAAAAAAATCTGAAACACAGTATTTAACATAAATTGCGAAAAGTAATAATTTTATTTATATAATATATTTATAAATTTTATTTAATCTTACTCACTTAGTCGCAATTATTTTATGATTAAAAACTTAAGTATTCTTCTTCCATCCCTTAAGTTTTTATCAAGTATGAAAGTTGTTGAATAAAAAATATTTATCGAAAATAAACAAAAAAAAAAAAAAAATAATAATAATAATGAAAGTATAAAATCTAATAAAGTTCTTTTAAATTTTAAAAAGAATTCAATCTACACTCTAAATTCATATTTTCTTTGTGGATATATGTTTTGCATTAATTATGCATAAATTATTAATTTATGAAATTGTAAATTTATGAACTTATGAATTTATGATTTATTGAATTGAGTAATTCATGAATTTATGATTTTATAAATTCACGAATATATATAAAAATATGAATTTTCGATAAATAAAAATTATAAAACAATAAAAATATCAAAATGATTTTTATTTCTACTCGAAAAAATAAAAATCATAAACTAACTTTTATCTTCTAACTTTTATGATAAAAGTCATAACCATTACGGTCCCTGGTACAACAGAAAGAAAAAAGCACAAACATTTAATATGAATGGTTGGTTGTTAAGGATACAGAGTATTATTGCACGTGCTACATTTTTTCTGTTACCATGTTTGCTGCCACTCATGTTTACTAATGGTTTTTACTTTAATCTTTGCTACTAATAGCATTAGTGATTTGTCTGTAAATGAATGTATAAATGAAAAAGTCATCAGATAAAATAGTAGATAATAATGATGCTTCCTAGTAAGAGAGATAGAGAGAGGAACTCTGGACAAATATATTAGAAAATGACAAAAGGAAAAGAGGAAAAACATTGTCAAATTTGCTCTATAATTAATATATTTATTATATAAATTGCATAGGAAGTTGTACTTTTAATGAAATGGAAGAATTTTAGAAGATCTCAAATTGTTGTTTATATTTTTATATGTTATTACAGTAAGAGATTTATTTAAGAAGTTCATTTTTAATTCCTTTTTTTATTCATAACAAATTGCTTAGAATAAATCTTAGAACAAATCTTTAAAATGTGACGGAAGAAATTTATTTTACTGAATTTATAAATTTCTTTATTTACACTAAAGTGTAAATAAAGAATAGCAAAAACATGTCTCCAATAGTTTCCATAATGTCAACGTAATTTTCCAACTAATAAATTCAATCATTCCTACCTACAGACATAAATACTTGGTTACACACTGGATAAAGTTTGCCTAAAAGCAGAAATTGCTACATATATAATTATATTCCAAAAAGGTATAAAACTATGCTACAATGTAAATTTTAAACTTTTGTAGTTGTTAGAAATGCAACAAAATGCTTTTCCGATTAAAAATCATAGAATAAATTCATGATTCAGTTCTTATCTAAATTAAAGTGTAAAAAATCATTTAAATGTTAGAATTCAGAGTCTTGATTACTGCAAGACCGTGATGAAGTTCTCGAATTATCTTTTTGCTGTGTCGATGGCATAAATTTTTCCAAAACAGGAGGGAGACCATACGTCCAAGAGGCACATCTGCCATTGCCTATAATCATGAAAACAACGTAATCAGTTTTGTGACAACGTAATCATTTTCTTTTCTTTTATCGATGATCTCTCATGATCGGAAGCGTAAATAATTTTTTAACTCACGAAAATGTTTTCCTGATAGAATTTTTTGTGATAGCTTTCTTAATTTTTGAGATTTAATAAAATTATATTCAATGTTATAAACATGATAGCAAAGAACTTGACAAGAGCTGTTTATACTATCATCGGACCCTCACCATAAAGTATACCGTTAGATTCGGAATCACTTTATGAGTCGATTTAACGATGTCCATCCGTCCATCTGGTCGGCTGACTGTCTGTCAATGTAAACATTGTGAACAAAGTACAAGAAGCAATTTTAAAGATATATCTACTAAATATAGCAGAAATAAGTATTTTGCATAAGGATGAAGTCAATCGAAATTGGTTATGATTTTTCCATAATTTCACCCAAGCCCTATACAAATGTCCTCCCAGAATAGGGTTTTAACGATCATAAATATAGCAACATTTTAATGAAATTCTACACAAAGAATTTTTGTATAAGTATCAATCCCTACGTCAAATTTGATGACGTTCGTATTCCTATGTTTTATTTTATCGGTCCACAATTAGCCACAGTTGTAATATAATAGCACTCCCCGAATTTTAGTGCACATACAAAATGGTTTAGGGTTTCATATGGTCGGGCTTGACCGGCTGTAGCCTTCTTACTTGCTTAATAAATTCATTTAAAGTAATCATTGATACCTTGGACTCCAACTGAGGAACATCCGCCGTTTTTGATCACTTTAGAAATTCATAAAAAAAAAATAGTCAGTACCAGGAGGATTTAAATAAAAGTCAACAAATCTAAGTCTTTAGGACAAAATAAAGTTTACAAGTATCATCAAGGACAGATTACTTAAAGAGATAGGACATGTATATGAGAAAACAAATCGCAAATCTTTGTGTAATGAAACATGTGTAAAAACTATATTTCCGATGGTCAGAATATGCAGCCAAGTCTTCTCTAAATGGTATTATAATCATAAAAATAGCCTGTATTTGCTCAAAGATTGACACATCTGCCACTTGTGTCTTAAAGCTAATTTATCAGAGATGATGTGATAAAAGCAGTGGAGAGTAGAGAACATTGCACAAAAATTACAAGACAGGCTAATAATTTCTGTATTTTGTTTAGAGAAAAGCATATAAGAAGATAATACTTTTTAACGAATTTGAGCAATTTTCACCCTTAAAGCAGGAAGGTCAAAGAGCAAATTTTGAAATATTTGGGATTTTTAACGAAAATATAACTCCAAATTATTTATTTTCATCTAGATTTCAAAGCAACGATTTCTATAATAAATTTTGTTATCTTAGAATAATTTTACCTGGAAAACAGTTAAGTATATTTTCTTTGTTAAGTACATTTTCTTTGTTAGTTAATAAAATTTACTTTACAAATAATCAAGTAAGGATGGTGCTCCAAATTCATCTTTTGTCTTCTAGTTGTAAATTTGTAAAATTATATTAAAATCTAGCAAAACTAAAATGATATTTTCGTTAAAAATTTTAAATATCAAAAAATTTGACTTTTGACCATCCTGCTTTAAGAGTTAGCATTGTTCAAATTCGTCAAAAAATTCGGATATAATTTTCTTCAATCTGTATTATCTTATGTTGTAATTTTCATTAATCTGTATACTAGTAAAAAAAAATTACTCTCGAACACAAAAAATGCCAAACAAATTTACATATTTTTCTTATAAAATTACAACAAAAATTATATAATAAGCGTATTTCGATAAGTCAATCAAGGCTTTTGAATTTTGAAATGTGTGGGCCAGTAAATTGAAGCATAACGTCTGTAACTTATACATTTAAAACTTCAACCAATAATGACGATGCTAATGGAACGTGTATTAAGGATAAATATATGAACGTCCAGACAGACATATTTAAAACATCATATAGTTATCAAATGATGCAAGAGGGAACTAGATGTTGTTTGCTATTATGTCCCCCATACGTCAGTTCATTTTCATAATATTTTCTTAATTTTTTTCTAAATTATAAAAAAATGTGTTTTACTAAATGAAAAATAGTAAAAATTTTATATTCTTACTCAAATAAAATTAAATATTTTAATTAAATAAAATTTCTATCTAAAATTATGTGAACATGAGGTGTCTAATCAGGAAATTCACATAATCCAAATTTTGGTTTTGGTTATTTTTTTATTTTAAGCAATTTTTTATGGAATGTGAAGAGGTTCATTTTCTTGTTCTTAAGCAAAGTTAAATTCGTATTTTGTTTTATGAAATACAAAATAAGACGATTTTGTTTAATTAAAAGCATTCCTACATCTAGTCTTGCACTTTCTTGCATCTAAAATATATATAGAATAATGCAATATGGCTTACACTATAAGCCAGTATAAATATAATTTTTTGCTGATTTTGGCAAAATTGTTAAAAGCTTTGTCTCGTCGTTTGAAAATTATGCGCCCCCAAATGTTAAAAATTTTAGCTGTTTTCAGAACCAAATATCTTTGTAACTAAAAAAGGTACAATAAAATCAAAAACAGATTTAGAAAATTTATCATTTTTTACATTGAATTCAATGTTAAAATTAAAGTTTGATTTGTATGTTTTAACTTATTTTTGATCACTCACACCGCAAAAAAAAAGTACATAGTACGGCGATTTTATAAGAGATGTCGACCTAAATCTTTCTTATTTTTACTTTATGTCGTGTCTATAAAACTAAATTTTTTGAAATTTGTTTAACAAAATTTTTTAAAAATTGAAATTGGAATTTTGAAACAGTCATAATAAAAATCAATGTTTTTTTTAAAGAAACATGAGATTATATTATCCTGCAGAAGTCAAAGTTAATATTTCAGTTATTATGATTCAAATTTGACTAAAAATAGCATTTTCTTTCAACATTTCTAAGAAAACAATTAAAAATTTGTCTGTACCTTGCTAACACAAGTGTTGGAAAACACGTTAATGCTAGGCGGAATTTCCTATAACTTTTATACTTTCTTACGAATTTTAACTTTTTCAACAAAATTTAAGAAAAAAAATGTGTCCAAAGTCCAAATTTTCCCATATAAATGCATTCTAAAAACTTCAAGGTCGATGCGGCACTTGTTAGCGACAACCGATTACTCCAATATTTTGCACACTATGTTTTTACATAAAAAAAAAAACAATCCTAAGGGGTGTTACGGTCGAAATTCGAAATTCTGTTTTTTTTTTTTTTTTTGCAACTGTCTAATACTATATCTGAAGGCGAATATATAAGTCTAAACAACAAAAAGTCTCTTAGATAATTTAAAATCAACTACATCGGTACTATGCCATACATTTTAATAAAAATGAAAAAGCAAGTCCTAATAAAACATTACTTTTTACCGATAAAGACAAACCATGTACAAACAGTAAAAAGTGGTTGACGATGTGGTTGCCTAATGAAATAGCTCAGCGAAAAGCTCCAATGTAAAATTATTGAAGAAATTGTGGCTATTTTTAAGACCTTTAAGGATCCTAATTTTAGAAAGGGATGTTGTTTAAAAAAGATAATGTTGATTTATTGGTTCGTCCTCGTAATTTCCTCTTATTTTTTTTACAATATTTGTGGAAACTGAATTTTCTAAGAGTAGTAGAAACAAAAATTTTCTCATGTACTTTACTTAATTTGATTAAAGATTTTAATTAAATATCGACAAGTGCTTGCACATCTAACACCGACAACAAAAAAAATCCAAAATATTAGAAAATAAAGTATTGTATATACCCAACCACAGTATAACAATCGTGACCTGGTTAATTTTGTTGTAGTTGATGTATTTGTTTATGCTGTTCCCAACATTCTGACAACCCAGCCAGTATGTCAGTCAGCCAGTCAAATAAACATATACACACAAAATGAATAACCAGTCAACTAACAACCTCTTGACAAAATTTATATTTATGTAACCACCAAGTGTAGTATGTTCCAATTTCATTTACTGTACTTATCAAGTTGGTGCTTTTAAGTATGTGTAGTATGTACACATTAGGGGTATAACTTAAAAAAGAAAAAAAAAAAAACAGAGTACCACCGTCCTAGCACATGTTGTACTGATACTAAAAACCGTTTGCAGAAGTTATTTCGATGGAAAAAAGACCTTCCGCACCGAAAGCAATTTCCAAAAGCATTTGAGATTTTTTATATTAAAAATAAAAATTATATTCTTCTTACTGATAATAAAAATTGCGAAAGTTTTAATATCGCGTTTATTAATATTGTTTCATGCCCTATAACACTATGCCCTGTGAATTTTGATACTCACAAAAATTGCAAAAAGTTATACCCCTAATGTACATATGTATGTATGAATATATGAGGGCATTTGTAGGTAAAATGATTTTGGCCTAATATTTAATAGCGGATAAAAGGTAAATGTATGCATAATGTATTAGTAGTTTTATGCTAATTATTTGCTCAAAATGTATTAATTTTCTCTTACAAATTCTCAGTTTAATTAAAGATTTTTATTGAAAATATTTACAATATTTTTATTAAAGAGTTTATTTTTTTATTTTAGTATTATGCATTAAGAAATGATTGGAAATGGAAATTATTTTTAATTTATTTATTTTCATTTTTAAAGCGGAAGTATTGAGACGTGTTTTGTACGAGTATCGTATTTCTTTTTGTTGTCACAGGTGTTTTTATTTTTTATTTATTTATTATTATTTATTTTTTTTTTTCTTTTACTGATTTTATATTTTTAATAAGGCACGAGTGTATAAAAACATTTTTTTTTTTTTTATAAATTCTATTACATACATATTTGTAATTTGTATTGCAATACTAATAAGCATTTCAATGCTAGCTTTTGTCAAGGGTATTCGATACTATATATTTTTGTTTCTTTTGATATAAACACTACAAATATTGGCAAATATTATGAATATCTTTTGAAATATTGATCGAAACTTAACAATATAGCTTCTTAGAACCTGCAAAATATTTATAAATAGTTCTTTGTTTTATAAAAGTAGTAAGAAAGAAAATCCTCTCAAAAGAGGAATAAACATTGTGTTAAATATTAATATAGATGAAAATATTTTTAATAAAATTTATTACATAACAACAATTGTGCTATAAAACTTGTAAAACAATGCACAAAAAAAATTCAAAAATGTTTTAACAAATTGAAAGTTTTGAATCCGTTAGAATTTGATGGTGAATAATACTTAAAGTATTAAAAGGTGAAATTTTTAAAACCAAATGGGTATAGCAAATTTAAACTTTTTAAAATCAAAAACAACTTTTAAAAATAATACAGAAATTTTAGAACAAATAGATTTAAAGTAAGCCGAATTTTAATTTTCTACGTCGTCTAGAAACTTTAAAATGCTCTTGAAAGAGAAAAGTTATATATATGGATATGTATATCTGGTTCATGATAAAAATTTCAAATTCTGACTCCGTTAGGATTTTTAGAACGAATAGTTATTTAAGTAAGGCGTACTGAGAGCTTCAGAAAGCTCTGTAAAGAGAAAACAGACTTAGGAAATTATATATTGCATTAAACAAATTAAATGGATTTTGTACTAACAAAACGGTGTTAATTTATATAAATAATAAATTAATATGTAATATTTGAAAATTTTACTTAAGGATTTTAAATTTTTAATAATTATAATTGGCTATAGAATAAAAATGTTATGTCTGTAGTTAACTAGAACTATATAGCATCTTGGAATGTGCACATTGGCTTAGAAAAATGGAAAAATTTCTATCAGTTTGAAAAACGAAAATTATTGGGAATTGGTAAAAAAAAAAAAAAGATTTGAGAGTAAAAAAATGGACAATCTGCAAGTATAACATATGGAGAATTGTGCTCTGAAATGTAAAATATGCTAAAATAAGCCATTTAAAAGGGCAAAAATATGCTCTAGTATATCGATGCCAAAACTATAAATAATAACAAAACGGATAAATGACTACAAATTTTTTTTTTAATTGGAAGATCAGAAAAAATAAGATATTGCATATTAATATATATATTTAGTTGTCGCATAAAGACTATTTATTTAGATTTAATGTAAATATCGTTCTAGCTATAATAATGCTTTTTCCTTATTGATAAAGCTAGACGCAAAAAGAATTAAATTTTGTTTATTTCATTTTTAATAATTAAAATCGTGATGACCATTTAAATAAATATTTCCAGAAAGTTATTCATGTAAATTCACAACCCTAGCAACCTAAATAAAGTTCAAATGCAGCTGTTTTTTCAACAACTCCTAGAATAGATTACCTAAAACTTCAAACTAACAAATGCCAATGACCTTTAGAAAGTTTAATCAAATTCTTATTTATAAAGCATAAAATACCGAATTACTAATTTAATAGTTTCTATTTCTGTTTTTCTCAAGTATCCTTCCCATTAGTTTAATAGTTTAATTTAATGTTTTTAATGTAATGTTTTTCTAAAAACTCTTTCAACAATTATAGGTCATTAAAGTACATTTATTTTTCAGTTTTTGTATATAATTTAAGTAGACTTTCACCATAAAGTTAATTTTAGGTTGTAGGGAAATATTTTTTTTTTTTTTTTTCTAAAAATAGAGATAACAATTTTCATTATGCTACCATTAAAAATAAAAAGTTATTAAAAATGCAATATGTACCATAAATTCCTCTTAAAATGCTGCTAGTTCATCTTTTTACCTCCATAATTTATTTTCTTTTTCTTTCTACTTTTTAACTTGGTCTACTTTAATATTTGGCACGATTTTTTATTAAAGTTTATAAATTTTCCAAAAAAGCAAAAAAAAAAAATTATTTAACATTTATTATTCACGATTTAACTCTGTAGATTTTTTGTTATTTTTGTTTTTCTTGCTATTTTTCTGCGTTTTTCTTGGTTTTTACAGTTGTTGTTATAATAACTTCATCATATCAGGTTAACAAAAGTTCATAAATTTAACCTCTTTCATTTTACATTTATACTTTATATATTGTACTTTAATCAAGAAGAAAATACAAATGTATCCCTGGAGTTCGACAAACGTTTTAGTAATAATTACTGAGAAATTACAGTAAAGGGTCAAGCAATTAGAAAGTAAGACATAATATGGTTCGCTTTAAATTATAATACGGATTATAAGTAAAATTTTAAAAGGTTTATTTTTTTGCTATTAGCAAATAGAAATCAAAATAATTTGACAAAATAAAACTATTCAGTGATAATTAAAATTTTTGCAATTAAATAAAAATAACATAATCGAAAAACACTTTATTTATTTAATGGCCAATGAAATTACAATTTATTACAGGCTAGCATATATATTATTCTTAAAGCTATTTACAATAAAATCATTCTATAATAAATTCTTATTATTGAACTAAGTTAAAAATACTTCAACAAATGCGGAATGGATTTACTGGATAAAAACTGTTGAATTGATTGCATATACGTATCATGAGATTAAAGTTGGCATAATTGGTTCGAAAATATTTGAATTTTAAAGGAGTATAATATCAAATTGGACGATTTGGGATTACGAATTCGATCTTACGAAGCAGGAACTCCGAATTAATTTAACCATTTACTAAATTAATTCCAAATTAAATATTCATATATTTTCTCCTACTTTCAAGAGAATGAAGATCAATAAGCTGTAATCGACTTTCATATGATGGTAAATTAATATTAGGATTCCATGGAAGATTACGAAGACAAAATAAGAGAAATTGTTTCGGGACCAATTCTATTTTCTTTATATGAACTTCGTATTGAGGATCCCAGACCACGGAAGCATATTCCAAGATTGATCTTACGAGAGATGTGAATAATTGCTTTAAACGTAAGGATCATTAAACTCTCTTCCCCAACGCTTGAGGAAACCTAGAACTCTTTTGGCCTTATTAACGATTTACGAAACGTGGGAATTAAGGGATAGTTTACAATCAAGCAACACACCCAACTAGATCAAGTTGAGATTCATTTATTGTGCAATTACAGAGTACTGGACTTCTTCTGTAGAACATCATGTGTTGACATTTTCTTAAATTCAGATCCATTAGATTCATCATACACCAATCATAAAGATTGTCAAGATCTGATTGCAGTAAGGAACATTGATAGGAATAATTAAAGCTATAGAACAGTTTTACATCATCATAAATTAATATTTTAGAATTCTTAATTCAAGTTAGGAGGGGCCGAGATGACTACCTTGCGGAACACCGGATAAAACAGGAATGATTTTCGATATATATTCTCAAATAATACACATTGGTATCTATTTTTAAGATATGAAGAAATCCATTTAAGGAAAACAGGAGAAAATTCGAGTTTGTCCAATTTGAACAATAGGAGATCGTTATTTACTTTATCGAAAGCTTTACTGGAATCTGTGTATATTGTGTCTGTCTGTAAACCGGAATCAAATGTAGTTATAACTGAGGTTGTAAACTCCAAAAAGTTAGTAGTAGTGGCACATCCTTTTCTAAATCCATGCTGAAATGGCGAAAGATAATAAACAATTTTATGCGAAAGAATTTCAGTAACTATATTTTCGAAAAGTTTTGGAATAACACTTAATTTAGCAATACCAGTATAATTGGAAATGTTGGATCTGCTTCCGGATTTAAAGAAAGGTATTATACAAAATTTTCTCCAAACTTCAAAAATAAAAAATAACTACTAAATATTTATATGTTATTGGAGATATAAGAGAATAAAAACATTTTAGAAGAACGCAGCTTGGGAACACATTTATCAGAATATTTTAAATTATGTACAGCTGTCATTACCATCGATTTATCTAATGTTGGACAATTTATTAGGGTGCATCAAGAATTGGATATGGATAATTGGAAAGTTGATGTGATTCTTAATCAGAATAGGCAGATGAGAAGAAAGCAGCAAACATATATGAAATATCTGCATGGTTTGAAGATTCATCTCCAAATTTCGTCATAGACGAATATCCAGAGACTCGTCGCTTAGAATTTACAAACTGCTAAAAATATTTGGATATTTTTAAAGTTTCTTTTCACCTTAAAAAGATAATTATTGTAATATTGGATATTTTCTGAATTATAAACTGTTCGTAAAACGGAATACTTCATATAATCAATAGATAAACCGGACTTTTCGTATTTTCTATAATGTTTGTTTGTTTGTTTTTGCAGAAAAACGTTCTCTCCTTCACCGTACAACTTAATTGAATGGACTCAATGTAATATATATAATTGTTTAGTCCGAGTACAATAAATATGTTTGTAAATAGAGCAATTTTAACTGACGTCACTAAAGAAAACAAATCTTTTTTGTTTGCAAATTTTAACCGCATTCTAACAAATCAAAACATATGAAAAAAAAATAATAAAGCGTTTTCTCTAGAAATATAAAAACATTTATAATATTTAAGCAACAAGTTGAATTTACATACATTTACATGCGAACATGTAGTATTTAATAAGTTTAGTGTGATCCACTTAAATTGAGTATTCAGATACCCTATAGTATGTAATATACATTTTCTACATATGTTTTTATATTATTAAATTTTTATTATCAGGCCGACTAAAACTGTGCTACAAAAAATGTTTTATGCTTATTAAAAGCGGCTTTAAACACAGAAAATATGCAATCCATAAAATTGTTAGAATGTCTATTTTTGTTTATTTTTCTCTTTAAATTTAAAGTTCTATTTTTTTTTCGCCGAAAACAAAATTCATTTATTGGAAAAAATAGAAACCATATATTTTCCGATATTTGGAAATTATACAAAATATTTTAAAAAATGTGTTTTTTGTAGAAATTTTAAATATTGCATCTGCAATAGATCGATTGATTACACAGGTCGACAAAATCGCAAAAAAATACGTAGCGAATAATTCTGCAAAATGTTTATTCCTTAGGTTTGAAATAGTGTAGCATGTTAAATTAATTTTTTCATTCACCTTACAATTTTAAAAACACATTGACGGCTAAAGAAAATATGCTTCTCTGTGGAGTTTTTAGATTATAAAATTTTCTATATTATAGGTGGAGTAAATTATTCACTTGTGTTTTATAGACTAGAAATGATGCTGCAAAAATGTAAAAGTTTGAAAAAAAATCCAAATTTAAATAATAAAGTCAACAAAAAATTAGAAAAATATTACATCGTGAATAATTCCGCTTAATTCTTACTCCTTAGACTAAATATAGTGTGTAAAGTTAAACGAAATCTTTCATCACGTCACAATTTTAAGTTTTTACTTTCAACTTAATTAAAAAATGTATGTATATTTTTTTCTTAAATTAAGATTTAAGAAAGTACAATTTTTAATTTTTTTTTTTTTTTTTCTGTAAAATGTTCTAGTTTTTAGTAAAATGTTCTATAACTTTAGATCGACTCAAAAAGTGATTCTGAGTCGATTGGTACAGTTTAAGGTGGGTTTTGGATGGTTTTTTTCGGTGCGTTACAAACATAGGTGGTATGGGGTATTTTTTAAAAAGTAGCAAAACAAATAATAAATTTATAAATTATCTATAGTCAGAACAAAAGGGTGGTTTCTAAAAATTTAAAAAATAATTAGTTTCACTTTTTCCTAAGTTAGTTTTATACTGAAATGGCAAAAAGGTAATTTTTACTGGGTTGTGATTTTTACAATGTTCTGATTTGACCCCTTATTTGACTTATTATTTTAATTTTGGAAAATTACAGATTAAAACCAATTCTCTACAAATTTATTTATATTTATAATGTTGGTACACTTTTGTAGGTTTTGGTAGTTTTTGAAGAACATTTTGGTAGGAAAAATATTTCCTTTGTGACAACGCTGATTCCCCATGCCTTGATATAATCTCTCTGTAACAGAGTTTTGGTGAAAAAAGCTCTCCTTGTTCGTTGCTTGTTGCTCACATATTTTCGAGGATTTTGACAATTTTAAAGACTTCTAGGGTCTATAAAGGGCATTTAATTTTTTTTAAATTTAGTGAAAGTCTAATGATTAAGAATTAAGCAAAATTATTCACGACGCAATATTTTTCTAATTTCTGCCAGTGCGATTTATGACTATTAGTGTATTCAAAAAACTAACATTTTCAAAAAGTCGGCTTTCGAGTTATTCGATAAATAGATTTTTTTTTTTAAATCGGTTTCGATTTCGGTTTTACATAAATAACCGGTAACCGGTTTTGATTAAAAGAAATATTTAAAAAATTATTATTATTTTTACTAAAGAAAGTATACTTATAATACATATCATTTGTAATGACAAGTAATATAAAAATAAAAAGTCATATAGCTCTTTTGCAGCTAAAGGATAATGATTCTTCTGATCCAAGTCTACCTATTTATTGAAATTCACCTTATTCTTGAGACAAACGATAAAACAAAATTTACTTTTTACCTAGATTCTGTTAATTAAGAATAAAATAAAATAAAATAAATTAAAAAATATACAAATCTCAGTTCTTAGTACGCGTGGGGCTACTCAAATCCCAAATTAGGAATTAGAAAAAAAACTAGCGTTAAAGTAGTTCATAATGAAAATTAAAAATAAATAAGTAAAGGCGTGATTCAGTACAACAAGCGAATTGTTTAGAAATAAAACTTGCATGTGAACTACACAGAAAATTTTATATTTTCATGTAAATTTTATTTTTACACAATTTGATACTTTTATTGCATCAGGCCATAAATATGGTTCAATTAGCAAATGTAAAAAATAGGAAGTATAGATTAATTTAGTAAACAGAAACAAAAGAAGGAACATTTCATAAAAAAACCGGCCTGTCGAATTATTCGAAAATAAAAATTATTCGAAACCGATTAACCGGTTTCGGTTTTGAATATACTAATAAAAAATGTGCTCTACCTATTACCTAGAAAATTATATAACCTAAAAACCCTTCAAGGAAGCACATTTTCTTTGGTCGTCAATGGATTAAAAATGTGAAGTGATGGAGAAAAACCGAAACCTAGTGATTGGAATAACTATACCTACAATATCTTCAACACATTTTGATAATCCCAGCTTTGAAACTTTAGAACATATAGTCCAAATTTTGATATAAAAGAGAAATTCTGAAAGGTATTGGATTTTGTTTGTCTTTCGATAGTGACAAAATTTTGTTTATACGATTGTTCATTTTAGCACTGTGCCAGTACTAGTCAGAGCTACAGATTTTACATACTCTGAATTTCGTTTTTTTTTTTTCTAAAAATTCTTGACCAATTCTTACTAAAATCTGTAAATCTGACCAGTATTTTGGTAATCAAAATGTGCCCTATAACAGTACCATTAGTTTTTAGATGAAATCACACAAAGCATGTTATTACAGGACTTAAGTCATCATCCATTACTATTAAATTATAAATAAGTGATAAAATACTTCAGATTCTTCACATTTAATAATCGCGTAATAAACTTAGGGTATTATAAAGCAAATTAAATATATTAGAATTAAAAGCTAGAAAATAGGCAAAAAAAAAACACTAAATAAATCGCATCTCTTAGAATAATAATAATTATTTATAAGTTTTGTTTACAATTAAATTTCGTTATTTATACAAACAACAAGTGCTCTCTCACACACACACATACTCACACTTTTTTGCACTCATACACATCACATCATTTCATCGAGCTTTCTGCCATCTGAATAATGTTCACATTCAATTCAATTGAAATCAAATTAAAATAAAATTTTATTACAACTATTGAAAAGCAATTCATAAATTTACTTAAACGAACGAGCAAGCGGAGTATGAAAATATTCATACGAATTGTTTCACTACTTAGAAATGATACACTTCATAAAACATTTAATGATTTTCGATTTTGCTATTTATAATGCCGCGCCTGCAATTCAAGCAAATATAACGAATAAAATCCAATGAATAGGCGAATAATTTAAAATCTACAACACTCACACAGACATATACAAACTTTCCTATACACCTTTTTATTTATTGATACTAATACAACAATACCTTGAAATTAACCATGTTTAAATGAAAATACAATTTATTGATTTTTTATTACATCAAGAACAATAACAACTAACACACAACAAAGACTATAAAAATATCAATCACATTGTACTCAAGATATGAAAATACAACAGATATAGATTTATAGATCTAAAGAGGGAAAAAGGCGCCAAAATATGTGAACTGTGAGAGGGGATTACATATATAAAATATTTCAATTTTACACCATTTTCTACTGTATTTTAGGATTGATATTAAGCTTATTGTAACTCAGTTCACAACCTAAACTTACGCTTTCTTATAATATTTTATTAATTTCTTAACTTTTACGTATTTTGAAAAAAATTATGTTTAAAATCCGTTATTAAAATATATTATTAAATATACATTTAAATACAAAATTTATTTATGAAAATATTTCCATCCATTATTAGAATGGGGGAAAATTTGTAAATTATAAAAATATATCAATATAAACAATGTTACCGAAAGTAAATTCATCTACATAAATTATATTGAAACTGCTAAAAGAAAAAAAATGTATTCAAGTGAATTTGATTTGAATTCATTCAAACACAAAGCGACACAATGTCAAAGTTTTGTAGAAGATATAAAAACAAGAAAAACAACACAAACAAAAAACCTAAACCATACAAATATGACATGATGACATTCCCAAGAACATCAAACAACTGTGCCAAAAAAAAAATTGTATTTTACACAAAGGTAATACGAAAAACAATCGCATTTCATATTTGAAACAGAAAAAAAAACTATAATAAATGTAAAAATAAAATTGCAAATATATAAACAGAAATATAAACAAAGTTGTTGTGCAAATTTTAAATATATTATTATAAAAAATAAATAAAATTAAATTAAAATAAATTATATAAATTATTACAATTAATTATCGATTTTATTAATCTATTTTACGTGTAATTGGATCTATTAATTTGCCATTAAATTGGTCTTAATAGATGTGGAAAATTTGTTGCATTAGTTAAAGATTATTGTTATGACAGAGGAAAATTATAAAAAGTCAAATTAAAAGGCAAAGATTTTCACATAGTACTCGTATGTATATTTACTTTTCTAATTCAATACTTGAGTTGTAGTTATCTACATATTTAAGTGTATTACTACACTTAATAAAAAAAAAAGTTTAAATGCAATTGAGCAAAAAGAGTTATTTTTTAATGAATCAACTAAAGTAGTGGTCAAAACATTCAGAACTGAGATGGCATTTCATCTGCACATTTAATTTTTGCTCTCCAAATATTTTTATACCTACTTTTTTAGTATTTTCTAAAGCTCAAACTCAAAAGAAACCATTCCTTTACCTTACAGCAACAAGAAAAAAATTCTTTAATAGGATGGTCAAAATTGAAGCGTTCAAAACATTTGCAGCTCTTATTTCTCTATTCCTAATGAAGTAAATTATACTAACAAATAATTATAAATATCGGTAACCACACTCTCCATTAATAATTTTAATGTTATTGTCATTTTATAAAGAAATTCAGATTAGTTTTTACATTCCAATTGTTTTAATTCAATGTTTTAAAGATGCAAATATTTGAAAATAAATACAAATATAAGTTTAAATTAAAAATGTCAAATGCTAACACAGAATACACTGAGTCTGCGGCAAATGATTTCCAAGCCAATTTAGATAGACATGATCATTTTTGTTAATTGACCATAGTTCGTTATTTAGCAAATGAGTACAGTTTTAGCACATATTGCAACATATTTTAAGAAGGAATTAAAATACCAAAAATGTTAATTCAATTTATTCTCATGTTATAGCATCTTTCTTTAATCGGCTCAGTAGTTTCGGAGATATTAAAAACAATTTAAGAAAAAAATTTAAATTCATAAAAAAATTTTTAAATTTTGTTTTTCCAAAAAGTCTTAAAAATCGAAAACTTCAAAAAATACTACTTTTTCCTTTGGCGTTCTGAACCAAATCTCGTAGGTAATATTGACGAGAAATTTTCGTAGAATTTTAAGGAAAAAAATATATATACATATATATTTAAATTAACATATTTTTTTAAATCAACAAATTTTCTTCAAATCAACTAAACAATGTTTGTCAAAAATAATTTTTTTTTTTTTTTTTTTGTATATATTGATTTGAATAAAATTTCGTTACTAAATTAACGAAAAATCTGTTAAATCAACGAAAATTTAGTTAAATTGACACTAACTCTTCGTAAGTAAAACAACACACAATTTTATGCAATTTAACATCCTCGAAAGAAGTTAATTTGAATAAATTATGTGTTAACTTAACTAATTTTTTTGTTAATTTTAAAATTGATTAATATTGCAGCAAAAACTTTTCTTTCCTGGTAAGCTAGCAGGTTTAATTGGAAACGAAAATAAACTACTTAGTTTTTGCCTGAATAACTATAGTTATTTTTGTTCGAGTTGTCCACGAAGTCATGTAGTTATTTTTAGACTCTATATACCTAAACGAAAATAATATAGAAAAAAAATCGCTGTCAGTGAAATTTGAACTTAGCCACGAATTGAAAATTCGTTTTTAATGTCTAACGTCTTACTCAGTACACCACCTCGCACTTAATTTTCTAAGTGTGAAAAACTTTCCGACTTTTCTGAAATTCTGTTAAAAAAACTAACAGTATCAGAATGGGTTGACCATCTTGTTGTTAATACAGAGCTCTAGCCAACTGATCTACGTGATTGCAATATTACTGTGCTATTATAGTATTGAGTACTTATTTATGTAATACAGAGTAGGCAAATAATAATGACGCCTCATTATTAGGAAACTACTTTTTTGCTGGGATATTTTAGTCAATTTGAATAAAATTTTTTAATCTGACTAAAATTACTTAAATTGACTAAAGAGGAAGTTATTAGGAAATCAAATAAATTGTTTTATTCAAATTAAATAAAATTCTTCAATTTAAATAAACATCTTCAAAATTTACTAAAGACATGTAAAATTAAAGAAAATTCTTCAAAATCAGTTTGCACATATTTTTAAAGATTTAATTTATGTTGAGATTATTAAATAAATACAATTACAATTTTTGATAATGGTAAAATGTACAAACATGTCTTATAATTTTATTGATTATTTAGTATCTCATTTACGTTTATTTGTATATATATATATATATATTTGTATACATATATATATATATATGTCCAATTCCTCTAATGTAAACTACAAACACTTGTAGAAATAGACCAACTTTTCGATTAAAAAACTTACTCCGTTTCGAGCATTGCAAAATAAAGAATGTGGATTTATTATTCTTCTAATTATGAAGCGTTTGAGATACAACTTGTAAATATACCATTAATTGCAGCGTTATAGAGGGTGCTCTAATTTGGGAAGAAAAAACGTGATTGGCTCTCTAAGAGGTGCCTTTTTTGCGAGGCACACGCACAGCGTAATTTCAGTGGAGCGAAAGTATCTCGCGATCAAAAAAGTTTTCCAAATTATATTTTAAAATCGTTGTGGCGCGATAAAATATTAAATTGCAAAAACGTTTGATCTCTTGAAAATCGATTTAAAATTTGGCTTACTTTATATTAGCACTTTTTTATATTTTATGTGAAATTATATTTATAATAAATACATCTATTCTGTTTTAGTTAAGAGTAAAATAGGTTTAAAAAAAAAATTCATAAAAAGTTTTCATGCCTTGAGATTACGGTCTCTTTAATATCTCAAAAGAAGAAATGGCCATATATGTATGACAACGATATTTATACAAATTTGATAAAATGTATTAATACATAAACGAATTTACTTTAAATTAAATTTGGAAGAATTTAATAAAATAGAGTACTGAAATTTATAAAAAATCTTCAATATGAGTAAAAATTTTAGCTAATTTGTAAAATTAAAGAAAGTTTTTCTGAAGTCACTAATTTATTTTTGTAAAATTGATTAATATTCTTCAAATTTACTAAATGTAGAATTGAAGAAATGTCGGTAAAATTAACCCATTTATTTTAATCACATTGAATAAAATTCTTCAATTTGACTAAATATCTTCAAATTGACTAAAGTCGTATAGAATTAACAAAATTTCATTGAAATTAACTAATTTAATTTAGTCACATTGAAGAATTACATCTATAATTGAGGAAATTTCTTCAATATATAAAACGCATATTGAAGAAGATTAAGTGAAAGGCTAATAACAAAGCATGTGCACGTGTTTTTATGTATATATAATTATTTTTTGTTCAAAAAATTGGTATACATATTATACATATTCCTGTCAAATAATTATATATGGATACTTATAAAGTTATTTATTATCTTCAAAAATATATATGTTAAATGCAAATCTTTTTTACAGTTTTTTGTTATTTTAGAGCTTTAAAATTTAGATAAAAAAATGTATATTTTATATGTATATTTTATGGGATAAATTACTATGATTTTTAAAACTTTGATTGAAAATAATTATATGTGCACGGCAAGAATTTTTTTTAAAAATTCGTGATTATTATTAAGAAATTGTGTTGCCCTAATGTACCGTTACTAGTTGAGCATATCGTGGCACATATATACAAAATCACTTTAAGCTGCTTAATATTGTCATATTGCTCAGAATCTGAATATATCTTAGCAGAAAGTATTATCCGGAAATCCTTTACGGTATGAAGGTCTGAAACTCAATACTGATTGCTAAAACGGTAGAATATTTTGTGACTCAAATATCGCTTTTGGGGACCGATGTAGTAACATCGACACATTATTTTGATGTAGAATCCTTATGGATTCATTGCCTAGTAAATTTATGCCGTCCAGTGGATTCGTTTTGATAGGTGCAATAAATACTTCCAACTTCTCTCTATAGCTAAAGTCAGCTTATATTATGAGAGTTTTGCCACTATGAATGCGCTTGAAGAATATGATATATATAATAGCAATATATTGTGTAAGCATTTTTTTAGTTATATCCTTGCCATCCTTGAATTTTTTATTATACTCCAAATATACAATTGTGTCCCGCAAATGCGCTGTTGATTATAGTTTACCGCTCTTTGAAAAATAGCTATCTTTCAAAATTTTTTCGAAAATTTGCACCAGTATTATGATATGCCATATCCTTAGACGCTATTTTGCACAGTTTCATATAAATATTGAGTCATAATTTAATTATATTAGAAACTCTTCCTAAAGCTCAATACTTGGCGACATGTTTTGGCTATAAATTTAATTACATATAAAATAAAAAATAACTTTTTTAAGAAACAAACTTCTTAAGTACTCCCCAACTAATTGTAATTTTAACATTAATTGGTAAAACAGTTAAAACTGTGGACTTCATTATAACCGTCCGTTAAGTAAAAAAATCAATTTCCACATATAATTATATTCTATGAAAATTTAGCCAATGATATATCTATTATAACGGTATTACCAATAAAATGTCAAGAGGAACCTAAAACATAGCAAATAGAGAAAATAGATAAAAAATAAATAATATTATAGACCAAATAGAATATCATCACCCCTGGAAAATACAATAACAAGAAAATAAATATTTTACATATAATTATTTAACAGAGGTATTCGAACAAATAAATTCTAGTGAAAAATAAATGTGAATTTGTGTTAAATCACATATACATATTTAAGAACTTATAAAGGCGCGGAAATTCAAACCCCCCCCCCCCCCCATCCTAAAAAAAATTAAGTTTTCAACTAAGAAAGATCATAAAGTTAGAACACATTTGTAAATTTGAAAAATAAATAGTAATAGTTTAACGAAAATAGAAAAAGGCAGAACCATTTTTAAGGAAAATATAATATTTTTTGCTTTGAAATTTTAAAACAAAATTAAAAGGTTTTAAAAATTGACATTTACTTAATCAAATATGTAGAAACGGCAAGTTATTTTTCAAATATTTTTATATGTTTTTATTTTTTCCAATTAAGAAATTTTTTTTTTAATTTCATTACTTTTTCCTAGTTTAAAAAGGTAATTCCAAATTATTCCACAATATTTCTTTGTATGTAAATCGGACTAATCGATTGGAAATTACAAATTTTAGAAAGCTTTCATTTGACCTGCTCATAAAGGAACTTGAACTTGAGTGGATCTAGTTGTATTTCAAATATTCTACAGCACGTATTTACATCATTTAAAAATCATTGTCCAGTCCCTATTATGTGGCTAAAAAACATTAAAAACTAAAAATATTGCCAAGAAAATTTCAAACATTTCTTTAGAACTTGATAGGTAATTTTCCTAATTATTCATCCATTTTAGTTTTAATATATTTTCAAAAATCTGGATTAGTTCCCAAGTAATCAAGAAAATTAATACTTATGTATATACTTTTGTATGGCCTTCATACAAAATATAAATTATGTTTTCACTTGTTTAAAAACACATAAGACTTTTCGTCTGCACAGCGAAATATTTAAATAATTTTATTCAATCCTTGATGACTTTATTTAATTTGAGAAAAAAAAGTAAAAAATATTTTGAGAATATTGCAAATTTCAGAATTTTTTAAAAAATTTCAAAAAATTTGCATTTTTCCATAATTTTTAATCTATTTTTAGTACATATTTTCTTTATCTGACTAGATTCAAATTCCAAATCAGTAGCTTTATATATTAAATATATCACGATTTTTAAAATAAATTTAATATGAAACAGCAAAATAATAACTCAATTTAAACCATTAAAATCTATTCATTATTCCCAGAAATACGCCTTTTAAAAAACATAATTTCATAATGTATTTCAAAAAATATAAAATTGATGTAAAATATCGAGTTTTTTTGGGCGACAGAAATATAAAAATTTCAAAGCTCAACAATTCGATTAAAAATCTATTCTATAAAAGTTTTATATTGGCTAAATCAATATAACATTTAATAATTAATAATTAAGATCGCAAATTTTTCATAATAAAAAAAATTCAAAAATCATTTCCATAGCAAATATATAAGATTAAAAAAATCAACTACTAGACGACGATCACCATCAACTCAAGGAGTAGTTTTGTATTCTGGAAAACTGAGACGAAAATTTTAGAGTCCGCAGAAAAGTTAAAAACGGTGTTCTACAAAAAATGACATAAATAAATGAACATAAATGAACAAACCCACTACGAGTGATCACAAATGATTTTTAAATATATGTAAATATTATTTTATATATTAAATATACCATATATATTTTCTTTCTCCTTCTACATTTTCTTATACGTTGCTATAGGTCATCCAGAAATAAACGTTGAAAATAGTTTTGAGGTAATATTGAGTGAAAACTCTTCATGGGCAGAAATTGAAAGCCATTGTTCTGCAACCAAAAGTGCATGTCTGATGTACTCAATAAATGGTCACAGTAAAAAAGCCGTTAGGATTTAAATTAGTATGGAAAAAATATGTAATTTATTTAGTTAAATTTTTAATAAATTTATATTTTTCATTTTTTCACACCGAAATATCTATTCTTCTTAGATATTTCAGATGGCCGTTTATTTGGTTCATTTAACAGCGTACTAGCCCGTCCCTTCATCATATATATAGTTGCTTACAAATAAAACCTCTGCTACGTAAGTTTAAACTAAGTTTAATTAAAATATTCCTTTTAAGAATATTTTATACTAATTATTTAGATATTTTTAATTTATTTTTACTTTTTATAAGAATACGTATTTAATCCATATTTTACTTTTTGTAAGAATCCCTATATTAAATATATTATTTTCTTTTGAGAAAAGAATTGTTAATTGTTTTATATATAATAAATATTTTTAAAGTGATTAAAATTTCTTATTTTGTTTTATTTTTGATGATAGCAATTTTAAAATGACTTTTATATATAATTGCATTATTTTATTCAACTAATAAAAAAATTAATTTTGTGAATAATACATTAATATATAAACGACTACATATATTAATGTATTATTCACAAAATTAATTTTTTTATTAGTTGAATAAAATAATGCAATTATATATAAGTCATTTTAAAATTGACAAAATTGAATATAATTCAATAGTTAAAATTAATAAACATTCTTCAATGTGAAGAAAAATTTTAGTTAATTTGACTAATATTTTATTAAATTTGACACAAAAAAAAATTGTCAAATTAACTACCTTTTAATTAACTAATTCAATTAGACATATTGACGATTTTTAATCAATTTAATTGATTTACGAAAATTCTATTGAATTGACTAGTAATTTTGTTGGTTGATAGGTGTAAACAGAGACTATAAGTGTTGTAAGTTTAAAAAGAATAAATAAAATTTTAATTGTTATTTTTCATGTTTTTTTCATTTTATTGTTTAAAAAATAAAAATTTTGTTTTCATTTTTATTCTATCATACAAAAATAAAAATTACTTTTGATTCTTTTAAATAAAAATCAGTTTGTGAGTTTTAAAATATAAATAAAAAAAAAATAAAAATCAAACAATGAATGAAATGAAAAGAACAAGTATTTTAAGTTTTTTATTTTTTTTAATTTTGTTGTTAAACAATATAAATATCATGTATTCAAATATGTATTAAAATGTATAGGAAATCGATGCTTTATTAATATAATCTTGATAAGATTTGGCTGACATACAATGTATTTAGATAAATCTATTTATAATACGTATATTTCTTTATAAACTATTACTTTTTTTTTATTTTAGTTAGTTCCAATAAATCTTAAGACATTCCTTGAAAATCTCTTTTTGACTGAAATTTTGCGAATTCTCTAGCTATCACTTTATTTTACTTGTAGCAGTATAAACATCGAGACAATTTTCCATGAGAACAAAGTCAAATGGATCAACTATGCGTATTGCGACTAATTTGAAGTAGCTCGGAAAGCCATTCCAAAGTTTAAACCTTTTATTCATTGTTAATAAATAAGTGTCCCACACAGATTAATTAGGACCTAATAAATAAAATTGTATTCTTTAGCAATTAAAATAATGTATATAAATGCAATAGACTTTTATTTTATGTCACAAAAACTTACAAATAATTTTGTTACTTTTAATTATTGTTTAAAAAAATAAAAATCAAAATACTATTTTAGTATATTTTGTGGCATCATTGGAAAGGTCCCATTAAATACTATTGAAAAAATTGATAATTTAACCTTTTGTGAACTGAATGCATAAAATTTGCCCTCTTGCTGTGAAACGGTTAATTACATATAATCTTCAATAGTATCATAATAGACCATTCCAATGGTACATTAAAACCCAATATATGTTAAAAAATATCCGAAATGTTAAAATTATATTTTTGAATAAAGAAAATGTGATAAAAAGAAACATAAACAATTATTTAAATGAATATTCCAGGCCTTAATATTAATATTAAATTTAAAGTTAATTTTTGTTAAATACGTATTTTTAGAGAAATGATCCAGCTAACGTAAATTTAAACATTCAGATGTAACAGTTTGGGAATCATATAAGAACAGACCAATAATCATTTCTAAAAGAGTACATTACAACTTATTTTCATGAAGCTCTTTAATATCGGTAATAAAGCATTCCGAAGTGGCGATCTCAATGCATAAGAGATGTTCGGAAGTAATAAAAAGAAATGGTTTTGCATCCAAACACCGAACATTTAATTTATTATTTATACTTCCCTTTGCTTTTAAGAGTTGCAAATGTTTTTTTTTTTTTCTTTTAATTTCTTTTATTTAAACATATTTTTAAGTATAATAAATATTTTTTAAATTAGATAATAAAATAAACATTTTGATTTATTAAAACAAAGGAAAGTAATTGCTTAAAATATTCTTTGTAAAAAAATTGTATGTAGTTGGTAAACTTGGCTTTGAGTTCCAAATGTTTTGATCACTACTGTATATTTAAATAAACCCCAATATCATAGATTAGAAGATTTTCTCATGAAAATTTGGCATTCGCAGTACAAAAGAATAAAAATGTGCCACAATTCGAAAACTCAGTTAAAGGTTTTGCAGAATCATTAAAATTCATATACAGTGGTGGAAAAAATAATCGGGAAGGTTAATAACTTTTGTATAATAAACAAAAAATATTTGAACAAAATATTACAAATATAATGGGATTAAGTAGTCTGCTTAGTTTTTGACATTTTTCCTTATTAATAAATTATTATTTACAAAAAAGGCAGAAAAGTTGAAAATTAATTTGGTGAAAATAATAATATAAAATTTTTCAAAATTTGCTTTGAGTTATCTTTTTACGTTGAATATTTTTATATGATAAAAACTAATCATAAATATTTTAATATTTAATGCAATTTCAAGTTGTATATTTTCTATAAGTGTTTAATAATGGGTGTTGGCGTACATTGCACTGATAGTGTAAAAAAGTTATTTTTAAACTGAAAGATGATTTATCAATAGGAAAAATTTCACAAATTATGAAGTGCTCGAAAAAGGAGGTATTAAATGCGATTCATTAAAAAGAGCACGTAAAATCTCCGTTTCGACCAGCTTTTGATTCGATTTCAAAAAATAACCTTTTTGAGTCATCAATGATGAATTATGTGCTTCAGTAACGAGTCGTGCCATAAAAAACTGGCTCCTGGAAGCTGGGCTGAAAGGACGTAATCTCAGAAAGCTACCTCTTCTAATCAAGCGTAATATTCAAAAAAATTCAGAATTTGCCAGGCAACAAATGGTTCGAACAAACTTTAATAATGTACTATGGTCTGCTCACACAATTAAATTATTCGGATCTGATGGAAAATCATATGTACGACGCCCCGTTATAAAGAGTGTGATCCAAAGTATAGCAAAAAGACCGATAAACATGGAGGTGGGTGATGATATGCGGGTGTTTTTCGAGGTCAAGATTCGGTCCTATTGTGTGGATACAAGGAAAAATGACAGCGGTTGACTATTTAGACATATGAAGAAATGCCGTTAAAGTAGGAGTTTATGCAGGATAGTGATCGTGAATAGAGTTTGAGAGTAGTCAAGCACATGTAATGGAGTGGCCCTCTCAATCTCCGGACTTAAATCCAATTGAACACCTCTGGGCGGTCCTTAGAAATAAAATAGGATGCCACAAGTGTAAAAATAAGCACGAAATATAGGACAAAATTCAGGAAACTTGGTTTTCCATTCCAACCAAAGTTTGCGCTAATCTTGTGAATTCTATGAATCGTCGATGTCAGGAGGTACTAAAAATGAAAGGATCATCTACCAAATATTAAAAAGAAATATAGATTTTACGGCAATCTTAAACAAATACATAATTTTTTTTTTTTGGAAAAATATTAAATGTATATTATTTTTCCCAGCTCATTTTTTTTAATACCTGTTTTTTGTGGAACTTTGGAGTGTTTTCCTTCAAGTTAATGTATATACATTATTTTATATTTGAATAACTAGATGAGAATGAAAGAATATATATGGAATTCGGTCATCCCCATTATTTTTTCCAACACTGTATGTATAATTGAATATTTAATTACACATTAATATGTAATAAATAAATAATAAATAAATAATCATCTGTTTACACAAATTTATTCATGGGCAGACATAATATTATTTAAATAAAAAAAATAAAGAAACGCATATTTTCTGT
This sequence comes from Protocalliphora azurea, assembly GCA_932274085.1. Taxonomy (NCBI): domain Eukaryota; kingdom Metazoa; phylum Arthropoda; class Insecta; order Diptera; family Calliphoridae; genus Protocalliphora; species Protocalliphora azurea. The sequence goes on along the minus strand of OW026519.1, from coordinate 107,164,674 downwards.
AGCATTGCAAATTTAATATTTTCAAATGAAATTCCAAATTTAAAAACAAATTTACAATTGTCTATTCAAAACTATAGTTTATTTAAAACTCACTGTTTTTATATTTGGCAACAGCAGTTAAGCATACAGAAAGACATAAATGTACGTATGTATGTGTGTGTATGTATGTATGTATACATATGTGTATGTATGAATGTGAACATAAATATTTTTTGTGCAATCAAATAAATAAGTAAGAAAATTGTAAACGATCAAGACCGAACGTATAATACCTTACATCATTATGATTAATGTTATTTCTGGAAGTAAATTTTTTGAGTAAAATATGAGCAAAAATATGTACCGATTCTTATAAAATTTAGCATTTATAAATCGTTGCAGAGTATGTGCGTAAAGATCATTATCATGTTATAATGGCCCAATTAAATATAACCAATTTCAATAGGAATAAAAATTAAAATTATCTTCAATATTGCGAGACACAAGGTTTACAGAGACGGACTACGGACGGAAAGGCAGACGGGTAGACATAGTTCTGTCTCAATTATTACAGTCAGCAGAAAAGCATAATATCCTCTTCTCACATGGTAGTGTACGATATAACAAAATTTAATATAAATAATTCTCGTATATCACAATTTTATTCATCTGTGACGAGTAGACAATAAATTTAGAAAAAATTCATTTTATAACAAAATGTTTTTATTATTATTATTATTATTATTATTATTATTATTTTTTAGCTTATTGCATAAAATGCATTATTATTTTATTTTATCTGCACCATGACAATAGAACTCAACAGTTTTGTTTAAAGTGAAACAAAAACAATAAAACTAATGGAGGCAAGTAGAAAATTTGATTTGGTTGCAACGAATTTTTTATATTCTAAAATGAATTGAAATTTATTTAACTTCTAAAACCAAGAAATAATTTTGTTCTTAATAACTAATTTGTATCATCCAAGTATAAATTAAAAGTGATAAATCTGTGACACCTTATTTCAGGATTACAAAGTTATAGTAAGGTTGTTAACGATTGGCTGGTTATCAGGTTATTTGATTATGTGGTTATAGTACAAACAACAAAAAACTTTACTTATTAATTTTTTTTTACTTTCCAACACTACAAATACACAGATAATCACATAATCTATAAACAAGGGTAGGTATTGAGCAAAGTTGTTAATTTTATAAATGTATTTTGCTGTTTGTAATATAACTACATAATCACATAACCTGATAACCAACCTATCATGAACAACCATAGTTGTATATTGCTTGTATCTTGCTCTGAATTATGTTTGCAAAATTTTAACAAAATTTAATCTGCTTCAGTTTATCATCATAATACCAAGATCATATCCACAAATTATTAAATATCTGCCAATGGTAAAATCTGTTTTATATTACCTGACCTGACTCGTATAAACCAGGGTATTTATTTTCTATTATTTTTGTCATATTCAACAAAGCAACTTATGTCACCATAATATCTAAACAACAACATTATGGTGGTCGTTGATGGCATACTTAAAGTTCATAATAAAATATTTTTGCAACTGAAAGAAATTCTTTAAACATGAGTTAGCTGAATAAGTATGAGCAGGTATTAATGTGACCCACTTTACATCATCAACGTCAAACGTAATATTCGTATTAAGAGTATAAAGGTAAAAATAGAACGAATAAATTAACAAATGAAAGTGAAATATAATATATTGAATATGAGTAAGCGTTAATTGGATATGAATGCAATTTTACGTTAAAAAATGTGACATTAATTTTTATTATAAATTGAAACAATTTTTTCAAATAAAAAAATAACTTTGTGGATAAAATAATTGAAAATCATTGAGGCATATGTTGTGAGAAAAAATAAAATAAAAATACTACTTAATAAATCAACAAATAAACTCAACTCATTAAAATGTTTATAATCTTATAACAACAGCAAAGAACTGAAGTATTTCCTGCAGAAGCTGTTCTTCATCACTTCAAAGTTTTAAAATCAAATTTTGTTATTTTTAGGAAATAATTTATAATAACAAAGCCCAAAAACGCTAAATTTTATCAAAAATAAAATTTCTATTAAAAAATCAGCATAAATGCTATATATATTTTAATATTCAGATATGATTTATTAAATAAAAGTTTATATAATCACAGATCAGATTATAAAGATCATTAGACAAATTAAGTTAACACCGTACCAAGTTTTATCGAAGATCGAACAGTAATTGTATGGAGAAATTAAATCAATTTCCCCAAAAAAAGTTAAAGCCTTTTTCTATAAATTTTCGCCCCGTTAGTATTCTTTTGCAGGCTGGATCGAAGGATAAAAATGTTCTTTTCCCCGTTTTTTTTTTATATTTCCTCCATCAGAACAATAACAGAACAGATAATATACACATCTGCTCAAAATAATAGATGCACCTTATAGGATGATATTAAAGTTGCGATAATTTTGGTATATTTTTGAGAAATACTCCGAGTATTTTTATTTTAGTAAACAAATTGATAATAATAATAATAATAATAATAACAATAATAATAGTAATAATAATAATAATAATAATAATACAATTAAAGAATTTGTATTTTTTTTATATTAAATCTTTAAACTTTTTTTATTGTTTTTATTTAGCAGGTAAAGAACAATTGTATTTTAGTTGAACATATTATAAAGAAATAGTATTCTGATATAGAAAACGGAAAGAAATAATCATAGTAATAAATAGGAGAGGAAAGCCGTTGAGTGGAATAGCAAATAGAGGTTTAAGAAGATCTATTCATTTTGTCCAAAATGCATTGTCTAAAAAAAAGAACTATTTCGTTTATTTGAAGGCTGTTTCAGCTGAAATTTTTAATGAATTAAGTCAAAGACTTCGTCTTCGACTTGTTCAAGACAAATTTCCGGGAAGAATTGCCAGAAACGTTGTATTAATGCATATAAAAAATTTAATGATATGGTTAGAATTTGTTAAAGGACATTTACTTTAGCCTGAATGTGAGGTGAAAAAATGGAGAATCATATTGTTTAGTGACGAAACAAAAACTAATTTGTGTGGAAACGACTACCAAAGAAGTGTCTGCCGCCCTAAAGGGAAAATATTTCACGTTAAATTCACAAAGATTACTGTTTAGCAGGGAGGAGGCAACATAAAGTTTTGGGAATGCTTTGAATGGAATGGTATTGGTCCTATTTATCGCATTGATAATACAATGAACGCATATGGATACAGGAACATATTGAAAATGTTATGCTTCCATATACCGCAGAGAATATGCCATTACTTCGGACATTCCATCGAGATAATGGCCCCAAACATAATCCGAGGTTAGTAAGGAGTTGGTTCTCGCAGAATAATGCCCGTGTTTTAAGCTGTCCAAGTCAATCTCCGGATCTAAATTCTATAGATAACTTGTGGAATGATTTGAAGAAAATACCTTCGAAAGAAGTTTTCAAAATAGAGATGAATTATAGTGGAAACTTTGTCAGAAGTTGATGTCTAGTATGCCCAGCTGAATGCAGAAAGTTTTTTGAAATAAGGATAATTATACAGGATATATTAGTCTTTGTTTAACATTACCTAATAACTAGTTTTGAATTTATGGATTTTCTTTTAAATCAATTATTATGAGCATTAAAATTGTTTGCATAGTAATTCAATTGTCAAATTAACATATAATGCAACATTATTTATGACTTGATTTAGCTTTTTTTACTTTCTTAATTGATAAAAATAATATGGACCGATTTTTTATTTTTTAATAAACGAAAACGCGTTTTTTTCTTTATATAAATCGAAATTAGGTGTATCTATTATACTGATCAGATGTGTAATATTTAATATTTTGGTATCATATGAAAAACCTTTAAAAGGAGCAAATAATGGCATAACAGAAATTTCCGGAGACATCAAAATATTGTATATCCGATTTTTTGGAATTTTTCCAAAAATAATAATAATAATACTAATAATAATAATAGTAACAGATTTTAGAATATTGAATAATTCCATATTAACACAAACTGCAATCGGAATTTTATATCTTCAATTTCAACTGACATTTCCGAGTTCAATAAAATATTGCTTATTGAAAGCGTTACTCAAATCATAAACTTATAGATTGAGGATTCATTCCTGTCAAAAAATGTGACATTTTGAAAATTGAATAAATGATGAAAATTTCAGAAAGGTTTCTTTCTAAAGATAAAGATATTGCTTTTGTAATGGTATAAATAAAGTTTATTTACTTCGAAAGTTGAAAAGTCAAGGTCTGATGTATTCAAATCAATCCTTGATGTCACAAAAAATTATAGTTTTAATATTATTAACAGAAACTAATAATGTTAGCATAACTCTTCTCTTTACTTGTGCAAAATTTCGAGTTGGAGACTCATTTAATTTAAAATCTATGAAACATTTGGCCAGAAAAATTCAAAATGTCAGTTGTGTGACATTTTGCCACAATCAACATTCTGATGGCATAGTTATCCTATGCGGGGGCAAAATAAATTGGCCCCCGGTATGTTTTTGCTGCCCTCAAAGTTTACATGACTTGTGCCAATGCTCAAATTCAGCCTATGCACCAGAGAAAATTATTTCTCTCTGACGTGTGTCAGTAAGAAGTTTTTATCATTTTTGGATCATAAGTCGGTAACTTTTTATCTCCCTGGCTACATCCACATATATTCGTAAACAATCTTCCATAGTATATTAACCTAAACGCAGAGGTAAAGAGGGCACAAAAGATGTATTCCATTATAATTGAGTTTTTCATACAAAATATTTTGAATTTAATTTGTCAAAGAACTTAAACATTTTAAAAACTAAAAATTAAATCCCCAATAAATTACTAAATATTCATCAGCCTAACACAAATCTTTCTGTATTTAAGATTACAAATATTTTAAGCTCTTAATCTCTAGTTATTTTCATTTTTTTATTTTACATTTGTGAGACTAAACAATTGGATTCCAGTATTTTATTGCAGAATTGTTGTTCATTATTAAAAAGTTTCATTCAACTTTTTTTAGATTATAACCATAGTAAAATATGATAATAAAATAAAACTGAAACAGCAACAATATTGATAAATAAAAAAGTTTAATAAATAGCAGTAATATTTTCAGAAAGTATTAATGAAAAAAGAAAGCAAAAATAAATATAAAAAATAATCATAAAAATATGACACAGAAGTACAAAATATATTTATTTAATTAAAAAATAACAATTTTAGTATAATAATAATAAAAAGTCAACAATTAATTGTTTTTTTTTTTTCATTTTACATTCGTGTTTTTAACCAAAAAATATTGGCTAAAAAAGTTTCAAACAAACGTGTGTTTGAAAATAGTTTGAGCTTTTATAAATCTTTTTCATGTAGGTAGGTAGGAAAAGAAGGATTGCACAGTACTCAGAAGAGTACCTATGCATCCATTCGGAGACCTAGTGGTCCATTGTGAGTCACTTCGTAGAGTATATAGAGAGTTTGTAGAGGAAATTATAGAAAAGACCAGGAAAGGAAAATAATAGAAAAAGCGGAGACCAAGAAAAGTGTAGAAGAGAATAGAAAAAATTGGAAAGGAAAAGTGCTACCGCCCTATATCGTTCGCTCTAAGCCAACGACCCCCTCTTAGCCAGTCTATTCCCATGACGAATCCTATCAATCTATCGAGATCGATCCTCGATATAATGTCCAATTCATCAACGAATCGACTGCCTAACCATTTCTGCCTACTTAGTTGTAGACATGGACAGTGACATATAATATGTTCTACCGTATCTAGCTCATCATTACCTTCGCACATCCTGCAAAACCGGAGGAACCTCTATCCCAGTTCCCTGTCATTCCCCCTATGGGACAATGACCTGTCAGAATACCTATCATAGTCTTCAGGTTTTCATGCCTAAAAGTAGATTTGTATCTGCTATATCAAGTTTAGGCCATAGGACCCTGATAATCTGCAGTCCGTTCTACAATTCCATGCATGATGAGTTCTATCCCGCATCTACTCTCTAATTAACACCATTTCACTTACACTTTAACACACCACTTTCACTTACAGCCCTATCCAAAGCTGAGCCGTTCCTAGCTAATTCATCAGCTACCTCATTGCCAATTATCTCGCAATGACCCGGTACCCAGCAGAGTCTAATATGATAATTTCTCATCAATCTCCTCAGAGCCTTCTTACAGTCGCTAACTAACCTAGACTTGACAAAATGTCCTTTCAAGGCCTTCAGCGCCGCTTGGCTATCTACATACAGAGTTACCTCTGTATTCTCCTCAATGTTCCCTGCTATCAATTCCGTGACCCTAAAAATACCCAGAATTTCCGTCTGGAACACACTGCAACTATTCGAGTTTTTCATTGTATCTATTAATATTTCATTTTATTTTGATTTTACCCAGCAAAAACTTCGCTTTTCTGGTAAGGTAGCAGGTATAATTGGAAACAAAAATAAACTACTAATTTATTGCCTGAATAACTAGTTATTTTTGTTCTAGTTGATCACAAATTGATGTAGTTATTTTTAGACTCTATGGGTACTCAAAAATATGTACCTAAACGAAAATAAAAAAACAAAAAAAATTGCCGTCGGCGCGATTTGAACTTGGACACAAATTAACCAACTAACGTCTTGCTCAGTATACTGTCTCGCACTTGATTTTCTAAGAGACAAAAACTTTTTTAGTTTAAATATATGTTTTTTGTTATAAAAAACTAACAGAATGAGAATGGGGTTGAACCAACTACCCTCTGGTTGCTCATCCACGTGATTGCAATATTACTGTGCTATTATAGTACTGAGTACTTATTTATGTAATACCGAGTAGACAAATAATAAAGACGCCTCATTACCAAGAAACTACTTTTTTGCTGGGTATTTCCAACTTTGTTGACAACATAAAAAATTGTGATATACAAGGGACAGTTTCTTGAATTTCATTCGTTTTTCTATGAAAGTGCAGAAAAAAACAGCATTCAATATGATCGTTTTGAGTTCCTACAACTACCGTAGAGAAGTAGAACAAAAAGTTATTATTGCTTTTTTAAACGAATACTTACATTGCATACTGTAACATGCATTTTGCTTTTTACAAGAGCTCAAGAAAACAATAAACTTCTAGAATTTTTGTTACAGCCCATCTACACGTAACAGAATATGTAAGACTTTTCTATCAAAGAATGTCAAATTCGCTCTCTGAGAAAATTATCTCACGAGTAGATTCAAATATTAGTATTATATTATGAGACTGTTGTTATGAGATTTCTCTACACAAGTATCTTATAAAATGAACTCTCAAAAAATATACATATACGAAAGTTTGTTTGTATGTGCGGGCATGTGTATTTTGGAAATTACTAAAAAAAACAAGTTTTTTGTAAAATTATAAAAATTGTGCTAAAAAGTGCGAATTTCTGAAATAAAAAGGACATGTTTACTCTGTGACTGGTTAAAAGTAGTGATATCTTATAGGATTTATTAGAATACGTGTACCTCTTATTTAAGAGTTAACATTATATAAACAAAATGGTTACACTCTTCTGCCGGCGTTATCTCACATATTATATCAGCGTTAATCTCAGTTGTAGACTTGGGATTAAATGCGCCATTAGCGCACCGCGCGCAATATGTTTCTAAACGGTTAGTGTGAAAGACTATGACTCGAGCTGAATAAGAGGATCGTGGGATCAACTCGGGGTGCCGTTATAAAATAAAAATTTAAATAAAAAAAGTATAAAAGAATTTTAAATAATATAAAACAAATGAAAATTGTTCTAAAATTGTTCTTTCTCAGTAAATAAAAACTTTTGCCTGTTTCTGTTAAAACTTTTGTTTGAAATTGAAATACAATACCAATACGAATTATTTATTTGAATTTACAATTTTAGTGATAGATGCCAATTCAAAAAAAAAAAAAAACATTTCATTTAGTGAATTTTATTATTGAATCAGAAATTTATTTTTTTCTGTGTATAGAGTAACCAAGTCTAAGTAACACATTGTTGTATTATAGACTCCATCACATTTATTTGCCATCATAAACAGAAGTTAATTGTTTTAGCTTTTAGTAGAACAAATGCACGTATTTAAAGAAAATAAATTATTTTTTATATTGAATTATATATAACTTGTATATTGAATTTGTATATATATATATATATATATATATATATATAGGTTTAGTTATTTTTTTTTTAGAAATTGAATCTGTTATGAATCATCAGGAACGTCATTCTCATCGTCTGCATCATTTATATTATGTCTTGCAAGAAAAATACTTATGTTTACAATGCAACTTGTCTGTTTGTTTATTGTTGTTGTGTTATATTTTAATTAAAATTTTGTATTATTATTTAGTTTAATTGTTTCACATTTTATTATCATGATAATACCACAAAAGCAGCAACAGTAAATTCCAACATTATTAAGTTTAAGAAAAATTTTACTTCATATGTATCATCTCTAAGTTTTTATGAATGTTCAAGTATGTACATGCCAGAGTTCGTGTAGTAGTTCCATTATTTAAGTGGATATTACTGCAAGCATATGTGGAATTTGAATACGACAAGTACTTTAAACTGTTTAGGACCAGAGTATCATTGTAATATAAAAAACAATTATTGTAGTAAATGCATAATAAAACTTATATACTTGATCTAAGGTATTTAAATTTACTCTTCAATAAGGATTTAATAATGACCAATAGATGGTGTTTTGTATTTTACATACACACCTGTTCAATATAATAGATTCACCTAAGTTCTCTTTATATAAAGAAGAAAAAAGCACATTTTCATTCATTAAAAAATAAAAAATCAATCTATACTTACTTCTAGCTATTAAGAAAGTAGAAATAAAACTGAAAAACAATTCATAAATAATATTGCATTATATGTTAATTTGACAATTGCATTACTATGTAAGCAATTTTGATGCTCATAATAATAGATACATGTAAGAAAAAATACATAAATACATTAAAAACTAGTTAAATTTTTATTAAAAATTATTAGGTAATGTTAAACAAGGACTAATATCCTGCATATTTATCCTTATTTTTGACAACTTTCTGTATTCGTCTGGTCATACTATACATCAACTTCTAACAAGTTTCCAATGGAATCTCTTACCATATTTTTTTTATGTTTTCCCCAATAATTCACCTCTATTTCTGAAATCTTCTTTCAACAGTCTCTCCTACAAATCATTCCACACGATATCTATCGGATTCAGATTGGCAGATTGACTTGAACAGCTTAAAACACGGACACTATTCTGGGAGAACCTATTCATTACTAACCTCGAACTGTGTTTGGAGCTATTACCTTGCTCGAATGTCGAAAGGAAATAGCATATTCTGTATGGCATATGGAAACATAACAATTTCCAGTAAGTCTCTGTACCCAACTGCGTTCATTGTAATATCAATGCGATAAATAGGATAACCACCATTCCATTACAAGGATTCCCTTATATTTTAGTCAAATTTAATAAAATTCTTCACATTTACTAAAGGAAAGCATAATTAAAGAAATTTGATTAAAACTAATTTATTTTAGTCAAATTGAATAAAATTCTTCAATTTGACTAAATACCTTCAAATTGACTAAAGTCGTGTAGAATTGAAGAAATTTCCTCGAAGTTAACTAATTTATTTTACACATATATATATATATATATATATATATATATATATATATATATATATATATATATTCTATATATTATATATATATATATTATATATATTATATAATATATATATTATATATATTCTGCATCAAAAATTTCAGCTGATATAGCCTTCTAAGAAGGGAAGGGGCTCTTTTTCGCCAATACAAAAATTGCGCTCCCTTTCTATGCCATAAATTATATAAAAGTAATCAAAAAACGATAATAGAATTCCATTTAATATTAAAAAATACAAGTCTATTATTATGAGCAACAATTTTTGGTATTTAAATCGAAAATGTATATGTAAGTCAATTTGAATGAATATACTTGCCATATATTTCATTGAAGTGGCATTGCCAGCTCAAATTGTTTACTAAAAAAAGAAAAAAATACTCGAGGAATTTTTTAAGAATTTACTTCCAAGAATTTTTAAAGTTATCGACTCTTTAATATCGTCCTACAAGGTGTATCTAATTACAAATAACGGCAATATAATATTGACGACATAAAAAATGATTTGTTAGTTGAGTTCTCAATATAACTTTAAAATGAGTTTAAAAATTCCTCTAAGAATATGTACTTCTCAACAAAATGATGATATTTACTTTGACGATATTTTATCAATATTCGGACACATGCGTGCGCCCAAAAATGTTAACCGTACAATATGAGTTAGATCCATTCCTTGATTGTTAGATAACAATATCGAAAATTATTTAAAAAATTTAGAAATTTTTAATAATGCGGGTCAGAAAATTTTATCCTTAGTTTTAAAATATCTATATGAAAAATTTAATCGATGTAAATATTCATCGAAGTCATAATTTGAAATTCGAGTAGACATAATATTAAGAATCATATGATTTATAATGACATTCATAATAACAAATATATTATTTGTTATTATGACTTCCAGATCCCCACAAATGTTCGTGATGATGATTCAAATAGTTTCTGAGATATTAGTAAAAACACTTTGATAAGTAATAAATTTTTATTTAAATGAAATATATTTTTATATAATCTTTTACAAACATAAAATGAAAATAATTATTGGGTGTATGGATTAATTTACATCATTTCATGCTGTCCTTTGTTACAACTACGTCACATGAATGTACTGTCATTGGTATATGTCATTTTGTTGAAATAAGGCCAGAATATGCGACTATATACGAGTTCATAATTTTCCAATATGACAATACTTGACCTCATGTTGCACAATCAGTTAAATACTATTTGGAAAATATTTGATGGGAAGTTTTGTCCCACCCGCCGTATAATCCGGACATTATCAGAACAGTTCAGAACCGTGCTTTTTGAACTTTCCATAAATATTACCAGAAAGAGGGGAAAAAAGTCGTAGCTTCTGATGGACAATACTTTGAATAAAATACATTGTACATATATCTTGAAATATATATTAACTTTTCATTAAAAACGATGGAAATTTATTCATACACCCAATAGTATGAAAAATTTTTCTATTCTGGAGCATTTCTATTTATAACTCAGAAACCAATTGTGTTATCACGTTGAAAATTTACTGAAAAATAATGGTAGTAATATTGAAACTTACATATTTTCTATGTCATTATAAACATGTATAATGATATAATTACGTCTGTCCGAATATCCGACGCAAAGACAAAGATTAAATTGTTAGTAAAAGTATTCATGATATATCAAACTTCCATTTAAAAAAATAAATAATGAGAACAAAAAATGAATGTGTATTATATTAAAAATTAATTTTTATCAAAATATTAATATTAATATTAATATTAATATTAATATTAATATTAATATTAATATTAATATTAATATTAATATTAATATTAATATTAATATTAATATTGAATCTGTACCACAATTTAAACCTTGGTTGTGTTATTTTTGAAACTTTTACTGAAAACAAAATCTAGACATCTATTACAAAACGTTTTACGCAAAAAATTCAGCTGTATCTAATCACCTTAATAATCTAATAATCTAATTTTAACCCAAATTTAAAGGCTAATTATAGACAAAATTATTAGTTTGTGTGAAAAGAACATCATTTTGTATATGGTTATGCTTTAACACTTGCTTTAAATTTGATAAGTTAATAGCCCTATGATGTTTTATTTTATTTTTTGAAATATTTTTGTTAGCATTTTTTACATTTTTATTTTTATTTTTTTTTCTTTTTTTGACAAAATTTTTCGATTATTTTATTTATTCTAAATATTGGTTTTTGGGTAAACTGTGATCCGGATTCTTATTAAAATTTTAGTATAACTTGGAAAATACAATAAGAAATGATATAATTATTATGTAAGAGCTGATTCTAGTTGAGATTTTAAAAATCAATATAAAAATCAGTATAACAGTATAATTCAGATAACACATACTTGGATACCTTGTGATAAAATTAGAATTTTGAAAATCCACTCATAAATTTTGTTTAATTTCTAAAGAATCAATTTCAGAATGTGTTTTTATTATTTTATTTAATGTTGTTTTAACTTTAGCTCTGAAAATAAATAATGTATCTTTTTTTTACAAATACAAACAGTTTCTGTTCTTAGCACTTTCTTGTGGCACCTTTTTTATTTTTGCACTTTCTAGCATTTTTCTTTGTAAATTCTAGAACTTTTTCCCATTTAAGTTTTGGCAACACTGCGTAGGACCTTCAGAAATGCAATTTCAACAGAATGACGGATGTACATAAATCTCCGTGCAGAATATAAAAACGAAATGATAAATTTATATAAACCCTTATCTCCTCTGGTGAAGGACGAAATTCCCACATTTCCCCATTAAACAAAATAACGCCTTCTGTCCTTAAATATTTCAAATTAAATTTATTAAATTATAACAAGAACAACAAACATTTCAAACTTACCATTACGCGAAACATCTAGTTCCACTAGATTTTCAAAATGTTGGATATCTGGAGGCAAACGTACAATTTCATTATCACTTAAGCCCAATTTACGCAAGCGATGAAGTCTGAAAAAATTCTGTAAAAAAGAACAAAATACAATAATATTAATAAATTATTTGAAATATAAAAAACCAAACTAACAAAAAAGATAAAATCTAGGGCGCAATATCTTTTTTCTAAACTATTAGTTGCACGATTTCTTTGCAATGAAAATAGACACACAAAAAATACAACATAAAAATCTTAATCTACTATCAAGTTCATGAGCAGAAAACAATAAAAAAACTGCATAAAATAAAAAACACTAAACATGGCTAATAAATCCTAAAAATCGCTTAAACACACTTCATAAAAAGCACAACAATAAAGGCAATTTGGGTAAGAAATAGTACCTGCTCGCCTAAGAGTCTCTAGGAGACTTTTATATATTACATGGTATGCAATTTTTTGGTGCAGTTATAGTTTTTTTTTTTCTTTTTCTTTTTTTTTTTTTTGCCGGCTTATTGAGTGGCAATAAATTTGCAATTTCATGCCATTTGTTGTAGCAATGAAATATTAAAACTACATTGTTATTGTTGTTGCAGATGAAGCATAAAAATGGGTTTCAAAAAGTCACAAGCAGCACAAGGTTATGGTAAGAGCTTGACGGCAGGGGAATTGAGACAAAAAAAATTAACTCAACCCACATACATTAAAGTGAAAGAGAGAGAGAGAGAGAGGGGTGAGTGAAGAATGAAATTTACTATCTATTGTTTGTAAGACGAAACGATCATTTTAACCAAGTCTATCATCTTTCATTGCAGCAAGCAAGTAAGAGGTGCGCAATTTGACCTAGCTTTACATTTCTTTCTTTTATTTTCAGTTAAATTTCTTTATTCAATTTTTCATTTGTTGTGAAAATGAATACGATTTACTGTAATAAAACCTAATAAAAGAAAGAAAAGTTGTTAAAAGAGAAAGAAAAGCTTTAAGGTGTTTTTTATAGTTGTTTTGCTTCTTTTTTCATATACATTTAGAAAGATCAATTTATTATAATCACGATTTATCTTTTCTTATTTCATTTAAGAAAGAGGGAGTTAAGTCAATTGGTGTTTTATAACCCATGATTTTCTTTATATTATTAATACATCAAGAGCTTAATAATGGCAATGAAATAAAAAAAAATACATAAATAAAAAAATAAAATAAAAAAAAATAAAATGAATTAAACTTCATTTAAATTTCAATTCGTATTTTTAGATCAAAATCTCTACAATTGCGGATAATAGTGAAAATTACAAGGAAATATTTATTAAGTAACAGTGGGTAAACTTTCTTTATTTGTCAATAAAAACTTTTACCTTTGAAACCAAAGTCAAGACAATACGGACCAAGTTTCGATCTCAATACAATCCATTTAAATTATATAGAGCCCGTTTCGACAGAAATTTAATGCAAACCGTTTTTCGACTGAATATATATAATTATGGATCCTAAGAGGTCCTCATAAATATAACACAAATTTGTCTTAGTTTCTTTTGGTCGATAACCTTAAATTGGTATCTTGATTTGGGTTAAAGGGTAACGACAAGTGATCGAAAACATTTTAATTCAATTAATTTAAATTTGTGCAAAATGTATTTTTTAGACCTACCTGAATATTTAACAAGAATTTTAAGATGTTTCGACACTTGTGTGATGTCAAATTGTGACCAATATCGTATTAATTCTTTGTTGTTGATTTGGCCACCCGGTGTAGTATTTGAGCACATACAAGATTGATACACTATTGACAATGATTGGTGTAATTTCGGACACGGATGTGGTCAATGTTTCTATGGGTGCATATATCAATTATATTGTAAAATGATACATGATATGAATTATAAATTACAAAAAAGCTAAATTTATTTATTTGGGTTTAAATTCTGTCTTCTTAATTAATAATTTTGTGGTAATACACACTCTATTACAAGGAAGTCATTATATATGATATTAACGGAAAGTAATAAATCTTGTTTAATATTTAATTACAACAAGTCTTCAATTTATTATTGAATTTATCTTTTACCACATTGACTTAATATGAAGAATACAAGTTTCCAAATTATCCATAATAATAACTGTCCATATGTAACGGAAATTGTTTATAGATAATAAATCTGCAACACTTAAAAATTAGAAAATCGTCTAATTCTCTTTTGGCATTTAAGGAGATGATAAATTTGCATATGGCATTTTATCTTGTGCAAATAAAGAAAACCACTTAAGCATGTAAAACATGTGGAAAACATTTTCAGAGGTAACCAACGACTGTAATATAACCCACGATAAAGTGTGTTTTGAATGTGTTACCAAACCGTTACAAAAAAAAAATAAAGAAAAAGAAAGAATAAATTACGGTAATTTGTTCTTTTTTGATTTTATAACATTTTTTTTTTACATTTACATATTCAAGTTAAGAAAATAGTTTAATTCTTTTATATCATTTCATTCTAAAAAATGTGGAAGTATTTTATTTTTATTTCAACTAACAACTTTATTATTATTTTTTTTTTCTGCATGTATGTAGGATGCATAAAAAAATGTAATTTATATTTTTATAAATTCTTCTTTTATACTTTACATCAAATTTTATTAGTATGTTGCCATTCACTATATTCGTCTGTATATTGAACGAAGTTTAAATAAAGCAACAACATTTTATATATTGTAGCAAAAAAAATCGATAAAAATTAAGAATAAAGTACTTGTGTCGATATTTTGAACCGCTCAGATTCCTGTCAATTAAGAACACATTGCGAAATTACTTAGGTGAAGATAGAAGCTTAATCCTGAAAATTATTTTAACCCCGACTAATATCGACTCATATACATAAGATAAGTAGAAATAAAGATAGGTTATTTTAAAATTCGTTATTTTAAAATTTAGTTTGTATTCGATCCCTTTAGGTGTTCCTTAATTAAAGACTAAGCATTTTAAAAGAATGTGAAATAATTATATCGTGCAACAATTTCCCAAAAAATTTTTCACACATGAAAACATCGATATATGCATCAAACTAGAGTATTAAAGTTGTGTATTTTTCCTAACTTTGAAGTCCTTTTAAAAGGAAATTTGACGTCCTGGAGAAAAACTGATAGCATCTGTTTATCTCTATGGAGAAAATGGGTTGCTTGATGGTAAAGTCCCTTGAATCTTTTGCTATCTCTGTATCCACCACACATTTCTCCCGTCAAATCCGCCAAAGTCTGTGTGATCTGTTTGACCTCAATCGTTTTAAAATATGGCAGTAGGTTAAAAATTTATTTGATCTGTTGTTGTTAGGCTTAATAGAAAGAAAGAATAATAATAACACTACTCGAACAATTTGCATTTTCGGAAAGATCTTCCAATTCGTAATTTTTAATAGATTTTGTTAATATCAGAGATTTTTGGTATTAAAAGGGTGGAATATCGAAGTATATACACTATGTGTCACAACTATAAACGCACTTTGTTTTCGCAAATTTCAGAAGATGTGATATATATATATATATATATATATATATATATATATATATATCTTTATTTTTGCTGATTTTCTGAAATTTGCGAAAATAGGTTACGTTTACAGTTGTGACACATAGTGTATTAGTAATCACATCGTTGATTGCGAGACATCTCTTAACAATATAGGGGAATTTTCAAGGCTTAAACCCAGATTGGTTTAGTGAAATGACAGCGATGGTTGCAGATTTAATTAATGCCTTCCTTATTGATATTACATTTTTACAATACAATTGGTCAATAGGGTTGAGCAAATTAATACATATGCCGGATTGTAACACCCAAATTTCTAATTGCCACTCCACTATACGATGATTCAAACAAGACAATATTTCAACAACTTCCAAAACTTATTGCAACTACCAATCGAAAATTTTCCTAAACTGAAACTAGTTGGCTTGAAACAACAATTAACGCATCAGCTAGAAATTCAAAGAGCTGAGATACTAGCAACTAGGAACAGGAATTTCATGGACTGAAATATGATTCCTCTCACTTGATGATGCAATAATTGTTTATTCACAAAGAAGCTTTACAAATTTTATAAAAAAAAAATCCTAATCGAATTTTTCTCACTGTATGTTTTTACATCCTACGTATTGCATGTTGTTATTCAATCGTCATTATACATATGTGTAAGCGAGTATACACGCAGTCTAAACTCATACACATGCAATTTACGAAACATATTAGATTTATGCGAAAATAAAAACTCATAAACTTTTTATTTATATACAAAATAGAACAAAAAAAAATTGTAAAAAACAAAAGAAATTGTAAAAAGTAAAACAACAACTAGACAAATGACACTTTACTTCACCATCTTGTTTCATTTCGTTTTTGTTCATCGTCATTATCTTCTGCTATTGCTGCTATCATTCGCAAACAACACCAACTGCAGCAATGTCAGCAGCAATAAAGTGAATGTACATATGAATGAAGATAGATACAACAATAAAACACAACATCTACAACATGTTTTTGCTGCTGCTGATGATGATGATGACGTCGTGATGGTGGTAGTTTTTTTCATTTTCTTCTTTTTCACAAAACATTTGTTTTGTTAGTTGTTTGTTATTCTTCTAGTTTTAAATGGAAAATGGAGGCAGAAAGAATTGTTTAGATTTTGTTTAGAAAAATGAAGATGAGCTAAAAGTAACAGGCGCACAGAAAATCTAGAATCAAAATGGTTAAATTTTTAGATTGTAAAAAAATTAAATGGCAACATGATGTTGCTCAAATCAATGCATGTGAGAAATATGGTGCACGCAAAATACGTGATGAAGTTTGGGTGAGAAAAAATAGAAATTTGCAAAAAGTAATTGAAGAACATGAGTCTATTAAAAAAGATTAAAATTAAGAAAAGAATTTTTTTTTTATTATATAATTTTAGCTGAATTTTACAATCTCTTATAGAGTTAATCACAGGTCATTTCTGAACTTAGTCGAATGTGGTGGAACGATTGTAATAGTTCTACCATACAAAATTTGTGGTTTGTGTAAAATCTCACTAAAGGCACTATGAAAATCTTACACAATTTTTCACTGAACCGTTCCTGACAGCAGTTTAGGTTTATTTTTAATCACGGTAATAATTCTGTATCTTTTTTCCATTAACGTTGTTGTAATCAACACAGCATCTAAAAATCAACTCTTATAAATGTGAATTTTAACTAGAGATTCTCAATAAACATACGTATGAAACAGGGATGGAAAATTAAAATATTTTTCGGTATCAAAATAAATTTCAAATAGTACTTTTTTCACTCTCAGATAATGTAATTTGTATATCTAAAACCAAGAATTAAATATAATACCTAATCATTAAATTATATTATTGAAGTTAAATATTATAGTAAAATATGAAGATATTAATAAAATGTTGCGCTGTTATTGAAATAAACTTGTATATTCCTTAAAATCGAGCTCTTCAGCTTTAGTTTTGTTAAAATATAATACCTTATCTGATGCCTTTGAAATTCGAAACGTTTTCGCTTCAATTTGATTTAGAGAGCAATAAATACTAATAATGATTCTACTTATTTTTTAGAATTTACAATTTTATAATTTACTCGTAAAACCTACAATATATTTTGTTTTTCCTATAAGCTTACTTGAATTGTCGTAATTACGTTTCTAATTTTTTGGGAATTCGAAGAACCAACGTTTAACCAGAAATAGTGTTCATTACAATTTCATTATTGATTCTGAACAAAAATTGTAAATATAAATCAAAGTTGTTAAGTAAAACAGGTTTTTACTCGAAAATTGTACACATATCTACAAAATATATTTCCATTTAGAATTTTTTAATTCAAATTGTGGAATATCAAGCTAATCGTTTGGCAATATCAAATGATTCTAGGGAGTACTTCGGTACTTTTAAATGTTAAATAGTATCAAAAAAAAGTAGTATAGTGTTAACTTTTACATCCCTGGTAGGTAGCTAGTCGTCTACAAAAAATGAATGTGTAAAGCGAAGTTATGTAAAGTAGTCATGTCGAAAAGATGTTTCGCTGCATGATAATTTTGTACTTAGTTGGATGCTTGTCTTTCGATGATTTTTAAGTAGATGTGCATGTAATCTGCCTGTTAAGTCAATTCTATTTATTTAGTCAAGATTTTATCTCCAATTAATGTGTTTAATAAATTATATGATAAATATTATTTTGTAATTCATTACGAAATTTGTTATTTGAAAAATATTTGACATGCATGATGTACTTGATATTAAATTATGTGATTAAAACATGACGGTTTTTTCTGGCATTTCTAAGGCTACGAGGGTTGTAGGTTCGTTTATACTTAAGCTTTTGAGAGTGGAAACTTTATGTTAGTATCGTTGCCAATAGAAAAATTACAATATGCAATCCTTTCAGCTCGTTAAAGAGACCAAATGCAACACAATCCCAGTGAAACCTGTAAAGTTCTCTTTCTGTGTCCCTCTCCTGTATCCACACGTTCTGACTCCACCCGCATCACGACGTGCATAGTTTTGTCCGTGAAGCAGAAATACAATTTGGTGACCTTTCCATATACAGTACTGCTCAAAACATTTGCAACTGAAACCCAATTTTTAGCAATCATAATTTGTTTATTAAAAATTGTATTACTTTTTCTTATGTTTTAATTATTTAAAATATTTATTTTATTCCGTAATTAAACCAAAAAGTATTAACTAAAAATTATTGCAAAACAAGTTTGAATAAGAGCAAAGTAAAAAAATTCAAGTGTTAATAACATTTGCAATTCTTAACAAAAGTATACTTTTGTTATATCGTTATAACGATTGAAATTAAAAATTATGTAATGACAACTTTTTTGTTGTTTGGGATCGTTATCGTGCTTGAATGCTCATGAGAGCAGAATTTTTAATTCTGATCATGGAAGCAGCATTATCAGGTTAAGAATATCTCTTTAGATGGGGACCGTAAACGTTTTTCGCTTTCAGAATATTGAACTCTGACTCATCCTTCTGATCGCCGGAGGTTGAATTTTAACTCAGCAAACCATAACAAGTCTTTTTTTTTTTGTGGAGTCTAACTTAAATGGGCTTAGACAATATTTTGTGGAACTTCTTAGTCCACACTCCTTAGCGATTCTTTTATAGTCTTAGCTTCTCTGGGATCAGCTTTCGCATATTTCGTAAAAAAGTTTTTGATTTTTCGATCTTCTCGTGTAGTTGTTATACTCCGAATTATATTTATTTCCATGCATTTTTCACATAAATAAATAATGCGAAGCTTAACCTTGAAATTTTGAATTAAAATATTAAAATTTAGCAAGTAATTTAAAGTTTTTATAAAATGCGAATTAAAATTATTGAAGAAAAATTTGATTATTGCTATTTCTAATTATTTGTTAGTGTAAATTGCTTGAGTTAGAAAGAGAAAATAAAATTAGTTGCAAATGCTTTTAACACATTAATTTCGACTATCCTACTAAATAAGTATTTATTTTTATTATTTATATAAGTTCATGTAATGGTGTTTTTGTAGTTGTTCAACAAATTGCAATTATTAAACTTTACCAAACACTAAATGTAGATGTAAAAATATACAAAAGTGAAATAAAGTCTGAGTTCCGAATGTTTTCACCACTTCTGTATATTATACAATTACAAATCGATACGTCAGATCTACAAGATGTCACTTCACTTATGAAAAACATTTTTCAATTGACAGCAATCGCTTAGCCTTTGGCTTAAGCGACAACATTACATCCAAAAGACTTTAGGTATTTTTAGTATTTTAGTTCTATTAAAGCGTTTAAAGGATAGGCTCTATTAAGTTCCTTAGCTCAGAGTGCGTGTAACTTTAGATTAACTGAAATTCGAGATAATTACCAAGTTGCAATAAAATTTATAATTTCTGTAATGTAAATATTAACCAGTGGTGTATTACAAATTTTGCACTTGTTCGATTTACATTTATGTCTTGTTTCAATAAAACTTTACCAATCTTGAAAATTTAATATTATTATAATCTTGTCTCTTTAGTAAAGATTTCCTTTTGAATCCATTTCAAATTACAGATAAATACTCATATGTAATAACATAGAGGAAATTGAATAAATGCATCTAAACTCAAGTGAAAATAGTGAAATAAGTGTCATCATAACTTTTCATAGCCTTCTTATCTTTCACATGTGTACGATGGCAATCTGAAAATACTATGTTTACAAATCTAGTACGACAGGTAACAAAATTTCAAGGATTTTCGAAAGAAAAATTATATTCATTTGATGTATTCTATTACAAATTTTTATACATAACTCAATCAATGAGATAGATATCATCACAGTCACAATCGTTTATTTAAAAATGTTTTAGTTGAAGAAAAATAAATTCCATTGCTAATATTTCAAAAACTCTTTTTAGTCTTCTCTCCTATTTTCCTACTAAACCTCTGTTATATCTTTGTGTATATCTGTAAAGAGTTATTTGTTTGCGAGAACCAAGATTTATCACATCCATAAGAGTTTCATTTGTTACAACTTTAAACACATATTGGGCATCTTGTACTCACAGTTGTATGTTTGTATGTATGTGTAAGAAGTTAGCCAAAAGGCAGGTGATATTTATACATTCAAACGTAGTATATTCTTATGTATATGTATGTTGTATACATAATAGTAAAATTTCTGCTATATATGTGCATAGCGTTTCTGTGTTTACGCTATAGGCTGATTCTCTTTTTAGTTATTTTTTTTTTTTCTGTTTATAAAGAACTTATATGTAGTATTGAAAATGACAGAGAATGCGAATATAATTGTTGGATAGCTTGTAGATTTTTATGAGCTCCCATCGAAAAACTATATAATGTAAGTTTGTAATAGTAGACTAGAAATGTAAATTGAAAACAAAAACATAATAAATATTACATATGTAATGAACACAAGTTTTTGATGATTATGTGTACACTGAAAGAAATAATAGCATAACATTTTAATAAAAAGTTACCCAAACATTGAGGTGGATTGAGAACTTGTATAGGCAATATATAGTACTAGTAATTTCGTTTTTATTACGTCGTCTAAGAAAGACTCCACACAGATAGATTGAGAATTAATATGAACTTGAAACCTAATGTGGAAGTTATTAGCACAATTATGATCGCTGAAGATTTGGCTAAGCAAAAGATTTTTTTCATTTTGACTCTTTAAAGATTGGAGTCGAAACTTTCAAAAGTTCTTTTAAATAATTTTCAGAAACTGCTACTTACTTTGGAAAAATTTAAAACATTGGATTACAAAGTAAGTTTAAAATTTTCGGGTTTTTATATAATAAATACAAACCAGTAACAGATGCAAGTGATAAAACTTTAATACATATAACTTGGTGAGGATTGAGTTCAGTCAGGGCATACTTTTCGTTGGACGATGATGTCATTACTCTATTAAGAGAGACTGCCTTAATTCTATGATAATCAATTTCTTTTTGATTTCAGTTGACATCCAAATTGGAACTTCTCACAATCGATTTTAGGCCATGGTTATCTCAAACGGAGGCGACGTAAATTATACATCGAAATCCGGTGGTTTTATGTCGTGAGACTTTTTCTTAAGAGAAGTTCTCCATTCCATTACAAATTACTGTGCATTTATAGCCAGTGGCATCGCTCAAATTCATCATGATATATTGGAAAAACCAATATATTGGTAAGCAAATCAAATTTAAAATAGGAAATCCTTTAGATGTCCTAGCCCTAAATGTTATAGATATGAATTTTCTTGCTCGATTTTAAGGAGTTTAAGCATTCAGTAAAATATTGAAATTACAGAAAGACTTCGTACAAGAGCTTTTCAAATTTCACCGTTTAAAAGCCGAGTGTACATTAGATCGGGTAGGACTCTATACAAAAAAAAAAAAAAAAAGTTATGCCAATCTTCCCCTAAAATAAAAGAATAGTTATGAGGTTTCCAAAAACGTAACAATTATTTTTTGTGCTACGCCCCACGACCTTTTTGTTTTATGTGTATAGCGTTGCGATTTTAAGTCCGTTGTTAATTCCCCCCTAATAATTGGACGTTAGGTATCAATGATACCAGAAGTGACATCTAGCGGACCATTTGTGCGCCATCTTAAATACAGTTAATATAAATCTAGTAAAAATGTACAATCAGGTTACTTTAAACTAAATTTTCAACATTCAACTCAGATTTCTAATTTAGAAAAACTTAAATTTAGCGAAGTCGATGTCAGAAATACATCAGAGTTTAAAACTCCAGAGTTTTGGCCAAGGAATTCCTGTCTTTTTGACAAAGTCTTTAGTGATATTTGTAATCTTAAGAAGGTCTAAAGCAAATAGGTGTCCGTACCAACGTTCTAGGGGGTCCGCGAGAGAGAATGAATATGCATATGGAATTCAACCAAAGTTGAATTCTACATGTGCATGTCATTTGGATGAAAAATATTCTATTGAAGCTTCGTACAATATATCAATGTTAAAATCTCTCTGCGTATTACACCGTCAAGTACTTGCTATGAAAACCTTATCTGATATATTCAAAAGTGTTCTTCAAACTACTATAGACGTAGTAAATTTTATAACAACTAGTGCCTTAAGAAATAGAATTCTTAAAGCCCTATGTGTCGATTTAAATACAGAATATAAGAAATTACTACTTCATATAAATGTCTGTTGGATTAAAGACAAAAGTAGACATTTTATTTTATACAAAAATAAAGATCTTTATAAAAAATTTACAAAAAACTACTTTTGTACACTAATTTGCTTATATCTCTAAATTTTTCAAGCCATTAAACAATCTTAATTTTAAACTACAAGGCAGAAGATATATTAAATGAATTTTTGATTCAATAAGTGCATTTATGTGCAAAATTTCTTTATGAAAAAGACGTCTTTAATCCCCTCTACCAAAATATTCATCATTGAATGATATCTTGGATTTATCTCATGTATACTTGGATTCACTTTACGATGAATTTTCCAGATATTATCCGGAGCTTAAAACCAATTCTTGCCAAACTAGTTTACATCGTAATCTTTTCAACATTGTTATTGATGGCGTACTTCATAATTTTTTACGAATAAGCAATAGAGCTAAAAAATAATTCGTGTGCCAAAGCTGACTTTGAATCTATATTGTCTGAATATTTTTGGTTGAAATATTTTAAAGTTTACACTTTGGTTGAGAATGAAGCTTTGAAACTTTTGATTCAGTTTGTATCTACATATGTACATAATTGTGCGAAACAAGCTTTTCTGCCCTACAGTTCATAAAATCCAAATTTAAATCACGTTTGGATGTGGAATTAACAATTTTCATGGTAAGTTAGTAAAAACGAAGATATTTTATTAGACTTAATATTTTTTATATATTTATGAGCTTCATAGTTTTTATATTTAATAAGTAGTTTTATATTTAATAAATAAATGAATTTTGCTAGCGCCGTTTTATTTAAAACAAATACCTATTTTTCATTGCTACTATACTAAAAATAAAACGTGGTAGGGGATCCGCAAAAAAACAAAAGTTTCTAAGATGGTGCGTGAAGCATGATGTGGTGGGAACCCCTGGTCTAAAGAATTGATTGAATTTTTCTAAGATTTCCAAAGAATTATATTTTAAAATTTTTAATTAATTTTCAATCAAAAACTCAATAAGGCTCAATAAGGCTCTCCAAGCACTAATAAACTTTAACCTTTACTTAACTTTGTTTTGATTTTATGGTTAGTTTTTCCACATACGTTCCACATAATTAATAATTGGTAAAACCATAAACCGTTAGAGCTATTTAACAGGAAATTGACAAGCAACTAGAGGAAATCAATTCTAAGCAAACCGCTTTAAACTTAATAACTTTTTACTACGTGTAAAAATGTTATTAGAAAATATATATACGAGTACCTAAATACATACAAACAAACATCTGTAGAATGACATTTATGGCGGTTATGTGGAAAAACTAAAAAATTTTTTCCATCACTACTTATAAAAAACAAAATTAAAAAAAAAGATAAAAACAAAACGAAGGAGCATGATTCACGTTCTTTCTATACTGCAACACAAAACAACGTGGTGGTGTACGTTTTTACACATAAGACAAAAATATAGGGTGAAAAGTATAATAATTCACACTCTTCCAACGGTAGAAGCACCATGAAAACCGGAAACTGTTGTGCATGGTTCAGAAAATTATAATAAATTTCAGTATTGAATTTAGTCCCTACTTCATTTTTGAACTTGTATTTAATTTTTCTTCTTGTGGTAGCTTAAAATAATGATTCTCTGCTGCTGTTGCTTTTGATGATGATAAATAAGCACATGGCATAAACACGTTCTGATTTTGTTTTTTTTTTTTTTTTTTTTTTTTTGTATTGTTTTTGATTTCTTTCAATAATGCACATTCCCAGCGTAACGCAGCACAGTCACAGGCCACGGATGGCAAACATGATGACAATTGTACTTTTTTTATACATTTTTATACATGTTGGTACCATGATACTACAATGACTCATTTGGTACAATTTGGTATATATATATTTACATATTTATTTAAATAGCAACATCGTTTTTTAATATAGAACAGTGGTTTTGAACCTGAACCAAAAATATTCAATAGCACCTATAACCCGTCTTTATAAATTAGCCTTTAAATTTTAGTAATAAGTACATTCATAAAGCAATAAAATCTATGAATTTAAGAACGCAATTGTAATATTTGAAATGCTGGTTCAAGCTAAACCTTTATATTTTGTAAAATATGTAGCTAGCCACTTCAGGAACAAGAATGTTATAATAAATATGATGTACCATCTTAAACCTTTCGAAAAATAATGTTTTCGTTGGTGAAATTTTTTGTGGCATGTAGATAGTTTTAGTTATATTTTTTTTTTTTTTTTTTTATTTAATCAGAAGAAAAAGTTACAAAGAAAGGTGCTGCCTGAGCTTCCATTGGACATTTTTGAGGCGAGTTGGCAAAAAGTTAAATGCATGTTATATACAAGTTATGTACAAAAAAAAGCTTAAAAATACCAAAAACAGAAAAAAGTTTAAGTTTTTAAATTCAATTAAATATTATAGCAGAAGCATTTCCAAATATTCAAGTAAATATTCTTTAAGCTTTTTCTTAAAGAGATATTCTTTCAATACTTTTTAAGTTATCAGGCAAATGGTTGTATTCCAAACTGCCCATATGTTCCACACGTTGCTTTGTTGTTTCTAGCCTACATTTTGCTATCCAAAGATTGGTATTGTTTCTTAAAATTTTATTGGTTTCGAGAAAAACTTATAACTTATTCACTCCATGTACAGGCAGTACTGTTTCAGCAATGTTTTTATAAAGAGATAGCGTTGGATACATTCTCGGGAGATTAAAGACAGTTTTCAGTGCTTTGTTTTGAACTCTTTGTAACGACTTAAGCTCGTTGCATTTTTTGTAACCATATATAATGGGCAGGTAATTGAGATTACTGTATATCATTGCATTATAAATAAGTAACTTAGTTCTTGTGTTAAGCTTGTTCTTAAATTTATAAATTAAACCTATAGCTCCAATTTTTTATAGGTCCAATTTTTGCTTTAAGGCTCTGAATATGTGTGTACCATGACAAATTACTTTGCAAATACACACCTAAGTATTTCGTTTGAAAGGTTTCAAAAACTTCTTTCCCATCTATAAAAATACTAAAACTTAGGTTGTCTTACAAACTCTGCTATTAACGCTGAATCTCGTTCCATATGTACCTTCAACGCAATTTCATGTTTATATGGATAAAAATGACATATATCATCAGCATATAAAACCAATTTCCAAAATAATCCCAGGTTCATCAAATCATTAGTATAAATTGAAAAGAGTAATGGTCCCAACACACTGCCTTGTGGGACACCATTGTCAACAGCACCAATAAAGCTTTTGAAGTTATTAATTTCCACATATTGTCTTCGAAAAGTTAAATAGTTTTCCAGCAACATCACCACTCGCATATTCAATCCATAATAACGGAGTTTATTTATTAAAATCTTGAGAAAAGTTATAAAAAACACCAGCGCACCTCTAAAGCCGTTGTCTAATCCTCGGCAAATATTATTTACAACGTTTACTACTAATTCCTCCATACCACAACCCTTTTTAAAACCAAATTGACATCTATATAACAAATTATTTTCGTCTAAATACGTCGTCAGCCGTTTGCACAATATTTTTTCAAAAATTTTGTCAATCAACTTCAGTGGCATGGCTTTGCTTCGGTATTGGTATTATTTTTGCAATTTTTAAATCATCTGGATACACTGAAGATTCAATCATATTGTTAAAAAACGTAGACAAATAAGGAGAAATGTCATCTTTACATTCAAAAAGCATTTTTGGAGGAATTCAATCATAACCACAACTTTTCGATAAATCTAGTTTTGAAATAATCTGAGAAATTTCCAAATCAGTTGTATAAACGAAATCAAATGATTGATGACTTATATTTGATGTTCTTAGCCCATTACAAGAATCACCTGGTAATTGTTCAATTTGCGTCATTAAGCGTCGTTGGAATTTCCAGAAAGTATTTATTAAACAAATGTCCATTTATTAAACAAATCTCCATTTAAACTTTTAATATTTACTTCGCTTTTTAGCTTTTTACCTAGCTTTTCATTAAGCAATTTCCAGGATTTTTTTTTTTTTTTTGGCTCTTGCTGAATATTATTTAAGTTGATATAATAGTAATTACTCATAGATTCTTTACAAGCTTTACGAATTAAATTACTTATTCTTTTTAGCCTAACTTCTACATCTTTAGAGTTGCGTTTTTTTTTTTCTATGTTTTAGCAGATTTTTTTTAAAATAAAATTTAAAAAAAATTAAAAATGTATATATATGTCAACATATAATATTAATTGACGGGAATTTAAAAATTTTGCAATATGATAGGTGTCCTTGGATACAAAATATTTCCGGAAAATGTAATTTTGAGAAAAACTTTGTAAAATAGTTTCTCAAATAAGAAAACAAATGTTGAGTTAATAAATATTTTATATATAATAATAGTGTGAAGGAAAAAAGACTCAAAAATATAATATTTCTGGTCAAAGTATCGCTGATGAAGTATGGATTAACTAAAATTGCAAATAATCTGGATTATAGAGTATGTAAAGAATTGGGAAAAACTATCCAGATTACCGAATAATCCGGATTATCGAGGTACAGATAATCGAGTTTATACTGTATTTGTCGATTTTTTACTTTTTTTCTTCGTATGCTCATTTTAAACAATTTAACGTTTATCTGAAAATCACCGTGCGTAACATCAGTACGTTACGTTACATGAATATCAAACCATAATTTTTGCTGATTTGGTTTTTTCTTGTCCATTTTAGAACAAATCTGTTTAGTGGACTTGACTCAAAAACATCTCGTAGTACATATTTGTTGGTTCACCAATGAATTTGTGTGGTGGCATGGTTGAACGGATATTTTTATTTTTATGTAAAAATTTGCAATTTAAAGTGTTGTTGTTGAATTAAACCAAGTGATTCTCTATTACAAATTTGTTTATTATTATTCTTTGAAAAGTAGCGCGTTGCTTAGACGATTTCAAAAGTATTTGTATTACTCTTCGGTAAGAAGGAGAACTGCAATATACATAATATTATTATGAAAAAAATTTGGTAAAAAGAAAACATTTGAACAAAAACCGTGTGTACTATTCGCCATTAAAGTATAAACTCTCATTTTGGAAACATTCGGGACTAACTTGATATTTGCATTAATTTGTTGCTCTCTAAATATTTTTACATCTATTTTTTGTATTTTCTAGAGTTTGTTAATTGCATTTTGTTCAACAACTGTAAGGAAAAAATTGGGTTAATTTATACCAAAAAAAGAAAAAAAATAATTTAATAAAATAGTCGAAATTTGCGAATCAATTGACACTAACAAATAATATGTGTGTGAAGTTAAATATGTCGAGTTAAATATGTTTTGACGTAACGACTTACGTCAAAACATATTTAACTTTTAAGTTAAATATGTTTATTTTTAACTATGCCCAAGCGTCAAAAACATATTTAACTTAAATTTACCTGACATATTTAAAATAAATAAAACATATTTAACTAATCTTGACTCTGAAGGATTTTGATCATATTTTTTGATTTTTAAAAAATTTTTGAAAATTACATTTAATGGATTCTGGTGATCTCTGAGGGATTTTGGTCATATTTGGCCATCTCCTTCTTTGTCACTCATACAGACCATATGGAAAATGAAGACAATAATCTCCTCTATTAAACCATATAACTCCCATTTCTCAATTGTATTTGGGAGATTTTTAAAAAATTTTTGAAAATTACACTTAATGGATTCTGGTGATCTCTGAGGGATTTTGGTCATATTTGGCCATCTCCTTCTTTGTCACTCATATAGACCATATGGAAAATGAAGACAATAATCTCCTCTATTAAACCATATAACTCCCATTTCTCAATTGTATTTGGGAGATTTTTAAAAAATTTTTGAAAATTACACTTAATGGATTCTGGTGATCTCTGAGGGATTTTGGTCATATTTGGCCATCTCCTTCTTTGTCACTCATATAGACCATATGGAAAATGAAGACAATAATCTCCTCTATTAAACCATATAACTCCCATTTCTCAATTGTATTTGGGAGATTTTTAAAAATTTTTTGAAAATTACACTTAATGGATTCTGGTGATCTCTGAGGGATTTTGGTCATATTTGGCCATCTCCTTCTTTGTCACTCATACAGACCATATGGAAAATGAAGACAATAATCTCCTTTATTAAACCATATAACTCCCATTTCTCAATTGTATTTGGGAGATTTTTAAAAAATTTTTGAAAATTACACTTAATGGATTCTGGTGATCTCTGAGGGATTTTGGTCATATTTGGCCATCTCCTTCTTTGTCACTCATACAAACCATATGGAAAATGAAGACAATAATCTCCTCTATTAAACCATATAACTCCCATTTCTCAATTGTATTTGGGAGATTTTTAAAAAATTTTTGAAAATTACACTTAATGGATTCTGGTGATCTCTGAGGGATTTTGGTCATATTTGGCCATCTCCTTCTTTGTCACTCATATAGACCATATGGAAAATGAAGACAATAATCTCCTCTATTAAACCATATAACTCCCATTTCTCAATTGTATTTGGGAGATTTTTTAAAAATTTTTGAAAATTACATTTAATGGATTCTGGTGATCTCTGAGGGATTTTGGTCATATTTGGCCATCTCCTTCTTTGTCACTCATACAGACCATATGGAAAATGAAGACAATAATCTCCTCTATTAAACCATATAACTCCCATTTCTCAATTGTATTTGGGAGATTTTTAAAAAATTTTTGAAAATTACACTTAATGGATTCTGGTGATCTCTGAGGGATTTTGGTCATATTTGGCCATCTCCTTCTTTGTCACTCATACAGACAATATGGAAAATGAAGACAATAACCTCCTCTATTAAACCATATAACTCCCATTTCTCAATTGTATTTGGGAGATTTTTAAAAAAATTTTGAAAATTACACTTAATGGATTCTGGTGATCTCTGAGGGATTTTGGTCATATTTGGCCATCTCCTTCTTTGTCACTCATACAAACCATATGGAAAATGAAGACAATAATCTCCTCTATTAAACCATATAACTCCCATTTCTCAATTGTATTTGGGAGATTTTTAAAAAATTTTTGAAAATTACACTTAATGGATTCTGGTGATCTCTGAGGGATTTTGGTCATATTTGGCCATCTCCTTCTTTGTCACTCATACAGACCATATGGAAAATGAAGACAATAATCTCCTTTATTAAACCATATAACTCCCATTTCTCAATTGTATTTGGGAGATTTTTAAAAAATTTTTGAAAATTACACTTAATGGATTCTGGTGATCTCTGAGGGATTTTGGTCATATTTGGCCATCTCCTTCTTTGTCACTCATACAAACCATATGGAAAATGAAGACAATAATCTCCTCTATTAAACCATATAACTCCCATTTCTCAATTGTATTTGGGAGATTTTTAAAAAATTTTTGAAAATTACACTTAATGGATTCTGGTGATCTCTGAGGGATTTTGGTCATATTTGGCCATCTCCTTCTTTGTCACTCATATAGACCATATGGAAAATGAAGACAATAATCTCCTCTATTAAACCATATAACTCCCATTTCTCAATTGTATTTGGGAGATTTTTTAAAAATTTTTGAAAATTACATTTAATGGATTCTGGTGATCTCTGAGGGATTTTGGTCATATTTGGCCATCTCCTTCTTTGTCACTCATACAGACCATATGGAAAATGAAGACAATAATCTCCTCTATTAAACCATATAACTCCCATTTCTCAATTGTATTTGGGAGATTTTTAAAAAATTTTTGAAAATTACACTTAATGGATTCTGGTGATCTCTGAGGGATTTTGGTCATATTTGGCCATCTCCTTCTTTGTCACTCATACAGACCATATGGAAAATGAAGACAATAACCTCCTCTATTAAACCATATAACTCCCATTTCTCAATTGTATTTGGGAGATTTTTAAAAAAATTTTGAAAATTACACTTAATGGATTCTGGTGATCTCTGAGGGATTTTGGTCATATTTGGCCATCTCCTTCTTTGTCACTCATACAAACCATATGGAAAATGAAGACAATAATCTCCTCTATTAAACCATATAACTCCCATTTCTCAATTGTATTTGGGAGATTTTTAAAAAATTTTTGAAAATTACACTTAATGGATTCTGGTGATCTCTGAGGGATTTTGGTCATATTTGGCCATCTCCTTCTTTGTCACTCATACAGACCATATGGAAAATGAAGACAATAACCTCCTCTATTAAACCATATAACCCCCATTTCTCAATTGTATTTGGGAGATTTTTAAAAAATTTTTGAAAATTACACTTAATGGATTCTGGTGATCTCTGAGGGATTTTGGTCATATTTGGCCATCTCCTTCTTTGTCACTCATACAGACCATATGGATAATGAAGACAATAATCTCCTTTATTAAACCATATAACTCTCATTTCTCAATTGTATTTGGGAGATTTTTAAAAAATTTTTGAAAATTACACTTAATGGATTCTGGTGATATCTGAGGGATTATGGTCATAGTTGGCCATCTCCTTCTTTGTCACTCATATAGACCATATGGAAAATGAAGACAATAATCTCCTCTATTAAACCATATAACTCCCATTTCTCAATTGTATTTGGGAGATTTTAAAAAAATTTTTGAAAATTACACTTAATGGATTCTGGTGATCTCTGAGGGATTTTGGTCATATTTGGCCATCTCCTTCTTTGTCACTCATACAGACCATATAGAAAATGAAGATAATAATCTCCTCTATTAAACCATATAACTCCCATTTCTCAATTGTATTTGGGAGATTTTTAAAAAATTTTTGAAAATTACATTTAATGGATTCTGGTGATCTCTGAGGGATTTTGGTCATATTTGGCCATCTCCTTCTTTGTCACTCATACAGACCATATGGAAAATGAAGACAATAATCTCCTCTATTAAACCATATAACTCCCATTTCTCAATTGTATTTGGGAGATTTTTAAAAAATTTTTGAAAATTACACTTAATGGATTCTGGTGATCTCTGAGGGATTTTGGTCATATTTGGCCATCTCCTTCTTTGTCACTCATATAGACCATATGGAAAATGAAGACAATAATCTCCTCTATTAAACCATATAACTCCCATTTCTCAATTGTATTTGGGAGATTTTTAAAAAATTTTTGAAAATTACACTTAATAAATTCTGGTGATTTCTGAGGGATTTTGGTCATATTTGGCCATCTCCTTCTTTGTCACTCATATAGACCATATGGAAAATGAAGACAATAATCTCCTCTATTAAACCATATAACTCCCATTTCTCAATTGTATTTGGGAGATTTTTAAAAAATTTTTGAAAATTACACTTAATGGATTCTGGTGGTCTCTGAGGGATTTTGGTCACATTTTCTTAAAATGCATGTGAAAATTGCATTCTTGTTGTGAGTGCATATTTAGCAAAAGTAATATTTTTGAATTTTACAATATTTATTGTAATAAACTTTATACTAGTTTCTAAAACAATAAAATCTGACGTATAGTTAAAGAGTTATGAACACTTAAATTTATATATTACTGAATGATAATAATCAAGAAAATAATTAAAAAAATCAAAAATATTTTGAAAATTAAAAATTTTGTATTGAAAAAAATAGTAGATCACCTTATCCTAGAACAACTATTGTTGCATTTTGTAATAAAGATATTTTAAAGAAACTAAAAACAAAGGAGTTGAAATTTTTCAAAAATGCGTTGTAAAACTGAAATTGCATGACAAATGCATTTTTAAATAGACAATTTACATTTGAATTACTGCCTTTAAGGAAATTTCAGTTAGCTTTAATCAGAGCCCTGAATAATTAAAATCCGTTCACACCGTAAAGAGATATTAACATTCAAATTTACGTACTTTTTCTGATTTTTAAACTTTTTTAAAAATTAAAATCGTGAATAAATTTGCATTTTTTTTTTTTTTTAATTTGGAAAAAAATAATGAGAAAGATTAAACGGCTCCACAGGTTATTTATATGAGTATAAAATATAAACAAAATCTGATGACCCTCCGTAAAAAATTGCCATTTTTTATAAATCCCTCGTAAAATGAATTTTTCAACTTATTCAAAACGAACAAAAATTATAATATTTTGGAAATTAGAACAAGTGGAGTAGCAAAGTGGTTAATATTAATATGATTTAATATTAATAATAATAGTAATAAGACCAATAGTAAAAATTCGACATAAATATTATTTGGATGTTTTAAATGACATCCCCTTTCAGGTACCTTTAAATGCAGCTCGTATAAAAATAACCACGCCCTAATATGTATATATATGTACACTAATAATAAACCTTGGTATGTTTTATAATGTGTCCCAAAATATTTCAGTTCTACTGTCGACCATTCATTGGCTGGACCTTTTAAAGAAAGTATTTTTTCATTAATAATACACTGTGCTCGAAAATGAGACTTATTTTTTTAACAAGATGGGCACCCATTAGGTAAAACTAATTAAAGGTATTAACTATTTTTAAAAGTTAGCGCTCATTTTTGAGATATTTCATTTTGAAGGGCACAAATTTAATAATTTAGTTGTTAAATTTCAACAAAATAAACAATTAAGATTCTATTGAAATATAGAATCAATAGAATCTTAATTGTTATTTTAAACGCTAAATAGAATACTTTAAACTAACAAATAATATTACCATAATTCTGTTAAGTAAGCTAAATAGTGTTACCAATGAACAACTTTTGAAACAAAAATATAAATATATTAAAAATCTGGCTGAGATTTAATTTTTAATTTAATTTTTATTTGCAATCAATTTGCAAACAATGCCCCTTTTATTTCTAATCTATTATTTGTGCTGCTTCCATAATAAAGTTTAAACCCAAATATAGCGAATACGAGCGCTAACTTCGAAAAACGGCTGACACCATTGAATTTAGCGTACTCGAATTACTAGTAGGGTACCCAGCTTGTTAAAACTTGCGACTAGCACAGTGTTATTAGTTTAGCAGAAATAAAACCAATTTTTATCCTTTTTGCCGGGTCCTGCATTAGTTAAATCATACGCAAATTTTCCTTTCTATTGTCTCTCAGTTTTATTCTTTCAACTTTGAGTGCTCTTGAGGGGTAAATGGGACAAGTTATTCGTACTACGCTTTTACAGCACGATTTCTCCTCTATAAAAGATTCAAAAATATTAACTCTAACTCTTAATAATGGATTTTTTTTTCTTTAAATAAAAATCAAATACATCAATTACATTAATTGTGTTATTTTTATAATGATTTAGTAATATCTTAAAATACAATCACATTTTCATATACATACATACATATTTAAATAAAATTGAAAATTTAAGAAATAAATTGATCACTTCGAAACTACACAAAAGTTCACATGTCATAAAGAAAGGTATAAACGGGCCGGTGCGGATTAAATTATTTATGACCTACAGTAACATAAACGGTTATATTTCATCCATTAATAAACAACCAAAATTTCCGTTAGCACTTTTTATACACGCAATACAATTTGTTTCTTGTATTACTATATAAGAAGTACACAGATGTACAAAACTTATACATGGCTTTAGAACTGTGTTCTTTTTTTTTGCATTTCTATATAAGCTGTACACACTTGTCCTAACACACGTATTCCCAGCAAACACAAATGTTTCATATCAAATTGAGAATGATCAATTCTTTCTCAAATGTCAAACGCTTGAGAATTATTTGAAAATAACTTAAAAACAATAGCATTCTCAACAAAAAGAGGAATTAATTGTCAAATTGAGAAATACTATTATCATCAAATCAATGCTAAATGTATTCTCAAACTTTTCAAATGTGGATTGTGACCACATGTAGGACATAAATATTCATTAAATAATTTTATTAATTTATTTATTCGTATATAATATTTGAGATATTTTTAATATATTGCATTTAAAACAATAAGAATAATTTGATAATAATGTTTGATATCAAATTGAGAAAATACCATTTTTCAAATATTTGTTAACTTGTCTCTTTAAATTTATGAATGATTTGATAATATTTAATATCAAATTAACAAATATACTATTTTTAAAGTTATCTTTAGGATTGCGAATGATTCAATAATAACATTTGTTATGAATTTGAGAATGTACAGTTTTTCTAAGTGTTTTTCACAAATGATTTGAAATCAATTTGAAATTAAACTTAAAACTCAAACCACTACTTACAGTTGAAACAAGTTTGAGAGCATGTTAATCATATTTCAAACTTTGACAACGTGTTTGCTGGGTTGTTTTTGAACTCTGTTCTTCTTGTAATTCTTTATAAGCAATACACACATGTATTGCTTTCGAACTCTATCGCTCTCTCTCAGTTTTGGTGGTGGATTTTGTTCTCTCTTGTTACAATGAAAAAAGTTTGTGCATAAATATATAGGAATTTACTTTCATTGATTTTAGTTCATAATATTTAAGAATAATGTCTTAAATATTATCACGTTTTTCCATTTTTTGAAAAGAATCAAAAGTCAAGAAGACTTAAAATAAATTGTTTAAATTTTCATTTATATTTTAAATTTGTAAAAAAAATGTTTAAAATTTTCTTCGGAAAATTTTGGGTTTTTAATGATTTTTAGCCACATTATGGGAACAGAAGAGAAGCGCTTTTTATCAAAATGATGTGCTGCAAAATGCGAGCGAAATTGTGCAAATTTCTAAACATTATTTTTTTTTTACAGATTTTCCTTGGAATTTTGCCATTTTAAGGCGTTGTTGTTATTATTTTCATGTATGAATATCTATTTTCATTTACTATTTGCAATCAAATTTAATAAAACTGAACCAAAGATTTAGCGAAATTTTTGCAAAATTACTAAAATTTTCATTATAACCAATTTAATATTATCTATGAACAAAATTTTATTTTTTATGAAAAAAGTTTGGGAAAAAATGTCATGTTCGATTCATAATATTTATGAAAAAAATGTTCAAATATATGATTTTTTTTCTCTGTGTAATAAATAAATTTGTTAATAACATGCCTAATTAGACACAGTACTATTTAATACCTAATCATTAGTTAAAAAATATATATATATACATATACTATTTTACCAATTTATGATGGTCAAAATATAGTCACCTAAAATGCGAAAGGATGTAATTACTGAAAAATCAAATGTTGGATTTGACTCTATTATAATGTTCTGAAGCAAACTACTTACATATATCTACAATTTCGTATTCATATCTTCAAAAGTGACATCAATGTTAACAAAAGTCCCAAGGCCGTAACATCAACTTCATAAATGAAACAGTCGCTAAATTTGTTACATTTAAGAAAATTTTGGTTTGAAGTGTTTTATGCTTTATCTATTTAATTTAAGTGAACGATTAAAAAATGTTACTTTATTGCCTAATTTTAAAGCAAAAAATTAAAAATTGTGGTTACGGCCTTTTGCATTTTCATAAAGTTTTTTGTTTCTGCAGTACAAAATTAAAAAAGTGTGGTTTCGGCTTATATCGGGGACTGTAAACCTTTGGTACCAGCTTTCTATCGAAATTTATATCGAATTTTTATTTAGTGTAGAAAATATAAAATAAATACCTTCTATATTTAATTTGTAGACTTTCAAGCTCATGTTTCAGCCTTATATATCCATGATTAATGTATCATTTGCAAAATAAATTCACTTCAGATTTAAAATCCAATTTCTTACACCGGGAGTTATATGGCCAAATATGACTAAAATCCCTCAAAGATGACCAGAATCCATGAAATGTAATTTTCAAAAATTTTTTAAAAATCTCCCAAATACAATTGAGAAATGGGAGTTATATGGTTTAATAGAGGAGATTATTGTCTTCATTTTCCATATGGTCCGTATGAGTGACAAAGAAGGAGATGGCCAAATATGACCAAAATCCCTCAGAGATCACCAGAATCCATTAAGTGTAATTTTCAAAAAATTTTTAAAAATCTCCCAAATACAATTGAGAAATGGGAGTTATATGGTTTAATAGAGGAGATTATTGTCTTCATTTTCCATATGGTCTATATGAGTGACAAAGAAGGAGATGGCCAAATATGACCAAAATCCCTCAGAGATCACCAGAATCCATTAAGTGTAATTTTCAAAAATTTTTTAAAAATCTCCCAAATACAATTGAGAAATGGGAGTTATATGGTTTAATAGAGGAGATTATTGTCTTCATTTTCCATATGGTCTATATGAGTGACAAAGAAGGAGATGGCCAAATATGACCAAAATCCCTCAGAGATCACCAGAATCCATTAAGTGTAATTTTCAAAAATTTTTTAAAAATCTCCCAAATACAATTGAGAAATGGGAGTTATATGGTTTAATAGAGGAGGTTATTGTCTTCATTTTCCATATGGTCTGTATGAGTGACAAAGAAGGAGATGGCCAAATATGACCAAAATCCCTCAGAGATCACCAGAATCCATTAAGTGTAATTTTCAAAAATTTTTTAAAAATCTCCCAAATACAATTGAGAAATGGGAGTTATATGGTTTAATAGAGGAGATTATTGTCTTCATTTTCCATATGGTCTGTATGAGTGACAAAGAAGGAGATGGCCAAATATGACCAAAATCCCTCAGAGATCACCAGAATCCATTAAATGTAATTTTCAAAAATTTTTTAAAAATCTCCCAAATACAATTGAGAAATGGGAGTTATATGGTTTAATAGAGGAGATTATTGTCTTCATTTTCCATATGGTCTGTATGAGTGACAAAGAAGGAGATGGCCAAATATGACCAAAATCCCTCAGAGATCACCAGAATCCATTAAGTGTAATTTTCAAAAATTTTTTAAAAATCTCCCAAATACAATTGAGAAATGGGAGTTATATGGTTTAATAGAGGAGATTATTGTCTTCATTTTCCATATGGTCTGTATGAATGACAAAGAAGGAGATGGCCAAATATGACCAAAATCCCTCAGAGATCACCAGAATCCATTAAATGTAATTTTCAAAAATTTTTTAAAAATCTCCCAAATACAATTGAGAAATGGGAGTGATATGGTTTAATAGAGGAGATTATTGTCTTCATTTTCCATATGGTCTGTATGAGTGACAAAGAAGGAGATGGCCAAATATGACCAAAATCCCTCAGAGATCACCAGAATCCATTAAGTGTAATTTTCAAAAATTTTTTAAAAATCAAAAAATATGATCAAAATCCTTCAGAGTCAAGATTAGTTAAATATGTTTTATTTATTTTAAATATGTCAGGTAAATTTAAGTTAAATATGTTTTTGACGCTTGGGCATAGTTAAAAATAAACATAATTAACTTAAAAGTTAAATATGTTTTGACGTAAGTCGTTACGTCAAAACATATTTAACTCGACATATTTATCTTCACACACATACAAATGATTATATATATGACTGCAATCACATTATCTCTTATTAATTTTAATGTTAAGGATTATTGATATTATTTTAGCTTTTTATTTAATTGATTAAAAACCCATTAAAAAAAGACAACAAAATAAATGTTCTCAGGTTTTCATAAATAAACTAAAAATATACAATAAGTTTGTGTGAAATCTGACATTTGGTGTAAAGTATTAAGAATACTTTCACATTGTATCCAAATTCTTAAAAAAAAAAAAAAAAAAAACTATAAATTATTCTGATTCTTGCAAGCAATCGGCATGTTCGCTGCAATAAACAGCAATATGTTTGAGGCAAACAAACTTGTTACAATTTGTGCATATATGTATGTGTTAATCAAAATTTGACCACTTTCTTATTATATAGTAAAAAATTTTTACTGAGAACTACAAAAAATCAAAAAATAATGTATAAACTGTTATTAACTTGTCACTAAATCATAACAAGTAGGATCACGTTGGGTCAAAGTTACCCTTTTTATATAAGAAACTAGTTGTACGGATTGTTAACACTAGTTATTGAGAAGTTTGCCAACAGTGCGTAACTCGATGCAAACTACATTGACAAACATTAAAACTGTCCGGGTCAAATTGATCCAACCTGGCTGACGATTATTATAACGACAATATAGTTCATAAATAAGAAATACCTTGCATAACAGTTGCACGAGAAGATTTCATTAGATGTACGTCTTTCGACTTTAGAAAGTAGAGTTATGGAGTGTGGACACATAAGTAACAGATGCAAAACATTGACTGAAAGAAAAACAAATAAATGTAATATTGTGGCTACCACAATAAATCGATCTTAACCCGACTAAGGTAGATCAAGTGGATGGTTAAAAAACATAGTACTGGAAATAAATCATGATTATACAATCAAGTATTGAAAACATTTAATGTGTTTTTTATATTTATCCTTAATGCTTTAAAATTTTCTAAATTAAAATAAATTTTTACATGTATTATTGAAATTTTTTTCAATAATTTGTAAATACAATTTTTTGTTATTTTAGTTAGATAATAAAATAAACATTGCTTAAAATATTCTTTTTAACAAAAAAAAAAAAAAAAAAATGACAACTAGTAGTTTTTAGATGCAATTATTTTAACCACCACTGTAAGTGTATTAGACCACCATGAATACAAAATTTTTGATTTTGCTTGCTCCAAATTCAGGCAGATGGGACTAAAAAAAAATAATGTGTGTGCGAAAATTGGGTCGATCGGTCGTTAATCGGCCATCCGACTTTGATTTTTGTCCTAAAAAAGGTATTAAAAGTGACTAAAAGCTTTATTGCGCTATAACTCTTTAACATTTTGTGAAAAAAACTATATAAGCTTTTTTATTCAGAATAAAAAGCAGAAATTTTTGACATACAATTTTTTAGCCTGCTATGACTTGTTGCGATGTTATAAGTAATAAAATCAAAAATTTGTCATGGACGTCTTTTAAAAAGGCCCTCGTTTTAATATGGAACTAGCCTGTTAGGAACGGTTTTTATTATTTTGTAGAGCAAGAATTGTAGTTTTTATAAATCTATACATTTTACCAAATATGCTTACTGTTTTAGAGTACATAAGAGTATGATTTTTGGTTAACCGGCCACACCTAAATTTCGAGTGGAAAAATACTGGCTATAATGATCCAAAAAATTCACGCTTTTCCCAATTTTATGCCAATATTTGTGTAACAAATCAAAGTCAGGTCCATCTATGCTGGAATAGTTTTGATATGTGGCGAAATGTATTGATTTATAAGAACTATTAATCTTACTCTACAAAATAATAAAAACCGTTACTAATGGGCTAGTCTATATTAAAACGAGGATCTTTAAAAAAAGAATTCATGTATAAATTTTTATTTTGATTGCTTATAGCATCGCAACAAGTTATAGTAAGCTAAAAAAAATTATATGTCAAAATTTTTTGATTTTTATTCTGAATAAAAAAGCTTATATAGCTTTAAAGAGTTATAGCGGATTAACGATTTTATTTACTTTTAAGACCTTTTTTAGGACAAAAGTCAAAGTCGACTGGCTGGTTTACCAGCGGTAAATCCAATTTTAGCTTAGATATTATTTTTTGAGCCCCATATACCAGAAACTGCCGGTGGAGCAAGCAGAATTAAAACTTTTGCAAATTACATACATTTGATGAGTGGTATAATGTGTATTAACTTAGGATTCCAAGTCTTTGAAAGTATAACTGAATAAATCGCTAAGACGATTGGCAACTGTGTTACTGATCTTAATGCCAATGGATGGATGAGCGGATTATATCTTGAATTTGGGTCCACTAGAAATCCGAGAATCGGAAGAACTCATTGCGCTCCGAGCAATTATGACAATAACTGGAAACATTTTGAACAAGTCGTCAATGTCAAAAAACCTATCATATCAAATGGTTACTGTATTTGAATCACCTTATTACTAACAGATTTTTTTTTTTTTTTTTGCACATGTTATTTAATGTAATGAATAAGCCCGAAATTTTTTAATGTGGAAGAGATAAAAAGCACAAAAGATCATTATAAAATTTATACATTTAATATTCATAGATTTTTCTTAAGTTTAAGCTGATTTGTTCCCAGTATCTATTAGAAATTAAAATAATAACATTTTTGCAATACAGAAATAATCCACAACAACTATATTAAAGATATTAAAATTTCAATATTTTTTCAGTTTTCAATTTTACTCATTTCAAAAGCATAATTTGTATGCTTTCCTCCCAAATTATATAATGATTGTTGACTGTATCAACAACAGCACGATAAAAATAGACTTTATTTAAGAATAGAATAAAAATTACTTTGCATTTCATTTCCTTACATATTCTGGCACTTACACACATCTGTTGAAAACTTCACGCAAAACGGATTTTATTGAAAAACCTTTAATGCACTTCTATGGAAAAATTCAGTTCCAAGCAAACACTTCAAAAGAACGCTTGGGTACGAGGGGTTCATATTGCAACAAAAAGCTTTAAATTTACATACATTTTACTTTATGTATGTCCGTCCGTCCACACATCCGTATGTCTGTCTACATTCTTTATTTCAGTAAGCAACAATTGTTCAAAAAGCAACTCTTAGTCATTAAGTCAGTCAGTCTGTCATAAAATACAGAACAAACAAACAAAAAAAAAAATCAATTCAAAATGCATCAGCAGCAGTCATAAGTGCGAAATATACTACTAGCTAGCAACAGAAGAAAAAGATAAAAAAGCTTGAAACTTCATTACGAAAAGGTGCCTTTTATTCTCATACATTTTGGTTTCCCCATTTGATGTGTGAGTATTTCTGAACGCCTGCTCCAAATAGATACAATAGTAAAAATTTGTCTATCCGTTGTTTGTTGTTTGTATACGAGGGTAATACACAAACAAACACTTAACAAAGGTAAAACTGTGGTGAGGTATTTGAGGAGATGATGTATGCATAAATTGTAAGTATCTTTGTACACATTTCGTATCCGTACTGTATTCAATTTTAGTTGACTTTAACAGAATTATGTGTATGTATATATTGTTGTTCCCTTGTGGTTATTTTGATTTCATTTTGGAGTTAAATTTTTAAATTCAAACAACAGACGTGCTCTATTCAATTTTCATATGAAGAGAAGAAACAGGGACAATAAAATGGGAGATGGAAAAAAGAGAAACAGGTAAATGCCGGCCGGCCGGTAATACTAGATTTATTTTTCTTTGCTTAGTTTTTTTCTCTATTTTTCCATTTTGTTTTAATATTTTTTAAAACGAAAAATAGATTTGAAAGGTAAGTTGTATTGTTGTGACTTTTTGTTGACAACTGCAACGAATATGTACAATGTGGAATTGTTTGTGTGCATGTGTTTTGGTTTGTACTTGCATTTGTATTTGAATGGGAGACAGTAAGAAATAATAGTTATCTCAATATACATATGTTGGAAAATATGAATGCGAATACTAGAGTCGGGAATCGAATCAACAACAAAAATATTGACATTTTTTGCAAAAAGCTTATATCTAGTAGTTTCTGGTATTTTTAAATAGTTTTCACAAGCTAGACAGAAAACTTCCAGACGCAGCAAAACTCTCGAATCGAATTAGATCAAATTACGGCACTTTGATAAATCAGAAATCCTCAAGTTTGAGGAGTACTTAGAGGTCCCTTTAAGAATTAGGAAATG
Organism: Protocalliphora azurea; assembly: GCA_932274085.1. Lineage (NCBI taxonomy): Eukaryota > Metazoa > Arthropoda > Insecta > Diptera > Calliphoridae > Protocalliphora > Protocalliphora azurea. Next base: position 107,121,828 of record OW026519.1, on the reverse strand, counting down.
TAATTTTAAATTTTAATGGGGAGAACATAACACGTTTATGATTAAGAATACGAGAATCATTGATTAACGCTTTGTTAAACTATTTAAATTGAAAACAGTTAAATCATTTTAGATAAAATTCAATAAATCAAATCATACATTTGGTTTAACTTTAATCGAATAATCGATTTTGCAACAATCACTACAATGTATTCATAGTTTTATTTTAATATTGCCATTAGGTTTATTGCTTTTTATCAACTAAAAGAAATCATGTTAAATCATTGAACTGAATATTTGAAAGGTTTCTTGCTTTTTGTGTATCAACAACTTTCCTTAAATAGACTAATGCACAAACAAAAAGAGATAAGTCAATATACGTATGCAACAATATGCAAACAATCTTTAAATGCTTTGATCCATAAGGAGATTGTAGTTTTACATGAAATAAGTAGTTTAGTACGAACTTAACTGATGTTGGTTGGTCACACAAGTCAAATTAACTTTAAACATGATTTGAAAAATTTTAATTGAACGTTTTATTGGAATCAAATTATCCACCTCATAAAACAGTGTTAAAGAATTTGAATATTCAGAATAAGTTTTTGCATTAAATATATCCTTAAAGTGCCTTTAATACAACATAATCGATAGTCATAAATTAGATACTCCCATAAGAAAGTGATATTGTGCCATATATCAATTCAATTTAATGTAAACAGATTGCAACAAGTATTCCAACATCGATTTTGTTTTTGCTGGTTTCTTATCGTTCTTATCGTTTCAGATTTCAATAGAAGCTAAAAGTTCTAAATCGAGCAAGAGCTGCATTGCAATAACAAATATGCATAAATTCAGTTTATTAAAAACCAAAGTAATATCAACAGCAAATTTCAAGAACTCAAAACCACAAATATATTTCAAAGACGACAGTCTTTATTGTATTTTATCGCTCATGTCAACTTTGTAGTTAGTCGTCAGTCAGTCGCACACTTTCAGTATATAAACGTCCGTTACAATGTAATACATGTGTTGAATGTCATCTAATAAATTTGATTTCCTTGTAAAACATCACTATTTCTCAATGTTTTTCCTTTATTTTCATCTTGTTTTCCGGAGGTAATCAATTCAAGCAATCGAAGTCATCATCATTAACGTTTCTTATTCTTGTTGACTACAACGACCACTGTGAAGACGATGACATGAAAGACCGACCACAAAAAGTACAGGAATTGTAAATTTGGTTTTGATCTTTAGAGAAATGACAAACAAACGGAAAACTAGTAAAACAAAAAAATTAATCATTCAATTCATTGCTGCAAAACATGAAAATTAACTTGTTTATAATGTAATAGACAGCAAGAAAACTGTATTTTAGATAAAACTTCTTCATCTGAAAATATCATTAAGTGAAAAGATTGCAATTTAATAAAATTATAGAATTTCTTAATTAATAATAACTTAGTGCTAAAAAAAAGTAATTGATGTTACTTTTAATTGCTAGTGCAACAAAAATTTCTAATTAGCAAAAGGTTTATAAAACCAAAAATTAGTTCAAGGTAGCAGTTTTTCGCTTTCCTAAGTAAACTTCCATAACATTTTTAGAATAAATGGAGTCTTACTATTTATTGAACAAATTCTTTTTGTATGTGGTCTGTAAAAGACTTCTCAAGCAGAAACATCCACTTAAGTATTGTGAAGTGCATTCCCAATAAAATTGTGTAGCAATACGTTGGGTAGCAATAGCTGTATCATTACCCTTTCCGATTCCGTATCGAAGATTCTTGAAAATCTTGAGTAATTGAAACTCTTTCATTACAAATATAAAATTTTAAATGATGATGTATGATTTTATATTATCCGAATTTGGAATAATATCAATAACAATTCCGGTTGGTTTTTTTTTATTAGATTATGATGAATTGATCTAAAACACATCTACCCAAAAAATTTCATATTAATATCTTTAAAAATGGCATTAATATTAACAAAAGTGAAAAGGTCGCAACATTAACTTTATGAATGAAACAGCAGTAAAGTTAGTTCCATTTAAGAAAAATTTGATCTAAAAAGTATTTAGAGCTTTAGCTGTGAACGATTAAAAAATTTTACTAGTTTATTCAATTTTGCTGTAAAATATTAAAAAGTGTGGTTACGAACTTTTGCATTTTAGGTGACGATATATTTTTTTGAATCTACTACCCTAACCACAAAAAGTTCGTACACTCATACAAAATATTTATATTTCTAATGTTGACCATTAAAAATTCGTTTTCTCTATAGTGTATAGTGCTTTATTTTTATAATTACTTTATTTAGTGAAAGATCTTAATAAATATCAATCATAAATATCATTCATACAAAATATGTTGTATCTAGGGTCTGGGAGTTTCCCGCAATATTTCTTTTCCCAAGAAACGGGAACGAAAAAATCAATTTCCCAGGAATTCCCGGGAATGGTTATAAGGAATGGTTATAAGAAAAAGAGAAAAAAAGGCCATGATTTCTTATAAAGAAAATTATTTTTTTAATAAATAACACAAAACGAAACATTATAAATCATAGTTAATTAACGAAAAATGAAATAATATAATAGTATAATTATATAATAAAATTAAATATTTTATACAAGTTAAATTAGTACCTTTCGTAATTTATGTTAAAAAATGTGTCTCAGATTTTTACGTTATTGTGTTTTTGATGCTAAAACCTTTTTAAAATATACAACAATCTATTGGATAAATTTCATCATAAATAGCTTGCTGTTCAGTTTCACTTTATTATTATTATTATTATTATTATTATTATTATTATTATTATTATTATTATTATTTTACTGAACTAGTTCTTGCTAAATTGAACATAAATCTAGAAAATACTAACAATTGGTTCGCAACAATGTTTTTCGGATTAATCACAGAAATCTTATGAAAATGATCTCACATACGTATGAGTATAATATGAGATTAGTTTTTTTATAAGTATTTTGAAGTTATTACATTTACATCTGACATTTACAGATCAATTACTTTGATAAAAGATGCTGTTTCAAGAGAAAATGTTGTGTTAGAATTAAATTTTTTTTATAATAGTGAGTATTTTCGAAGTTCAACATATTTAATATTCATTTCCACAAATCTATAATAAAACTAAAGTATCTAAAATTTAATGTGAAACAACTTGTAAGTAAATTCGTTAAACCATAGATAAACAAATACATAAATAAATAGTCTAAAACCTAATTCATGCAACAGTAATCTTCAGCTCAGATAATGTTCTTGTTGTATTATATGCGTTAAACTCTTGGAAATACCATTTTTAGAGTAACGTTAATCTTTCATTGATATAATGTGGTAAAAATAGCAAAATGTTTACTATAGAATTTAAAGACTACGAGAATATTTAATTTCCCCTTTTCCCGGGAAAATTTAAAAAAATTCCTGGGAATTTCAGGACTCCAAACCCTAGTTGTGTCACAACATATACCTTAGAATAAAATTGAACGGTACTGCCCAGATTTTTTTTATTTTATGTCTACGAAGGATAAAAATAGCTTTCCTTTCTAGAAAATACAAGTTAGCAAAAAACCCCAAAAATCTAAGAAAAAAATTTAAACTGTGTCAAAATCATTCATATCATTTTTTGTAAAATACTTTAAACTTACTGCCTAAAAAAGCACCAAAAATAACAAAAAAAAAAACCTAAAAGTATTGATATTCATAACGTCCAATGCGGATTTAATTCCCCTAATAAATGATTTTCGATTTTAAACAAAAAAAAAAAAAAATACATAAACATCCGATTTTATGAATTGTATTGTATAGCAATCTTTATTAAATTAGATTTTATAAACAATTTATGCTAAGGTAATAGTCAAATGTCCAGTAACTTCAAACTAGCAAATTTTTGGTATGCTTAATGAACTTTATGTGGTCAAATGGTTTATTTTAGTTAGTTTCCCTTTTTACGTAAAAATTTAGAAAATAATTAACTGAATTTTATCATGTTTTAAGACAGCTAAATTATCTTTCAATTATGAGGTCAATTGTTAAAATCAGAAAATTTTTATAAGAAATACAATAATTTAAAGTTTAAATGTGAATCTTTTGTTTTTAAAGGTTAGAGTAGTATATTATATAGCGAATCTCATTATTAGCGTTATCTTATAAGCCGGTTGGTGTACCACAACTGGTCTGGAATAAGTGCACTTTCAGCACTTTATACGATGGCGGAGAATTTTCTTTATGTTGGAAGATTGACAAATCCAAAAAAGGAGATACTTATAATGATGATAACTATTTCAGGGAAGCCGAAGTGGATAAGACACCAAGAATTCTGATGAAGTGTGTTGTGGCAAAGTCCACCAAATTAGCTTTGGTGTTGCCAAACAAAGATAACAAGGGCAATTAACGACTAACTATGCTTTGGTACCTCCAAACATAGACAAAATGGGAAATCAACGATAGCAACTTTTTTAACTTATTTTTTTATTTCGGTAATAACCTATCTCGATTCATATGGACTTTTTTCAGGGATCTCACTTTACATTGAAGATGGAATCTCATCAAACAAATTCAAATTAAATTCAGAGATACCTACCGCAGGAGTTGATTCTTTCCCTTTTATTCTATTTCAAATGGCAGAATTGGCTACGACTTCATTGGTCTCCATCATTGCCCAAACAAATAATTTGTTTAGTTCTAAAAGAAAAGAAATGATTGGTCTTTTGACGTGCATTCTTATATAACACCATATCAACTCTTTTTTTCACTAATCGAAAGAAAATGGCAGAGTCAACATACATTTTCAATAATTATTAAATTATTTTGAAAACTTTAAAGTTTAAATGACTTATTTCTACTTTTAATTTTATAAAAATTGCTTTAGGAAGTATTGAAGTGAAAAATCCATTAGTCTGTAATTCAAATTTGTTTATTACACTTTAAAAGTTTCATATTTAAAACTATACTACAACATAAAGCTCTTGGCTGGACAAAGAAAACAAGCTTAAGTTATTTTCAACATCTTATTTAAAATGAAATACAAAACTAATTTTTGCTTATACACATTCAATTATATTTAAATTATAAAAACTTTAGCTGATCGTTGAACAAATTGTTCATCATGGTTTGGTGAAATTATTAGAACATGAATAAAAAAAATAACACTAAAGTATGTTCTATTGCGGTTTGTTTCCAATTAATATTCTCTTGATATTATAAAATATTTCATTTAGCTTTTTATTTCAAATTTTTGTTCTGATATAAATTTATTTTAGAAAATTTGTAAATAACATGCCAAATCATGCCCAATAATAGACACTTTTTTATATACAAAAAAATAAAAAAAGTAAAATTAATGTAGAATTTCTTTATTTTCAATTAGTGGCAATTGTAAAATGAACACGGAAAGAAAAGAATGAAATTTTATAAGTTTAACCAATTTTAGTTAAAACGTTATTAGTTCAATTAAAAAGTTAGATTAAGTAAGCAAAACAAAAAATTATAAAACATAACATTGTAGATATTTAAAAAGTTATAAGAATAACTTTAGTTAATTTCAACATCAGGAAATAGGCAAGGAATCAAATTTCAATTTAAGACATTAAATTCCGAAACTAAATTATTGTTCTTCAAAGGAATTATTTGCAGTGTCTTAATTAGCATTCGCTCAGTTACTTTCAATTTAAAAATACTTTTTTTTAATAAATTTTAATTAAAGTACATTTAAAACTGAAAAAAATATAAACAAAATTTCTGTTAAGATAGTAAGAAAAGGTGAAATAAAAATAAAAATAACAACTTTCTATTCAACGTAACTTATCTTTGTTTCATCAGCAATGGGAACCATAATATACCCACAATTTTTTAGCATCACGTTGAAAATCCAAAATGTGAAATGATATAAAACAATAATCCCCTCTTTTTTAGCTGTCTTAATTTTTTTTTTTTTTTTTGATGAAGTTCGCAAAGAGGGGCTCTCTCCTACGTACATATGTATGTTGTTAATATGTATAATGTATTTGTATGTTCTTGTTAATGCCTTAATAATATTCCATATTAACTATTTTTTCTTTGTTACTTGACGTTGTAAATACAACAACATTTAATAACATTTTATATTGCTGGGAAAACAAACCAACAACATCGTTTTTCAACAATAAAATCAAGGAAAAATAGGGTCACTATTAGATTATCAGCAGCAGGCAAAGTAACATGATGTTTTCTCTCTCTCTCTCTCTCTTATTTGTTCTTCATCTTTAACTAAATAAATCAATAGCTAAGAGGAAAAGACTTTAGGAAAAATCAGTTTATAATAAAAATTTTAAAGAAAAAATAACACAAACAGCCAATAGCTTTTCTTCTACTCGAATAATAACCAGACATAACCACCACTAACACGAGTTAATACTTGGTGGGATTTAATATCACCAACATTGTTGTCATTGTCGCCATCATCATCAGCAGCAAAATTTCATCGATATTTAAGCTTCCTTTCCTATTTTATAGAAAATAATAAAAAAAAACTACATACAAGCTAAAAAAAACACAAAACACGATTTAGGTTATGTTTAAACTTTGTTACTTTTTGTTTTTCTGCTGTAAATTTGCACTATTATCATCTGCCTTTCATCACCAAACAAAAACGACGACTGCAACGTTTGTTGGCATTGTTTGGATGTAACAAAAAATATTCTCATTGGACTAAATATAGTGCATGTATGGTGTAAGCTGCTAGAAATACACTCAAATATTAGCAATGTTTATTTTACTTAAGTGAAATAGTCTAAAAAAAAAAATACATTGACCAAGAAGGTGTAAAAAATTTCAAAAAAAGTTCAAAAAAAGGACAATGCAAGAGCACATCGGAAACTGGCTAACATTCTATTGGATAACCGAAATCTCGAGAGAACACGGAGATTCTAAAACTAAATAGACAAACACTTAGGAGACTAGGTAGTGTTGTAACAGACCATACAGAGTTGAGAGCTCATTTAGCTCACTTAAGAATGTCTGGTGACTCAACATGCAGAATATGCATATAACATTTGGGAGCAAAAAATCCTTGAACCTTTCGCCAACGTAGGATGTACTTTAAACATCATTTATGGATATTAGGGTGGTCCTCATTAGGAATAGTGTCCAGATTCTTGTTGTGACCCCCTAGAAATGTTCTAATACTCGAAAAACTGAAGGATGCAAAGTTTTTGACTGATTGAAAGAATTTATAGGTGGTTCAAAGCGATCGAAACCTTGAAGATGATGACTTTTAAAATTTTTTTTCCTCGATCATAAATAATTTTTTTTAATTCAAATTTTTGAGTTTTATATCTTATTGAATTCCGCAGTTTTTTACCTTTCCGAAATGCCCAAAATCAAGAAAATTTGATAACCAATGATATAATAGTCAGGGAAACCACAGATATACTATTGCATGTTAAATGATGTCATCGATAAAATATTTATCCGTTTCAGAACAAGGCATATTTTTGCATTTAACAATGGACCACTTAATTGAAAGATAATTTAGCTGTCGTGTTAAAAATTTTATCTATTATTGGGTAAAGTTTTATTTAAAAAAGGAAAATTTTTGAACTACCTAAAATTAACTATTTTTAATTTTGACCATTTAAAGTTCGTACAAGATACAAAAAAATTTTAGCATTTACTTAACATTTGACTTTAATTTTAGCATAAATTGTTTATAAAATCTAATTTAATAAAGATTAATACTTAACTCACATCATGAAATCGGATATTTGTCGTATATTTTGTTTGAAATCGGAAATTGTTTTTTAAAGGTAGTTGGGTAACCACAGTTTAACTTCAGTCACTTGAAATTAGGTTTGCATTGGATATATTAAGATGCTAGAACAACGGCTCTCAAATGAAGGTCCGCAACCCACAAATGGTACGTAAGGACATTCATGGGGGATCTCGAAGAGATCCTGAACAACATTTTTTAACATACATTTTTTTAATTTAAATAATATTTAGAAGTTTAAATCAAAATTCCAATAAAGTCAACAATGATTAAATAAAGAAAGTGTCGGTGTCCAATGATACAATACGAGTATAAAGAAAACTTTACGATGTGGCAATATATAAATATATAAACACCAAAAATTGTTTTATAAAGTCGTTTCAATGCCCTTTCCGAATATTAACCATAGAATAACATCCTGTGGAATAAGAGTGTGAAAAATTGCTTGAATAGTGCGCCATCGTAATTGCGGTCTACAAAAAAAGGGAAATTAGCTTAAACGATTTTATAATTTAAATTTAAATAAACAAACAGATTTATTTCACAAAGAGTTAAAATGTAACTCATGTGTTAAATTCAATTTTGAATCAATTTAGTTGAAATGTAGCAAAGATTATAAGCTTGTTTTAATTTAAAAAAAAAATTAACCTTTTTTTATTGAGTTCAATGACAGAAAAACTATCTTTCAAATAAATGATCATCGGATATAATTTGCAAGAAATACAGCTTTTCAAGTTTCAAATATTAATATTTTGTATGGGTGTACGAACTTTTGTGGTTAGGGTAGTGTACTATTATTGCTGGGGAGCTTGACTGATAGCAATAACCATTCTTAATAGATCTTCATTAAAGCTATTTTTGAAATGTATTATTAATAACAGAAATATATTTCTCATATTCACAACATAAAATTAATAAGAATATTAAATAAACTCAAAAGTAAAAAATTGTGCGAAAAACTACTTGAACAAACTCTTAAGCTTAATATTTTAGGCTTATTTTTAGAATTATACATATAGGCTTGTATATTATTATCATTTGCGTTGATGTCCAAGCTTCCATGATTGCACAGGAAAATCTCTCTGGGCTTCCCCAACTTTTTACCCACTACTCTTCTGATTTACTACTTTCCTTAATATTTAAATAGTCTTAACATCATGGGACTGCGAGGACTTGTACATGACGGTTATCACTTGTTGATGTAACCAATTTTTCATTTTTTTGGGTCTTCGTTATTTTTGAATATCCATGGTGTCAGTATTTTATCTCTGACATATGAAAACAGTACTTCCTGAATTTTTCGATATACTTCCTGAGTAATTACACCATTAATTTCACATACCGGTCCTAGCCTTTATCTCGAAAAGCATTTCATTCCAATACATGTCGACTCCATGATTTGTAGAACTCTGACAGTATAGAGAATACAAACGTTGATAAAGGGGCTGACTAACATCTAAATTTGGATGGCACATATTAACTTCGATTTGTCTGAGAAAAAATTCTGTTCCATTGATTTCGAGTACAATGAAATTGCGCTCACCAAATTCAATCGTGCCTTTTTATTTTTCTTTGAAATAAATGGCTTTTTGCAGACATGTAGAATTCCACTCCAATCTTAACTGCTCTTCTTTAGATTATACGTGTAGTTATTTTAATATTCAGTGATTTAACCACAATTGGAGCAGTCTTATTATGACCGATTTGACTTCCTCTAACAATATATATAGCATTATTGATAGTTCCACTGTTTCTGGAATTTTTAACTTATTTGTAACGTATCTTACCGTCGATTTTGCAATATTAATATTTTTCGAAGGTCTTAATGGACCATAACGCTTCGTAAATCTAAAATATAATGATTTTTAACTTATTGGCACAGGGTTTTGATTTAATTATTTTAGTTTTTATCACTAAAACTTTTAAAAATTAACAAAAATTACATATATATATATATATATATATATATATATATATATATATATATATATATACTATTTTAACCGGATTTTAAACATTTTTATGGGGAAGTAAATATTTTTGTTAAAAATATATTAATCTGCTCATACGAAGAAAATATTCTAAATATAGAATTTGTTCTGTTAGTTTTGGCCGACTCTATAATAGTTAATGTTATAAAAACAATATATTTTTAATGGAACCATATTATTATTTCTAAATTAATTATAATGTCTAGATTTAGATATGTAAGCAAATGAAAGGTGAATAATGTTTTTATGTGATATAATAAAAAAAATGGGGAATAAAATTTCGACACAATTAAAATATTAACAAAACACTTTGTTTTAAAGAAAAACATAATTTTTTGTTAAAACAAAAATGTTTGTAAATTTTTTTGTTTGTTAAGTGCATATTTTCTCGTTGTTAGAGCATATTTTTCGACTTTTACTGCATATTTAGGGCACAGAAAACCCTTTTTTAGAGCATATTTGTCCAACGTTCGAATTTCAGCATAAAATACAAAGTTGTTTTGCATTTATTGAAGTTTGAAAAAGTTGTGATTTAGTTTTCTAATAAAATTTCCATAATAAACTTCAGGTCTTTTAGTTAAAACAATTCTTTATTAGTTCTTATAATTATTTCCTACAATTGGGATTTTATAAAACAATCAACGAATGTTTTAAGAATTAAACTCGAACAAATCCGGAAATTTAAATTAAGACTTCATTAAAAAACCACAGATGACAAAGTTTATAAAACTAATCACTGACCTAATTATTTGAGTGTAAATACTGGTGACTGTTTGTGTATGTAGGTGGTCGATAGTTGCACACAGTCTGTTTACCACTTGTTGAATGCTTTAAAAAAAGAAAGACAAAAAAAATTGAATAGAATCACAGGGAGGACCAACATACAAACACGTACAGACAACATTATTTAATGCTGAATAGAGGGAGTTTAAAACAATTTGATTATAAACATAATACACTACATCGAACAGAGAAAAAATAATAAACTGGCTTGGATGACAGTAAAGAAGATAAAGAGAATAGAAAATTTTAAAGCCTGTTTGTATGATGTACAATTCCATTTACTCTATGTACTCAATGTCTGTCTATATGTAAGTTGTATGAATGATACAGAATGAGATGGAACGAATGGTGATTTTTATTTTTGTGCACTTATTGGACGCGTTCATGGTACTCATGGCAAAGTATGGGAAAACAATGCAACGGAAGTAAATATTTGCAAAAGCATTTAACAATGTCATTTTAAATATAAAGTATTTTGTACTTTAGCACAGCACTTTACTTTCTATTTTTATTTTAAATTCTATAAAAAAATAATCCACATTTATGTGTTCTGAATCTGTAAAAAACTATTTAACAGGTATCTGAGTATATGTATGGGTATAAATGTCTTATTCTCTATAGGTATTTAATTATTTACCGGTAAACAATAATCCAATCATCGAGTTGTTTAAAACTTTTTCTTTAAATTGAAATTAGAATTTAGTTTAGTGCTAAGAAAAGAAACTTATTCAATTATATAGAAAATAAAATTACGTGGGAATCATTGAATGCTGTGGATGATTTTTTTTTTTTTTTTGTTACAATAGAGTGTAAAAAGCTTAGTTTTATTAAGCTTTTGCATTGAAAAAAAAAATAATAATAATAAAATTTAAATAGACTTATAATAAACTAATTTTGTTCGATAATGATCTTAAAATGTGGATTTTTTATTTGAAATAAAGAGATTATTTTTTATTTTTACCTAAGTGGAGATTGCGAATGTTTCAATATACGAGGACGAATCAATAAGTGACTTTTCGAACTTCCCTCGTAGTTATATTAAATGCAACACTATTGCCATCAAGTACCACCTGTTAATATACTACTGTCAAATTTTGAGCAAGTGTCGTCATTTACTTTGCGTATAACGGCTGTTCAAAACATACAACCTAAAAATGGAAAAAAGTGAATTTCGAGTGCTCATTAAACATTATTTTTTGCGAAGAAAAACCCGTAAATCAAACGATAAATACTAGGGGGACTCTGCGCCATAGATTTCAATGGTAAAAAAGTAGTTTACTGACTTTCGTTGTCGCTGAACGTTCTGGACGGCCAATTGAAGTCAGTACACTCGAAAATGTCGAAAAATTCACAATTGGTGTGAGCTGACCGAAGAGTAAGAGTGCGTGAGATTGTTGATGCCATAGGCATTTCATATGGCAGTGTGGTTTCGATTTTAAATTATCAGCTGGGTTTAAGAAAGTTGTATGCAAGATGGGTGACGCGTTTGCTCTCAATTGACCTTAAACGTAAACGTGTGACAACTTCAAAGGATTGTTTGGAGTTGTTTAACAGCAATCCGAATGAGTTTTTGCGGCGTTTTGCAACTACGGATGAAACATGGATCCATTATTGTACAATGGGTTTCTCCTGGTGAACCTGCTCTGAAGAAGGCCAAGGTAAGTTTGTCGGACAATAAGGTGATGGCAACAGATCGATTACCTTCAAAAGAGAAAAACAATAAACGGCGAATATTATGCCAACTTATTAGACCAATTGAATGAAGATTTAAAAAGAAAACGACCCCATATGGCCAAGAAGAAAGTTCTTTTTCATCAAGATAATGCACGGGTGCACACGTGTGAAATCTCAATGGCAAAACTATGAATTGGGCTACGAATTGGTACCTCATCCGCCATATTCTCCGGATTACTCCGAACTACTTCCTATTTCCAAACCTAAAGAAATGGCTCGGTGGAAAGAGTATCAGCTCCAACGATGAAATTATTGACCAAACAAATGCCTATTTTAAGGACCTCGAAAAATCCTATTTTTTACGCAAATTAAATGACGACACTTGCTCAAAAGTAGTCTATTAACAAGTGGTACTTGATGGGAATAGTGTTGCCTTTCATATAACTACGAGGAAAGTTCGAAAAGTCACGGACTCGTAGTTTCAGATTTTTGAAAAATCTTTTTAAAATCGTATTTTTTACATAAGAAATAATGATAATTTCAATGTGTCAATGTCTGAATTTCTTTTTTGTAATTTTTAAGTTAATATAAAATTGTTAAACTTCGACGAATGCATGTGATTTACTTATGTATGTGACAAGCATGTTTTATGACGGACAAGACGTGTACTGCATAGTATACTCCATTGAAATCGGAAATGAGGATGAATTCTCTCTGATGGACTTGATCTAGCTACTCTAAACTGTATCTTGCAGCTCGCTCCTCTGGCGCAAATATCAGAATTATATTATATTTTTGGACGTATATAGGTTGTCTTCTCTATGCAGGGAATTTTTCAAAATATCCTCAAAAATCCCAAAATAACATAAAATAAAAATTTTAATTTGATTTGTAATGAAATTTGTAATATGTTTAAGTTTTTAAATTAAAAATCTTAAAATTAGTTAATTCTTAACTGATAAACCTCAGAATCATCATATGTAGAATAAACGATGTCATAAATAGATTTAACATTAATATTTTTATTATTTATTAAAAGTTTAGTGTTTAAAATTTCGACAGCAAAAATTTTTGTATATTAAAATGTTTTATTATTTATATTGAACTTATTTAAATGGCGAAATTTGCCACCTGTTTAAAAAAGTTTAATCTAAAAAAATGTAATAAAGTAAAAGATAAACAGTAAACTGTAAGCGAGAAAATATTTATTGCAACGACTGAAGGGATTAGATTGAATTTTACTAATTGAAGTTGTAATAACTTATTCCCAAAAAATCCCCTGTCCCTAATCGGACTTTAAATCCACAATTTTGGGTATAAATCCCCAAGTCTAGCAAGCTTGTCTGTATGTACAGAAATTACGTCAAATTACGTCCTAAAAACATAAAGATAATGGAATTTGATTCCTGATTGTGCACATCACCCATGCGAACACATGGCGGAGTTAAATTCTCATTTCTTTTACGTATTAGCAAACAACTCTGGGTCTTATATGAACTGAAATTAATCCTGTGTAATTTATTTCATGTGTGTGAAGATAAATTTTAAAATTTATAACCCCAGACGCAAACCATGTTAGCTAACAGAGGTCTATTAACTCATTAATATAGCTCTTTTAAGCATGGAAAAAGTGATAAATTCAATAAAAACCTGGATTCATCACACTCAGAATCCCAAATTTTAAATTTTTGAAAAATTTGTATAACTCCTTCCAACTCACACTGTTAAAGGATCTGAAAAGTGGAGGACATAGTGGGATGCCTTATCTATCTTCTCCAAAAAGTTTTGTCCGCCCACGTTGCCTTGTTTTCCTGGAATCTGAATTCATCCCACTCAGAATCCCAAATTTTAAATTTTTGAAAAATTTGTATAACTCCTTCCAACTCACACTGTTAAAGGATCTGAAAAGTGAAGGACATAGTGGGATACCTTATCTATCATCTCCAAAAAGTTTTGTCCGCCCACGTTGCCTTGTTTCCCTGGAATCTGGATTCATCCCACTCAGAATCCCAAATTTTAAATTTTTGAAAAATTTGTATAACTCCTTCCAACTCACACTGTTAGGGGATCTGAAAAGTGGAGGACATAGTGCGATACCTTATCTATCATCTCCAAAAAGTTTTGTCCGCCCACGTTGCCTTGTTTCCCTGGAATCTGGATTCATCCCACTCAGAATCCGATATTTTAAATTTTTGAAAAATTTGTATAACTCCTTCCAACTCACACTGTTAAAGGATCTGAAAAGTGGAGGACATAGTGGGATACCTTATCTATCATCTCCAATAAGTTTTGTCCGCCCACGTTGCCTTGTTTCCCTTGAATCTGGATTCATCCCACTCAGAATCCCAAATTTTGAATGATCGTCAAATTCATGTTTTAAAGCCAATTCTGATAAAGTTGCCTGAATTTAAGATATGTGAGTATATTTCCTAATGGTAACGGTTTTCTGGACCCATTTGGTCCAAAAATGTGTTCCTAATTCCATTTTTATTGAATATATCAGTTTCTCCATGCTTAACAGAGCTATGTTAAGGAGTTAACAGACTTCTGTTAACTAACGTGGTTTGCGTCTGGGGTTATAAATTTTAAAATTTATCTTCACACACATATTTATTTCATGGAAGATATCGCAATGAAATCACAGGTAAATAAGTCGTCCATATTAATTATGGAGGAACTAACATCAAAATGTGCTGGTCTATGGAAATCATCATTAACATCAAACGAGTTCTTAGTGCCATACTCGGTCAAATATTTAATATTTAATTTAAAAACTCTCTAAAAAAAACTCTCTTCCATTCGGCTTATTGAATTGCTCGGATAACAATACCATTATAGTCCGAGAAAATAAGGGTTCCTTGGAATTTGATGAAAGGTGGAGAATTTTGGCATATATATAGGTCTCGAATAAATAGGATGAAAATACGGCTTTTACGAGAATATTAATCCTACCTGTCTTCATGTGGTCCCAGGTCTCGTCGTGCATTTCGCAAAACCTAGTGTCTCGTTACCACATTGTCCACGATATCATCACAATAAACCGCCTTGACATCACTCCTCTGTTGGATGTAATACAGTCGTTAATATCCAGTTGACTATCCAACATAACAAACATTTGCAAACCCCTTAACCTTCCTCTCAAACACTATCTAGTGCTAATGAAGATAGCGTAAATCTCCGCCTGGAAGATTGACGAGACTTTAAGTTTTAGGGTGAAACACACCTGCACAGTGGTCAGCATTTGTCACTTTTGAACCGTCCGAGAATCAAACATCGTCCAAATTATCGTGCCACCAAGATTGATTCAGCCGCTAGGCACAGTCTGCTATAAAAGCAAAATAAGGCCACTATATCCTATGCAGTGCCACCGATGGCAACATATGAATAAAGAATTACCCTAATGGAGGGGTAATTTTCAAATAAAATTTGTTGCCTTTTTATTTTTTTTTTTATTTTTTTTTTTATTTTTTTTATTTTTTTTATTTTTTTTTTATTTTTTTTAATTTTTTTTTTTTTTGGTATCCTCAAGCAATGTTTAAATACGGTTTAATAACCCATCTTTCCTAAGGGCTGAGAAGGGACTAAGATCTTTCGCTTTCCACAAAAACCTAGAATCTAATATCGGATTGACTACCTAGAATTTACTTAAAACTTAATGTAAATTTAACGACCCATAAAATTCTCGATAAATTTGCACTGATGTCAACAAATGCTCTTTTTCCCACTTTTATGCACTTTCATCACTTTACGCTCCTGACTTTGTAGATTTGATTTTACGACAAAAGTAATTTATTTCTCATTTTGTCAACAATGTAATACATAAAAATTATATATATAATAAAATTGAAATTATTAACTATTCGCTTGGTTTAATTACAACATAACAACAAAAGCTAAATAATGTGGACAAGAACATAAACAAACAACTTGTTGATCACACGTCATTGATACAAACAAATTATGATGTTCTTCATTTGGGTGGGTTTTGCCCTCTCTCTCTCTCTCTCTCTCTCCATTCTCATATTTTCTGTTTTTAAGTTGTTCTTATGGAAACATGTACAACAGGGATGTCAACATTGGCACAATTGTACTTTTGGTACAATTCGAAACTGAAAAGTACAATGAGATCAATGACAATTTGGTACAATTTAAATTTGTTTCTAATCTCCATTTTTTATAAAGTTATAAAAAAACATATTATTTAGAAACCAAATTTCAACTTTAATTGCGAAAATGTTTAAAAATCTCAAATTAGTTAAAACAAAGCAATTTGATTATAGTTGACACCCAGTATCATTTGTATTATTAATATTAATTGTTTAATAAAAACTATGAAAATATTAAAAAGGATTTTTATGTTTGAATTAAACAAGAAATAAAAAGCATTTATTGGCAGGAATCATAAATTGTTATCAAAATTTATATAAATACCTTTATATATCATCAAAAGATTAAAGGATAAATAATACTAGATGTGTTTTGTTGTCCCCATGAGTGTTATCGTTGACTGTTAGCAGTTTATATTTATTAGTAAATGCACCACTAAATTTACACTTTTTTTTATAAAATTAAAAAATTTTTAATTGAATTAATTTTTTTTCCATTTCTTGTCATTCTTATATTCATAATTCTATTTTTATTCATAAATTGGGAGCACTTTTATCGACGTTAAAGTTAACATGTATAAATTTTGTATGAGTTGCCTATAAACGTTGGCGACAAACACAGCTAATATTTTATTTATGTAGATGAAAATAAGGTTTATTTAGGGAGTTCTAAGACATTTCTTAACTTCAGGTAATAATTTTTATAACAATTTTCTATTTTAGTGCAATGTGGCGACAAAAATTGTACAATTTTAACAGCTGTTTAGTACAATTTGAAAATTTCAATTGACATCCCTGAGGTACAATATAAACTAACAAATATAAAAAAAAAACAACTTCAACAAGCTAAATAATTTATTCACTCTCTCACTTTATTTGTTGTTTTTGTAGGTATTGTGTGACATAATTTTGTTTCTACAAACTCCACCAACAATGTTGTTGGAAATTCCATGGAATGCCATTATTACGAATTAACATTGCTGTTATTGTTGTCATTATTATATTTTTGTTTATAAACGATAATTGTCATATAATAAGCGCACTAACACTTTCCAACATGTTTACACAAATTTAATGCAAACAAAAAACACTACAATCTTCCAAACATAATAAAAATTCAATAAAAAGTTATTATAAAAAAATTTTATAAAAATTGACTGCAAATTGAACAAGTAAGAAATGTATAGTCGGTCAAGGCCAGGGTTTGCGAAACGGGAATTCCCTGGCGAGAAATAATCAACAAACGTTCGCCGAAAAATTTTACGTATATCCCCGGGAAAACGAGAAATTAAAATTATATTCTTTTTATTGCATTTTAGTGTGAAATTTTATTTTGTTATTATTAAAAAAGACTAGTTCATTGAAAATTTTGATAAAGCCTAATATTTATTTTTGCATAAGACAAAAATTGCACAATAAAATTGAAAAAAAACACAGAATTTTTCTTAATCCGATTATTTTCAGAAATTCTGTATAATTTAACAAAAAGCCTATGTAAAATAGAAAACAATAAGTTTTTTTTCCTGAAGAAAATCTGCACAAAGGACCGCAAGGTTTCAACAAAAGTAAACTTTTAAAGATAAATGATGTAATAAAGAAAGCAAGATCAAATCTCTTAAAAATTCTAAGACTGGTGATTTATTACTAATAATAATTTTTAACATGTTTATTAATTCTAATTCTAATTTATTTTTTATTTGACCATTGATTTATAAATCTGTTTTTAAAATGTTTATTTATTTCTGAGTGTTATCAAAAGAATTCATATAAAGTTTTAATTATATATCCCACATACATAAAATAACCTTTTTTGCTCTCTTGGAAAATTTTCGCAAACCTTTTACATATAACTTTTTATCATCGCACTAACAATATTATTTTTTTTTTTTATTTTCACACAATTATTGTTAAGTATAATTCAATCGAATTGCTTTCAAAACGATATTTTAATTTTGTTTTTATTAATAATATTTATTTTGTGCTATCTTTTTATACACTACAATAAAACTCTGTATACTCTTTGATAAAACAAGTGGCTTAAGTTAATTTAAAATTTTTTCATTCCAGTATCCCGGGAAGTTGAAAAGTCCGGGAATTCCCAAACCCTAATCAGGACCGACCATATAGTACCCTATACCATTGAGTATGCGCATCAAAATTTGGAAAGGGGTCTTATATGGGATGCGTAGCCGGCCAATTGTGGAGCGATAAATTTCTATGAAATATACGTATGCATTACATTATGTTATTTATGCACTTTAGGCCTAGATCTTCACAATCTTCGGCACACAAATTTATGTTTATATAAAACTTATATGTGCCTATATTTAAGGGACTTATGATCGTTACACCCCTATTTCGGGAGGACATATGTATGAAGGCTAGGGAAATAATGGATCGATCATAATTCTTGGACCAGAAAAAACCTGTATAAAAATATTCATTAAATTATTTTCAAACTTTGATTACAAAGTTTACATGGACAGACATCGTTATATCAATTCTAAGCCGATTGGTATAAATTAAGGTTGGTATTATTTGGGTGTTACTAACATAAGCACAAACGCATAATACCCATCCCACTTTTGTGATGTAGGGTATAAAAATTACGTACATAACAACAATTAGGTGAAGTTCAATATTATTACGTTTGAAAAACAAACTATAAAAATAACACTAAAAACTAATTACAACAAGTATATACTTGTAGACGTTGAAACTTGTATCCAATACGTACAATTTTATTTCAGTTCAGAGTCATGAGAATGAGTTTATAAGTTATACTAGATAGATACATAGATAGATAGAGAGATCTTGGAAACAGATGATGTTATTCGTTAGTATGAGATCAGATGAGTTTCGTTGGAATAAATTTATTCAGGCCATAAAAGCCACACCTTTAATTTATGATCTTAACAAGTGCTTTTTTACGTATTTTTTTTCTTTTACTTGTTTATTTAAAAGCGTAGCTTAATTGAACATTTATTAGAATAAGATATAAAATATTAATATGATAACAAATTAATCAATTATTTATTTATTTATTTTTAATTCCAACTTCAAGGATAACAATTTTATTGTAGACAACATATTATGGTAATCGTTTATGGATAAATGGAGATTCATCTGTCAGCCGAGGTTATTATCAACATTATTCTGATCAGGACATGGGTTAATCTTTGTATTACAGCATTTCGAAAATTTCTTAATGATTTACATGAATTAAACATTAGCTATCTGACCCATAAATGATGAGTACTTATGGAGATTCGATGCAGCTGACAATTTTATTATGATAAAAGATTAAGAAACGGGAAAAATATCTAAATCCTAGAAGTAGGTATATTTAATTTGAAATCAACTACTTTGTTTGCAAAACCTTTATCGATTTTCTAAAATATTTTTAATTAAATTTTGCTTTATACCACTTATAATAGCACATAAATTCGATCACTAAACAGTAGCCGCAATTGAAGCGACGTCACCTAAAAAACACATTTTTCATTCAGTGCGAGCAGTATATGCGGTATACACTTCCCTGGCACTGTTTATGAGAATATGATTAGTATATTAGTTGTCTGTTATAAAAATCACATATTTAAATCTAATATAAATCACTTTTATTATTATTGCAAGCCAAGCTATCTCCATCAAGCATCTGGCTATAAAAAAAAATGTATAATAAAAAAAGCTAAATAATAATACATACTTTTAATAATGTAAAAAGGTGTGTCATTTATTTTTAAATCTTTTTTTTTTTCGTATTCATAAAACTCTTATCTATAAAAATGTATCTAAAAGTTCAGCGACCAAAATGTTATGACTGAGCACAACTTGTATGGAAAGCAAAAAAATGAACAAAAGTATGTGACTGAGTATGATGGTATGGAGAGGAAATTACATGATCATTTTTTTTATAGTTTTGCATTGAATTAACCCATCAACATTTCCTGCATGGAAATAAATTATAAGAGCAAAACATTATGAATTGAAGAAAAGAAGAAAACAGTTATTATCAACTGTTAAGTGAACGAAAAAGTTATGAAGTTCAAAAGAAGATGGAGAAATTCTATCTAAATTGTTTAGAGAAAAATAATAAATGGAATGAGTTTAGGGTCTCATATTATATCTTCTCTATAAAGAATTTCATCAAGATAAGATAGTGAGTGTTATTCTCTTATGGCGTCTTCAATTTTACAATTTGGAACTTGTTTTTCCAATAAGATTGCGCTCAGTTATACCAATACAATATTACGGATTGCTTATGAGAATAAATAGTTCTATTTGTGGGACATTCTTAATTAACTAGCTTATCCGTAACTAACTTTGATAGTCCACTGTTGAAAAGACAGTAGTCGGACATTCGTTATCTGGAGGATCGATAACAGCCATAAAATGTTTATAGTAAGAATCAAAGTTGCTCTACCACTAGGTTCTTTAACGACATAGCTAAAGAATAATTAAAGGATTCGGCACGACCAGGAAATTTTTGCTATTTCTCCAAGCTGAATTCATGTATCCTTTGTACGAAATGCTGACGTATTGTAAGCGGCGTACTAGTTAGGGAATAGATTAATGTCCTGACCATATGCTTTCCTCGTAAACAGAAGGATTTTTCCCGACATGACTCGATGGAGACTCACTCCAACTATGTGATATTAAAGTTAAAGAGTGCCTTCTCCAGTAACAACCCAAGAGTAACAGTATCCAGTAATATATTCGTTTCCTTATAAAAATGATGCTGTGATGAAATATTCAAGAAACATGTAAGGCTCTGCATTTTAGCAATTTTTAATATGTCTTCACTTGGTCGCTCAACAAAGTTGACACCACTGGAGCAGCGTATTTAACTACTAACGAACCAATTGTTTTATAGGTAGTATGGTATTCATTCGAATAATATTTATTCGAATTATTCAAACAATAATTATTTGAAAAATTCAAAATGCCTTTCAAATAATGAATATATATGAATATATATATATGAATATATTTTTATACTGAATATTTGAACAAAACGAATAAATTAATTTTTTTGTAATTCAGCTAATTATTTTCGAACTTTTATAAAAAACTAGTTAACACGGCAAACGTTGTTTCGCAATATAACTTATTTTTAGTGAATATTTTGGTTTTTAATTAAAAAATAACATACATTGGTTATAATGTAAGTGTGTGAGAATGTTGGAATCTCCAAAAAATTTATATCTTAAAGTTCCTTTCACGTGTTACAGTGTAGGCATGCTAAATTTAAAAAAAACCGATTGATTAGTTAAGAAGATATAGGGAAAAGGAGCTTTTACCCTTCTTGATCTATTTGCCGTCCTAAAAAATAAAAATTATAGGCTCAGTTTCTTCCAGATGTTACACTATTTGCCTGCCAAATTTCAAGAAAATAGGTTGGTTAGTTAAGAAAATATATTTTACCTTATTTCACGCCCTAAATAATAAAAAGACAATCGGTTTAAAAAGATTTTCTTTTACCCCTTGCGGCCTATTTTACGCCCCCTAGCGATATGAAATATACTTTACGACCTATTCTCATACCTAACAAATACACATACAAAAATTTCATAAAAATCGGTCAAGCCGTTTCAGAGGAGTTCAATTACAAACACCGTGACACGAGAACTTTATATATATAGATGTATATTTATGTTAAATTTAAACAAATTCACCTTTTACAATTACGATAACATCAACGATTAGAAAAATAGCTTTTTCCAGATCAAATTTTATAATCTTGTTTCTTCTCTTTATGGAATCTAATTTATTAATTCTGGGCTATACGAAAACACTTATTGAGAGGCTAACATAAGGCTAACTAACTAATTGCTTTTAAGTGAAGCCAAGATAAGAATAATATTTGGGGAGAGTACCTCTCCTCAACAAAATTTGTTTTTTACCGCTGTGCTAGCTGGTGGCCGACTAACTTTCTACTTAGAAGTTACTCGCCTTTTATACCTCCGATTATTGCTACTGACGTAGTAGTAATATCGCATACTTCTTTGAATTGTTAATAAAGCATAGAGTTGCAATTTATTAAAGTAATATCTGCTACATAGAAATGCTGATACACAGATTGTGTTGTTTAGTTTACTATCCATTAATTTAGATAATAGATACAAAATTAAATTGGGTTTCAAAAAGATATATTAAAATTAAACGAAAGCAAATTTGATGAAAAATTAAAATAAAATTTAATTAAATAAAAATAAAGTTTAATTAAGTAAAATAAATAAAAGTGTTGTCCAAAAATTAATCTCCTGACTTTTGGCGTCATAGTTTTTAAAGAAATTCTAAATTAATTATTAATTTCTGTTATTTAATTTAAAATACCTGATGGAATAATTCGAACAAACTTAAATTCCGTATTAGAATTATTCGTTTTATTCGAACAAAAAAAAACCGAATAATTTGATTAACCTAATAGGTCTAGAGCCTAACGCGTTGAGCTGAGAAGCTAAAAAGCCTTCGATGGTGAGGCACAAAATGTGGATAGTTCATGTGGATATGTAGATCCATCCCAATTCTATTTTCTAGCTAAAATCCATCCGTGCAGCATCTAGTCCCCATGGACACCTGGTCAGAGATCCGTTAGACCAGAATTCACGATCTCATATAAGCATTTTGCTTACATGCGGCCAGTGTCTCAATTGTGTACTGCTGGTACAATGCACGATCCCGTATTATCCATCCCCCCCCATTGTTTGTAGGCCAACTGCCGTAAGGCCAATTGCCGAATAGAAACGTTTCGATACCCCTTGTAGGTGTTGTTCTGATTGCACCGCTTATTCCCATGTAGCACGTTCGTTGAACCTTTTGTAAGATTTTTATACAGTGCAAGCTAGATTTTCGCGACTAATTAAAAACCAGATCTGTCACGAAAACTGAATTTTCGCGTTAACAGAACCCAAAATTTTATTGAAAAATTTTATGTAATTTTTAAAATTAGAATTATGTTTATTGATATATTTACATTTAAAATTTTGTTAAAGAAATTGGAAATTTTGAGTTGGTTTTTCTCAAATTATTTTTTTAAATAACAGCTGAATCACGTAGTTCATATTGTGCTGCTTCCATTTTTTCATTTTCTCCATTCTTGGGTACTCGGCTTTCTTTAAGGTGCAGCGTTTGCAGGGCCACTTTCTGTTGTACGTACGAACTTTTTTAATGAATTTTCTTGCTTTATAATGCATAAATCTTCGTCAAGAAACTTTGTTGTAGGGGATTTTTGCACAATTCTCTTAACTCCATGATATTAACTTAAAGAAGATAAAATATTTTACGATCTTATTCTTAATGTTGAGGAGCAGTTGCTCTGTGAAATCAGCAATATGGCAACCATCTTACTGATGATTCAAATTTCTAGTTACTAGGAAAATGTTTATTATTCGTTGTTTCCTATTTTAAATAACTTTTTAAATTTACTACCTCTAATAGCTTAAGAGATAGTTTTTAGCTCTGAATTCCTAATGTGAAATAATTTTTTAACTAAACACCAACTAGCGCTTAATGTATTTTGACATTTTTAATTAATTTTAAATACAAATTCTAAATATGACAAAAAAAATTAATAGAAAAAATTATTACCTCTGAAACATGTACAAGTTGACTTCTTAAGATTTTTTTATTTTAAACTAAATAGGCGGCTTTATAAAGCAGAGAGTCACTAAACTAAAAAGAAAAAACAATTTAATTACACAATTTTCAATTAAAATAGCCGCAAGTTGCCGGCATACAACATTTAATCACACATTTATCATTATCTAATTGTCGTTCTGTAGAACGTAATTCAGGAATAGTATGTGTAGTATTTAGTTGTAATTGTAGAGTCTATGGTGCTTTGACTTTTATAACACTGATTGCATTCTTTTGCCTGCAGTTAAAATACAAATTTTAATTGAGCACTTCCGCTCTATTTTCGTTTTTTTTTTTTTTTTTAGTTTATTCTGTAAAATCCAGAAACAAATTATCAAAACATACACTGTTCGAATTAGCTGTAAACAAATTAAAATATTGAAGACATTTGAGAGCATAAATATTTTATACGACTACTTAATTAAATATTCCAAGGGAAGAGATACTCCAATATAAGAAGTTTTTACTGTATATATTTAATAAGTGGAAAATATACAAAAACATGTTTTCTTTTTTTTCTCACCCTCATAAGAGTTGCAGTCATTTTAGTTATACATACATAAATCTGACAGCATTTCCTTCTAAAGACAACAATATGCAACATTTAACCGAAAAAACGTGCAAAAGATACATTCTACCTATAAATAATTTAATCCTTTATATTAGTAAAGGGAACAACTTAAGGATATATAATTGTATAATGAATTTGTAAGACTTCCTTAACAACCCTTAATTTAAATATTTTATGCAAAATAAAAAAATGAAGACATTGAACTATTATGTGTATTACGACCTATTCTTGAAACATTATTACAGACATGTCTGCAGAAACATTTAAATCTTCAAACATTTAAATATACATAGGTTGTGATAATTGATTTAATTTTTATTTTAAAAGTACAATGGCTCTTAA
Organism: Protocalliphora azurea; assembly: GCA_932274085.1. Lineage (NCBI taxonomy): Eukaryota > Metazoa > Arthropoda > Insecta > Diptera > Calliphoridae > Protocalliphora > Protocalliphora azurea. The sequence continues at coordinate 107,096,977 of OW026519.1, read as the reverse complement.
TTAAAAATACACCCGATACTATCAGGAAAAAAAGGATAATGGAAACTATAACAATTATGTCTGATTGTCCCTAAACCTAGATGGCTTACATTTCAAACCCTACCAGGTTGCCGAGCCTCTTGCTAGTAACCTCGTCTATCGCGTCTAGTGTATGGCTCCCAAACTAGCTCAGCCTTTTGCGCTGAAGTTCTGGACAATGACATAGTACATGATATAGCATCTCTAACTCCTCGATATTTTCGCACATCCTACAAAAATTTGATGTGCCTTTGTGCCACCTGATGGTCAGGTGGGGCAAACAAGAGCCTTATCGTGTAGATATCCATTAGCCTTCTCAACTTTCACCTGCACTCAAGTACTAGCTTAGACCTGACGTAATGTCCTGTTGCCTGACTATATACATAGATAGTTACCTCCGAATCCCTTGACTGCAACTATCATATAGTCTATAAGATCATGATATCCGTTCCCAAAAAGTAGAGTCCCGCCCCTATGCCTACATCCATCTTTGAGCTGTCCTTAAAGACAGCCCAGCCTCCAAGAAGCAGCCCAGGTGTTCATACGTGCTAATTCGATAACGGGAGTATCCCCAAAGTATATTAAAATCCCGACATATTCTTTAAGACCTTCTAAAGATAATGACCTACCTTCGAAATTAAACGCATTATGGATACGGTTATGCCCTGATCTGAAGTTTCCTATTAGTCTCAATTCCATCAATCTAAATAAGCTGTGTGCAGCAATGCATCTCACAAACTCCTCTATTGGAAGAAGGTGAGGAATCGTGTCCAGTACTACCTGAGGGTTCACTCTCATAGCACCTGTGATGCCAATCGAACAAATCTCTGAACTTTGGAAAGAATATTCCTATACATTCCTAACCTAAATACCTCCCACCAGACTAAACAGCCATAAGCATAGGTCTCACTACCGATGTGTATATCCAGTATACAACTTTCGCTTTAAGACCCTCAATTCTTACCTATGGAGTTCTTACAAGTGTAATAGGCAGTAAGTCCCTAACTGTCCTTTTCCTGAGAATTTTTCTTCTTCTTTTACTGGCAGCCTGAAATTTTCTACGTTACATTTCCTGGCGAACAAAACTAGTTCAGTCTTCTCCGGATTGAACCCAAAGTCATTTACTAGTTGCCCAAAGTACTGTTTTCGCACAGCAGATTACATAACCTCACTGATCGTGGATAGAAATTTACCCGATACCAATTTTACGACGTTGTCAGCGCAAGTTATGATCTTCCATCCCATAACATCGAAATGTTTCAAAATGACATTCACCGCTAGAAGCCACAGACCCACCCCTCCCCATGAGGTCTACCCTCGTCAGCAGCTTTCGTATCCTGCAACAGACGCAAATTTCAAGTTAACATCACTAATGCATAGGTAATAATGTGTGGATCGCGGTAAAAGCATTTTGACCCCACTACATAATATATTATGTAGTACTTTCTGCAATGTATTATTTTATTTCTTCTTGGGCTATTGTATAGTCAACATAGTAGTTACCTAGAAAGGTGATAAAATTCAATCATAATATCAATTTCATTCAAAATGTTTATAAAAAAAATTTGTATTATCATAAAAATAAAAAAGCGTGTCCTAGAAAAGATTTTTTTGGGTTATGACGTTGTTGCAGCAAGTGAGCAATATGTTACCCATGCTTGAGTTGATAACCCGCTGCTTAGCACTCAATCAAGAAGTCACATATGTTCAGCGAAGCCAATTAATCTCTAATTGCCTTTATTCTAATATTATTCAAAGCCCCTTTTTCATCGAGAAATGCTACCATGGTATACTCACCCTGCTGCGAGCGCCCCTCAAGGGACTCACAATGGACCAAATGGTCTCTGAGTGAATGCGTACATTTTACGCTTCGCAACCTAACCTAACTAAAAATACATTTAGACAAAAGAGAGTTAAATAGAGAGATTTGGAAACCCCTTTTTAAAACTCTTTTCATTTTGAGCTATTTAGATTTAGAATTACAACACATGTTTTGTTTTACAACTTCTGAGCAGGGAGCAATATTTTCCAAATTATTGTAATGATACGGCACTCTAAAGCTATAAGGAGGATAAGGTTTATCAGTCTTCTAAATCCTTCACCTTTTTTTTTTATTAAATATAAAAATATTAGATATGGAATTTCACTTACCTTTGGCAAATCTCTGATGTGATTTGCATCCAAAAATAATTCCTCCAATGTACGCGAGTAACGTAGTATTTCCTCGGGAACACTTGGTAGTGAACAATGACGTTTGTCCACAAATTCTACCTGGCGATTACAGCCCTTGAATATTGGAATGCACTTAAACATATTGATAATGACGACGAAAACCACGACGTTATAGGCGACAAATCGACGACACTTTCGAAAAAAACTAACGCACGATTTTATTTCCTAACGACTTTAAACGCGACACTATTAAATGACACTCCAACATAAATTGCATATATTATATACTTTTGTTCTTTTATCCGTGTTGGCGATTTTTCTTTTTGTTAACGCTTAAATACACTTAAGATTAGAGTGTTTCGTTATATGTAGATATTTTAGGAAATGTACAATTTTCATTTGTTTTAATTTCCTTTTTCATTCGTTTTACTTTTTCTATTTTATTTTAAAGGCCTTTAAGAGTTTTTTATTAAGGATTTTATTTTGGTGATGGTTATTTGTAGAATACTTTTTATTATGATAAATAAAACATCAAACTTAACATATTTTCTGAAAATAAAAGAGTAACAAATTAATTGATTAATTTTAAATAAAATTTTAAAATAAAAATAATCAACATAGATGATCAAATTTTGTTTCACGAGATGTCTGAGGATCAGGTATTTTTATTAAATAATTTTTTGTTCGAACAAAAATTTTTTATCGTTTTTTTTAACATATCTTCAGTAATTTAATCAATATTTTTTTAAGCTTCTAAATATCTAACCTACTCTGGAAATAAAATAAAAATAATAAAAAAAAAATAGTTTTGCAATCTACATCCATACAACACTTTTTAACAATACTGATCCATCCAAAATCTAAAATTATGTATTAAACGAAAATATAGTGGCGTTGAAAACATTTGCAACTGAAAACCAATTTTTAGCAATCACAAATTTTGTTGTCAAAAATAATATTTTAAGAAGAGGCTTTCTTTTGTTTTAATAATTTAGAATGTTTGTTTTATTATATAAATAAAACGAACTTATTAACTTATTAACTTAAAATTGAATAATAAAACAACTAAAAATTTATGTTTTCAAAACATTATTCACTCTTAAAAGCATTAAGATAAAATATAAAAACTAATTAATCGTTCTGTATTTTTTTTCCCAATAGGACGTCGAACATTGACCCTTTCATCTGTACCTGCGGGGTTGAATTTGGACGCATCCGAAAATAAAATATTTTTTTTACTGTTGTGGAGTTCAATGAAAAAGAGCTCGAGCACAATTAAAATGTGACTCCATTTTTTCTGGCATAGAAGTCTTTCTTTATTTTTATATATGTTGCCACTACTGACTTTCCACAAATTGTTGATTTCGGAACAAAATATTTATAAGAAATTTATTTCTAAAAAGGCTTTTATTATTACACTGAAGAACAGTCATTGTGCGGGCTTGAACTTTATTGCATAGTTTTACTAATTTGAGGTTGCTGATTTCAAATCTGTTCTCCGTTTTTCTCTATCAGCTCGACTTTTCGAGATATACCGTTATGTCCAAAATTAAGGCACTTTCACTACATATATTGGAATAACTTAAAAACGGTTCACCATATTCAGTTAAAAAAAAATCGAAACTCGGCAACAATACTATCTTTAAGTCGTTCTTACATTGTTTTTAAATTTGCACAGTAGTTTCACAGATATCGTTAAAGTTGTGAAAAAAATAATAACAATTTAAAAAAAAAATTTTTTTTTTGTTCTTTAAAAATTCATAAAAAATAAAAATTAAACAAAAATCACAGTTTTGGTTTAAAAACATTTAGTTAAAAATATTTCGAATAAAATTAGCTTTATTTCATTGCAATCGGTGCACAACTTTTGATTTTATTCACAATTTACTGAAAAATCTGAGTTAATAAAAATTGCGATTTCCATAAAAAAAACATATTTTAATGTGTATGTTGGAACAAAATGAACTTTTTTTGTGTTGACTGTATATATGTTCACACACTTACAATTTATGACCAAATAGTAAAAAAAAATTACCCAAATAAGTTATATGACCTGTGCTCTAATTTTACTACCTGTGGATTGCTAATTCACAGTAAAGCTAATTTGCAATAAAGTTCCAGGCCGATCAAAAAAAGTTCCCTTGTATTATATTTCTATTAAATATTATTGATTTAAACTCAGAATTGCATTTATTTTCAAAACATTTTTCACAAAAATGTTTATTCTGTATTTTGCCTTAAAACACTGTATTAAAACTATAAAATCTAATATGAATTTTTCATTATAAAATGCCAAAAGTTTAAAAATGATTAAAGGATAATGTGATTACTGTCAATTCTAATAAATTATTAGTGTAGTGATAGAGAGAAAAAGACTTGCAAATGTTTTAAACACTTGAATTTCCTACTAAATAATTTTTGTTGCTACAAGTTAAAGGAATGTTTTTAGAAAATCGAAAAAAAAACAGAAAACGGGTATAGACGAAGTTAAAATTTATGACACTTCCGAATGTTTTGACCACTACTGAAGCTTTACGGCTAATTAATTTATAAATTGCTATTTCAGCATTTTGATTTTTTGTTTATAACGATATTTTTGACTGATCCATTTAAAAACCCCATGTCCATGAACATTACGACAATTATAAAAATTACTTAATGTCCATTGACAATATGACCTTTCTGGTATGAAAATTAATTATATGTTAAAATTACTGGACAAAATCAGACATCTTCAGGATAAAAGTGGTTCTAACTCTAACCTTTGGTCTTGATTAAAAAGGTTTCCTATAGAGCCGGCCTTCGGTCTAATGCAGGTGTACTTAACACAGGGGAATTGAAACAGTTTTTCTAAATAGGATGACTAATTACATCCAGTGCACCTTATGTCATTTTCGCTTCCTTTTCAAGGTGTCACATTGTCCATAGACACTTTGACACCTTTTATGTGTGCTCCCCAAATGGATATCAAATTGAAAAGTGCACATTTTCAGTGTTTTTGGCTATAAAAAGATCAAATGTCAGATAAATGATACCAAACGGTGCACCTTTCAGTAATAACTATTTTACCTAGGAGTACCATCAAATACGCCTTAAACTTTTTAAAAATAAAAAATAAAAGTGACCCCATAATTCTGCAACGCTCCTTAGCATATGTGTGCATACTTTGAGCTTAAAAGCATATTTTAGCATATTTTCGTAGTAAGTCATTTATTTAGTTCATAATTATGCAATTCAAATGGCATATTTTTGCATTTATTACATCAAAGAGCATAATTTTAGATATTTTACACTTATGAGCCACAACAAAGTTTTTTACATAATTTTTAATTAGATCATTTTTCTTTTTATTTTCAAAAAGGTTTTTCAAATCTAATTCCTAATTACTTTCATCTTATATGTGGATAGAAATTTTATAATGAATATATTTTTAAGTGCAAAAAAGCATATTTTTTAGCAATTGTTACTCACAATTAAAGCATTTCTAGCATAGAAAAATTTGACAAGCTAAAATACATAATATTTTAAGAGTATATTTTTAAATTTTAAAGGTATTTTTTCGACTTTAATGCGTACAAAAAACCTTTTTAGATATTATTATTAGAATGCCTCTCTCGTTCAACGTTTTTAAATTTCTGGCAGGTATAAATAAATTATTTTTCATTTACTTTAACACTAATTTCATGCTAAGATTCAGACATTTACATTTTTTATTGTGTTCATTTCCAGTTAATGATCTATTCTTATTCTATTAAAAATAAAACAAGTTTTCTAATAAAAACAAACAAATCCAATGCTAGTTAGAATAAAATTGTTGCTTTTTGGTTTAGCCTAACAACCAACAAAAAAAATTCTCTCTAGGGTAGTTATATGATGGAACGTAGAACAATAAGAATATTAACAGAAATTCATAGTTAAAAGAAAATTTAAGATAAAATAGAGAAAAAGTAGAATAATAATTCATAATAGAAATAGAAGATACAAAAAAATATATAAAATACTCGTGGCATCTCTTAAAGAAATACGCTCTCACACGTACCTAAAAGCAACTGAGCTAAAAGCTGTTATTTAAACACAGCAAAAGGGATAAGAAAATAAATGTGAGCAGCAAAGCAAACAATGTATAAAAATAACTACGGCGGAATTTTTAATAATAATAACAACAATAATGGCTGAAAGAAAAAAATAATATAAACAAGTTAGAGTGCTATATTCGGCTGTGCCGAATTTATATTAATTGAAGTGCTTTATATTAGATATAATTGTAATTAATAACTTGCATTTGCATATAAAGTTGAAATATATATATATATCGCATTGATGAAACAAAAGTAGGAGGTATAGATCCAGGGAGAGAGGTGGCCCCCATACAAGGAAAATGTTAATTTTCTCATCTACAGTGAGTCTTAAGAAAATTTTAAATTAATATTTTCATTTCAAATTCCGAATATGGTGAATAAGTACAGGGGGAATAGTAGCGCCCATATATAAAGTTAATATTAGTTATCGCATCAAACAGGAAGCGCATCGGTAAAAGGTTCTACATAACAAATTTATTAGTTTAGAATTTTAGTAAAGTTCCAACATACACAGCCTGCTACTGGAATAAGGAATAACATTTTTTAATTTTAATTAAGTATATCTCCTAACCTAAAGTTCAGAAAAAAATAATTTTTTGCGCAACCATATTTCAGTGTTGGCTTTCCTGAAGAAATAAAAAATATACATATTTTGTTATACTAAAATTATACATTTATTTAAAGAGATGTATTTCTGTGGTACTATTTCGTGTGTCACTTGAATAAGGAATTCTTTTAATATTAATCAGAAAGGCTGATTTGAATTTCTTTCAATATAAACGGCTAGAGAATTTTTAATTTAATAGTTTTTAAATAGTTTTTATTCAAAATGAGACGAGGTAATTTTCTTAATAACTCTGAAAAAGTAAAAATTATATATATATATATGACAATCATCGGTGGGCTTCATAAACGCCATTTCCTATCGACATCATTTCTCCGAGGAAAATTGTGGAAGTTACAAACGGAATGAGAAATTGTATATACCCTTTGCACTTATGGTGAAGAGTATAACAAGTACATAATACTACGACGTCATCGAGTCACTACTAATACACTAATACAAATACAATGGGTATTTGCCAGTCAACGATGAAATTAAAAGCCACTGTTTTTGTTGGAACAGTGCTGCCATTTGGGTAGATTGTAATTAGTTTAGGAATTTGTTTTTTTTTTTTTTTTTTTTTTTATAAGAATTGGAAGAAGGTTTAAGATACATAATTATTTGTGTCACCCTTTGATAAATCATAACACTTATTCAGATTAAATAAGATATAAGTGAGATATACTAAAAAATTTAAAAACAAATGTTAATATTCGTCTAACAAATACAAAAATTCATTTGAAAAAAATTGTTATACTAACACAAGTCATTCAAGGGAGGAATATTTAGCAATATCTGGCGTTTGTTTAATTTTGTGAATCAAAATAAATATGAATCAACGTCTCTCTGCCTATATTCTTAACAATGCAATGCTTCCATGCCATATGCCGAACGTAAAATGATTCTGCAGTCGCAATGTCAGAGATATAATGACACTAAACATAATTTGAGAATAGTAGACTAGTTTAGAATAGAAAACTTTAACTTTATAGAGTAGCCGTCTTATCCACTGAATCTAAATCTAATAAGAAAAACTTTAGACAATTGTCTATAATGTTATTTTACCTCTTAAAGTCACCAACAAAGATAAATTATGGAAATAGTACGGGATGCTTGGTACCCCAATTCTTCAGAAGCATGAACGGCATTGGTTAACTAAATGACTCATAGGTTCTTGGGAGCTATATAACACAAAGGATATTTACTAAATCTTAGTCAATATTCCTCCCTTGAACGATTTTTATGTTAGTTTAGCAATTTTTTCAAATGAACTTATTTATTTGCTCGACAAATATTAACACTTTTTTTAAAATTTAGGTATATAGATGTTTTAGCACGGACGTTCCAGCATGATAACTAATCCAAATAAATAGCGAGGTTTTTAAAAGTCAACACAGTGATATCATGAGAACATGTGGGTGAATCCAAAATTGTGAAATTACTACTGTCTACTTCTTTATTAAAAAGCATATATCTCAATGCTAAATGTTAATATAAACACTAAAATACAGATCTGTCCAGTTAGTTTCAAATATAGATGTTTTCCGTAATGCTTCTTTTATTAAAACACAGTTTAATCGCAAAGTAAAAAAATGTATGTTCAAGAAATTGTAATATTACCGCCATATTCATCATTATGTAATTAGTTTTTGTTTTAATTTATATTCCATAGTTCTTTACACCTTAAAATTCGTCTATTTAAAATTTCAGCAAAATTGTTTCAGCGGTTTAGGTGTGAATGCGTAGCAAACAGTCAAACAAATAAATACACATACACACTTGGTTTTGTAATAATACCATGTATAAGCGAAACATCTGAAAAATTGAAGGATAAAACTATTCAAATTTCATAAAGCAATTACTGTAGGTTACCTAGTGTCTATATTAGACAAACTTTTATCAAAACAAACGTCAAAATCAGTGCGAATATATACAAGGTAACCATAGTTAAAAAGCTGATTATTATTTTGGTTGTTATAGTTGCCAAACTGCATATATAAAAAACAATAATGATTACGCCTTATTGTTGTTTTTGTGCAACTGTTCCCACCTTCCACAAATACGCGTTAAGTTTGACGTTTGTCTTGATAAAAAATTGTGTAATCTAGACACTATGTTAGACATTTTGTTTTAGTATACAATTAAAAATACATTTTTTATTTGCTTTTTTTGATATCTTATTGATAGTTTAAATACCCGTCGAGACGTAACATAATATGTAAGATTATTCTGTCAGAGAGTGTCAAATTCGCTGTCTGAGAGAATTATTTCACGTGTAGGTTCAAATATTAGTATTATAAGATGTATTATGAAGCTGTTGTGATGAGATTTCTCTACACAACCATCAAAAATATATACACACACACACTGAAGTTTGTATGTGTGTGTGCTTGTATATTTTGGAAATTACTAAAAAAATGCAATGTTTTTTGTAAAATTGTTTTCTTTTAATGATTATTTTACATTAAAAAAATATTTTTATAAAAATTGTGTTAAAAAAGTGCGAATTTTTTAAATAAAAAGTACATGTTTACTCTATGACTGATTGAAAATATAGGATTTATTAGAATACGTGTACCCCTTATTTAAGATTTAACATAATATAAACAAAATGGTTGGTTACTCTCTTCTGCTTGCGTTATCTCACATATTATATCAGCGTTAATCTCAGTTGTAGACCTGGGGTAACATAGTGTCTACATTAGAAACTTTTTATCAAGACAAACGTCAAACTTAACGCGAATTTGTGGAGGGTGGCAATAGTTGCCATTATTGTTTTTTATATATGCAGTTTGACAACTGTAACAACCAAAATAATAATCAGCCGTTTAACTAAGGTTACCTTGTATATATTCGCACTGATTTTGACGTTTGTTTTGATAAAAATTTGCCTAATGTAGACACTAGTAAGATCCACATAGTTTGAATGCTACAATATTGCTTATTTTTTAATGTCTGCATCTTCAAAAACTTTCGATAATTTTTTTTTAATTACTTAAACATATTTTCAATAACATAGTGTCTATATTGAACAATTTTTTATCAATATGAAAGTCAAAATTATCGCGAATTTATGAAAGGTGGCAACAGTTGCACAAAAACAACAATAAGGCGAAGTCACTCATGTTTTTTATATATATGCAGTTTGATAGCTGTAACAACCAAATATAATAAGCAGAGGTTTAGCTGAGTATACATTGTATAGGCCCAAGTGTAAATAATCCTTTTTCAGTGCGGTCTTATTTGTAAAATTTTTGTTTTTTTTTTTTAATTTTTCCAAAACTTTACTTCTTTTAAATATCGATAACGATATTAACAATTAAAAACTGGCTAAAATAAGGATTTTTAATTCCAAGAACAGTTTGTATCAAAAAAGGTTCTATAAATTAAGGGCTTTAAAATATAGGAAAATTGAAGGTCCAAACAAATACGAAGTTCCGATCATTATAGTTAAATAATTTGCTATGGTATGTGGTATGGGTTGGAACAAATCAAGATTACCGTCACAGTTGATTTTTTTAAAAATTTTATTTTCGACAAAAGCACTATTTTTGGTTAAAAAAAGTTACATAAAAATTTTTCTCCGCTCTCTCTTAGTTTTCGAGTTATGGGTACTTGAAGTTATAATATAAAAATGCAATTTTCTCCTTCCTCCTGTAATGAAAATGAACAATATTGAGAAGACTTTTCAATTGATATATAAAACGTTATACAACATTAACCCATTGCGAGCCAAAATGATATTTTATTAATTTATGTACTGACTTTTTTTTACAAAAGTACCGTTATCTCAAAAATATATCGATATAACGGTACTTTTCTATACATCAAATCATTTAGAGAACATTTCAAGCTTTCATATGATCCCCATATTACACTCCTAGCCCATTAAATAACAAAAATATAGCACTTTAAAAATTAATATTCAGAGAAATGAATCGATTTTTACTCATAATATATTTGTTAATACCATAATTTATGACTACATATGTAATATGGATATCATTAGAAAGGTCTTGAAACAACCTATAGTCATATGGAACAAATCAAGGTTACCAGCACAGTTGGAATTAAAATGTATTTTTTTAATGTTAATAAAGGTTTTTCTGCGTAGCCTTCGGCCGGGCTAAAGAGCTTTCTATTCTATGTATGTCGAACACCGGCTTCGCTGAATAAACTTTTTTTTGGAAATCGAACAATTTTTGTAAGTACCGGTATTCTTTTTAAATAATTTTTAATTTTTAACAGAGTTGTAAAAATGATAAGACTTATTATATATTTTTAAATTATGATATTAACAAATATATTACTAGCAAAAATCGATTAATTTTTCTAAATATTAATTTTTAAAGTGCTATACTTTTGTTATTTAATGGGCTAGGAGTGTGACATGGGGATCATATGAAAGCTTGAAATGTTCTCTAAATTATTTGATGTATAGGAGAGTACCGTTATATCGATATATTTTTGAGATAACTGTACTTTTGTAAAAAAAGTCAGTACATAAAATAATAAAATATCATTTTGGCTCGCAATGGGTTAATTTTGTATAACGTTTTACATATCAATCGAAAGGTCTTCTCAAGACCTTTCCAATGATACCAATATTGTTCATATTCATTGCAGGAGAAAGAAGAAAATTGCATTTTTATATTATAACTTCAAGTACCCATAACTCGTAAACTAAGAGCGAGCGGGCAAAATTTTTTACATTGCTTTAATCACAAATAAAAATGCTACTGAATCATTATCAAAGTTATTTAAAAATCAAGTGTGATGGTAATCTTGATTTATGCCATAAAAAGTTTATTTTTTTACTTGATATTAAGTGATTTTTATATTTTTAGGAACATGGGAATAAAACTGGGACTTTTCGGGATGGTATTTTGAATTATTTACGTTTCTACCAATTGTCTTTCTATATTCTTAGATAAAAATTATGTCTTTAACGAATTGTGAATCGATTTATTTTTAGCTTTAAAGTTTCCCGGATTGATAAAATTTATTGGTGATTTTTTCCCCGAAGTACTTTTTATCCCTGAAACGTTTCAAATTGTTTCTGAGTGCTGGCTATTGATTGAAAATAAAATTATTTATCTATATCGATCAATTTCTGTTAATATTTGTTTGGACCTTTAGTTTTTACCTCATTTGTAAAGTTTTTAATCTTTGATCGAAATTAAAGGTCCTTATCCTTTTTAAATTTTTAAAGTAGTTTCGAAAAAATTTTACATAAAATTTAAAAAAATTTTGACAAATTTAGTGCTGAACCTATTTTTTTTTTGTCCCTACTGAAAAAGATGAGTATATAACGTAATAGGGATAATGTTAAAGGATATTATGTTTTATAGGTTTATAATTCAATGTATTAACAATTATTTGGCACTAAAATTTTACTGGTTTGCATAAAACTTTGTTCAAAACTTAAAAATGTAAAATAAATATACTTGACTCTATTTTTTTGTCCTTAACTGTACATTAGTTTTAAATAGAATTGTAAAAGTGTTACATTACATGTTGCATGTACATTAGTTTTAAATAGAATTGTACAAGCGTTATACTATACTCAAGTTGACGTACTTTTGGTAATTCATATGATGTTATTGTTTAAGTTCTATCCAGAAAAAACGTGCAAGTACTTCCAAAAAAGAACTTTTTCATCACTTCAAAAGTAGAACAAAATACATATTTTGCACTTTTTTGGAAGTTGATACTAATTAACTCCAAAAAAGTAAAAATAAATTTATTTTTAGCAGATGAACAATTTCTAAGAAAAAAAACTTTTACAAATTGAAAAGTATTATTATTTATTAAAAATTTTATATAGTTTTAAGAGAAGTACTTCAAAAGCAATGAAGATGAAGTACAATAGACTAAGTACTCCCTTCTAATAACAACACAATGTTATAATCATAATTTTTCAGCTATTTTTCAATTCATTTTTTTTTTTTTTTTTTTTTTTTTGGTAGTTGTAGTAGTACGAAGAGTTAGAAGCAAAGTTTTTTGGTGCGCAAAGAATATACTATTGTCTTGTGTTTGGTTTTAGTTTTTTCTTCTTTTTTTTTTATTGTGTTTTGTTTTTGTTAAAAGCAAGGTGTACGTCAAGTAAAAATTGGGAATTTAACACATAAGGGAATGAAGAAATTAAGCTAGAAGGAATTGAAAGAAATGTAAACAAATTCTTGTATTAAAGCCATACGTTTAAAAACACATTTTGAGATATTTGCGGACAGCTTATACGTAAAATATCTAAAGAATTGAAGTAAACTGTTTTACAAATTTTCATTTAATTTTAAACTATAGACACACCCAAGGCAAAGGACATAATTACAAATGTTTTTTTTTTTTTATTTTCTTCTTATTATCCAATAAGAATCGCATAAATTTTTGAGAGTAGATCTTTTTATTTATCTTTTTTTCTCACTTTTTGTAATTACAACTTTTGTAATTGCAACTTATTTTTTTCTATCTTGTTTTTGTATTTACTTTTTTTTTTGCACTTGACCAAATTTTGTATCATTTATTTTTCTATTTATCACCTAGTTTTTCTTTGTTATTTGCATTCTTTGCTTGTTTTTATTGTAAATTGTTTGATATTATTCTATCTTAAAATAACAATTTTTTGTTGTTGTAGCTGTATTTTAATTTAATAGAACTGTTAAAATTCTTAAATTTTTACCTTGTATTTCTTTATTATTTTTACTGCATCATCTATAGAAACACTAGTAACATCTTCATTATAATAATGATTTTAATTAACACACATCTCAACAAAACTTGACACTCAACAAAAGGAGTGTAGACAACAGCGAAGAAAAACAAGGCAGGCTAAAAAATTCTATTTATACTTAGTTTTGTATTATATTATTCTTAACAGAATTTTTTCTCACTTCGTTTTCTTTTTAACTGTTTAATTACTTTGTTAATAAATAAAACGCGTTTTTTCGTTCGGTTTTTTTATAGTTTTGTTCTTTTCTTGTTAAGAAAAAAAATAAAATTTCCAACAAAAAAAATAAATAACGAGACTACAGCTACAATTCCGTCTTTTCTATAACAAAAACACCTCTCGACGAAGAAACACAAACTAAACGGAATTTGAAAAATCGTAAATGTCTTTTGTTATTCCCCTTTGTGCCATCATTCGCTGGTTGTTACTTAGTATTGCCAGATGAAAGTATTTTACAGGGCTGTATTTAGCGTTGTCGCATTTTTTCTTTTAGTTTTTGTAGGGTTTCCATGTTATAATACTTTTGTAGGATGGAAGACACATATATCGTGAATTAACCACAGAAAAATAATGCTTTATTCTATTACTTTTCGTTCGTTCTTTTAATCCATATTCTTATATCTGGAAGATAAGTATACATATTTCTATAGAATGGAAAGTGTTATTATTGACAGAATAAAACAAATATTAATAAAATCAAATGCATATTTAAAAAATAAACCATTTTTTTTAATATAAAGAATGCTTCAATAAATACAGGACCATGATGTGTGTAACGAAAATTCTCCACCATACCAGTGAATTTGACTCATTTATACTCTTTCTGTTTTATGATTGTAAAATCGATTGCTTATTCTAACAAGCCGCAATCAACCGATGCCCATAAATTTAATACAAAACTGACAATAGCACAAATTGCTGTCAGTTTATTTATCAGAACCATTAAACTTTTACTCATCAAACTTCGTTATTGAAACCGGGTAGGATGATTGTCAAAATCAAATGACTTCCGAAAACCCATAATATCACGTTTACCAGTTAGATTAAAAAAGGTACATAATCAAGTTAGAGCACCACTATATTCGACACGTAACAATATGCGCGATTATTGCTAATAAAAATAACTTACGAAAAATAGCAAATTACGTATACAAAGCACAGGTTCTTAGCTGGTCTGGGGAGCAGGGGGTGGACACCTCGGATATTTATGATTCGATTGAAAAAAATTTACACATAAATAGTCCTTATAACGCTCTAAATTATGCTTACATGTGTGGGATATCTCTTTTACTTTTAAAGATATTTAGACCGAAGTAAAATGTTGACCCATTTTTGGATTTTTTTTAGTTTTTTAAACTTGGCGGGCTCAATTCGAGTGCTTCCTAAATAATTCTCATGCAAGAGTTATATGCCAATGTGGTTCCGATAAAAATGTATATTATTTGGAAGTAGAAAATTTAAAAAAATGTGATTTTTATCAAAAAAGCGGTGACTTGTTTTAAAATCCATAATTTTCCTCTGTGCCATAATTTTTTTTTAATTACTAAAAGAGCGCTTAACGTAAATGCATGTAAAGTAAATCCGGATGTATTTGGGGTAACAGCCTCTCCGCTATCCATATCAGAATTTTGTCAATTTTAATTTTTTGTTTTTTATTTATTTGTGGAGCTCAAACATGTCTAAGCTGAAATTAAAAAAAAATCTTGATTACATATCTACATAGGCTCGCTAAATACCCAAAAAATGTTTAATAAGACACGCCTCTGATAACGATGGGATAATCATTTTACTGAAAAAATTAAATTTATAAAACAAGTTTTTCTCGAACTGGGATTTTGAGTATTTCGGAATACATAGGTAGGAATCTATTTATATTCTGGTTTTAAGAACAACTTTTTATATTATACTAAAATTTCATAATGATGGCTTTATCTGTATAGATTTTATTTAAGTTCAAATATTTTTTTTTTTACAAAATAACACAAAACATCAAATTTTACATTTTTATAAATTTAATGAAGAAATTTAGTTCTAATACTTTACTAATTATGATACCAAATACTTGCATAAATAGTTTACACTTTCGTTAAAATCTATTGCATGTTTTTATAACACGAGTGCAAAAACGACTCGTCTAACTTATATTTAAAACAAAAACAAAATTTCAAAATTTGTTTTTGTTTTACTGCCTGTTTTTATAACTCGAGCGCAAAAACGACTCGTCTAACTTACATTTAAAACAAAAACAAATTTTGAAATTTTGTTTGTGTTTTAAATGTAAGTTAGACGAGTCGTTTTTGCGCTCGTGTTATAAAAACAGGGAGCTAATTGAAACTTACCCCTTCCACCAAAATTTGCACATTTCCCTTCATTTCTATGGTAAATGTGTGCTTCAGCATTCTATAGTTATTGCTGAGGTATTTTTTAACTGTTTTGGTGGAGCACAAGTTTCTAGTTGGTCTCTTGGCAGGGGTAGGACCTCCGAAGTTGGTCACCTCGGATATTTGTAATTTATAAGCTTTATGTTTATACATATTTCTTTAAATAACTATTCTTAATAAAAAACAGAAAAAGTATATTTTATTTATTTCAGTACATTTAATTTTATTTCAACAAAATATTCATTTACATCGAATGTATGTACAAGAACCTCCTGAATATCACTGTTTTCGTACATTACTGTTAGTATTCCACATATTTCTTATCGGCATGGACTGGAAGTTCATGCAAGTGATTGTTTTTTGCCTTTACTCCTAGAGAGTAAACTAAATATCTTTGCGAATTAGTGAATTTGCGTTAAAATGGTATCGATTGCATATTTATGCATATTTTGTTGAAAATGTATGTTTTTGCATATTTTGTCATAAATGCATAATATTTAGTACAATATTCCAATTCAAAATTATTTTTTGTGTAGAAAAAAAATAATTCTTTGGACTTTTG
Source organism: Protocalliphora azurea (assembly GCA_932274085.1). Taxonomy (NCBI): domain Eukaryota; kingdom Metazoa; phylum Arthropoda; class Insecta; order Diptera; family Calliphoridae; genus Protocalliphora; species Protocalliphora azurea. The sequence continues at coordinate 107,080,434 of OW026519.1, read as the reverse complement.
ATAAAACGACTTAAGTATACATCTCAAAATTTTCGGAAGAGCTAAAATTTTTTTTTAAAATATGAAAAATACCATGGACTAATTAATATGTGGGAAGCTATTTCTCCAAATCTAACAATCACTGTACGACGTTGATTAATATAAAAGGATGATATTCTGATGACACAGAAGGTTCCTTATTTAAATCGTATTAAGATGCGAAATTACACAGTATAAATAATTTCGTTTCGGAGAAGTAGCGTCCTAAAATATTCGACAAAACAATATCACTAAAAAAAGTTTTTAGTACATCAGCCCTTGTATAGCCTAAAACATAGAGATAAATACAGACTTTCAGGGTCAAATTTCCAGTCATTAATCTCAATGCAGAACAAGTTCGTTTAATATCGAGTAATGTATATGAAACATTTGTTTTGGTTTTTATACAATCGAGAATTGATTAATACTTTTTAAAGAAGATACCAACGAGATTATTCTGTCTGAGAGCACAATAAGCTGTATAGGCTACTCTTAATATCATTTTAAAATTTTTTATCGAAGGAAGTGTTGCCAATATAGTTGTTACAATTTTAGACTCAAACGAAGAAATAATAAAATCTTTCCACATTAAAAATGCATCCATCACATCTGTTGATATCGAACGGAAATGTACAAAAGCTGTCTAAAGTCTTTACTGTATGTTTATTTTTAAACATACTTTTTTATGTAAGAAATATTTGGTTTTTGTTTTTGTTGTTATCTTTAATTTAGCAATCAGAACATATTGGTGATTGTTTCAGTGGAATATACCTATAAACGCAATCAAGGAAAATTTGTTTGAAAAGTTATTGCAAAAAAAAGAAAATATTAAAAAAAAATTTACAGTTTTAGTTGTTTGTTTCACTTAATAGCGCATTCAGACCGACGCGAAATTACGTACTTTCGTGATTTCGGTCGAAATCAAGTTGAAATTACGTAATTTCCCATACATTTTGACACTAGCGAAATTACATAATTTTGTGTAATTTCGGCGAAATTACTTAAAATTACGATGCCCATTTCCGTGCAACTCTGTACATGGTTGGAAAAAACTCATTTTTTTGAACTATTTACTGCATGTTTCAATTGTGAGAAGAAAAAAAAAACAATTGACAGCTAATCTTAAATTTAAACATAAATCTTAAAATTAATTATTAAAGTGATTTTGCAAAATGAAACCTATCCTTTTTACATTTTTAATTCTTGCAAATTAATAATTTCTAATTTAGTAAGTAATTGTTTCTTATTTTTTCCATTTCAAAATACTTTATTTAACCCTATAACAATTTAAAATGTAAACAATGAGTGTCAGCTGTTCACGAAATTACATCAAATGTCATCTAGCTAGTATGAACACTCTGGATTTCATTCGTAATTTCCGCATGAAATTTCGTAATTTCGGACCGGTCTGAACAAGGCTTAAAGTAATTTTCTGATGACAACATCTCTGTTTACGGGAAATATTTTTGTTTTTATTGGAAAATTTCATCAATTTAAAGGATGCCCAAAGGAAGTTTTCTTATAGACCAGGAAAAAACTCAAATTAATTTTTTCGTGATCACAAGGCTATTCTAACAGGGAAATTGGATAAAAATTAACCGTTTGAAAGGAGTTATTCGAGGCTTTCTTAGGAAAGGGCAGTGAGGCAAATTAATAAAATAAAAGAAGAAGCCACCCGCAATAAATTAAATGCTACACAAATAAAAAACAAACTTGACCTTCCTGTCGCTTCCAAACATGTTGCACACATTTTGCTAACAGATGGTAATATAAAATGAAAGAAATTAAAATGTAAGCCAATGTTAATGTTAACAGCATCATAAAAAAATCATTTAAAATTTGAGCGCAAATACATGATGTGGACAGATGAATGGAATAAAGTAATCTTTTCTGATGAAAAGAATTTCAATTCATGATTTGAGTTCGAATGTAATTCCTATTTCGAAATGCAATTTCGGGGGAGGTGGTTTGGACAGCCTTTTCTGCTGCAGGAAAATCAAAAGTATGTTTTTCTTCTTCCAACTAAAATGAACAGTGCAATTTATAATGAATTGTTGAAAGATGCGCTTCTCTCATTTATGAATGAAAAAATGCATGAAGATTGCATATTCCAACAGGTTAACGCTGCAATCCATGTCTCGAACCAATCTAAATCGTGGTTTGATGAACATAGTATTCCACTAGCAGTCTTGCAGTCCGGATTTAAATTCAATGGAGAAGGGGGTACAGGCCTGTATAGTTTACGCAAAAAATGCACAGAATGAAATCATAATGAAAATAACGGTGTTAAAACTAAAAATTAAGGAAGCCTGGGAAGAAATTGTGATTTTCTTCAAAAATTTGAAGTTATATAAAACAACGATTCATCAACACGTTATTAATAATGCTAAATTGGTTAATTAGTTTAATTATATATATATAGGAAAATGTCATAAAAAATAACATTAAAATACTAAAATTACAATGAAAAAAAATTTAAATTTTTAGATTTTTGTTATTAGTTTTTTAAATGAAGTCAATGAATAATTTAAAAAATTAATTTGTAGCTCCTTAATTATTTTGGTAAGTTGATTAAAAAAAGAATATGCACCAACGTATATTGAGACCAGTCATTTCTTTAAATTCAATTTGAATTCGCCTTTTTACATCTACTATCATTTCCATAAGTTCCCCGTTGTTCCTATCACTTTTTTGTTGGTTTCCAGGATATGCTAAAGTTTAGGATATCATTTTTAATATTTGTAGAGCTGTCTGCAGGAGTTTTAAAAAATTGTGATTTTTTCAACCCACATAAAGAGCATGTTCATGCTGAATAAGTATCCGTAATGTCACTGCATATTTTTTTCATCAATCATTGTTAACTGAAGTTCAAAGTGTGCGTTTATATAATATCCATGTTTTTTAATGAAAACCGGACATACATTTTCAATTGATTGTTTGACTGTAGCAATTGTTGACGTAGATGGTTCATTCGAATTCATAAAAATAATTTTGTAGTCTGTACAACTTTCCCCTGATGAAACTTGTTAGTATTTTGATAGTGTTGACAATCCATCACATCCCTATTTGCATATTAACGTCAGATCCGATGTATGAAATTCCAATGCCCAGTTTTTCGAAAATGTTGAGAGAAGCCTTGAAGCGGTATTTTTAAATAACTGCGACAAGTCAATAAATGCTCTTTCATTCTCTATGGTGAATACCAGGTGGTGGGACAATATTGCTTTCCAGCCAGCTGCCATATTTCAATTGAAACAAAAAGACTGTCTGCAGGAGTTTTAAAAAATTGTGATTTTTTCAACCCACTTAAAGAGCATGTCCATGCTGAATAAATATCCGTAATGTCACTGCATATTTTCTTCATCAATCATTGTTAACTGAAGTTCAAAGTGTGCGTTGATATAATATCCATGTTTTTTAATGAAAACCGGACATAAATTTTCAATTGATTGTTTGACTGTAGCAATAGTTGACGTAGATGGTTCATTCGAATTCATAAAAATAATTTTGTAGTCTGTACAACTTTCCCCTGATGAAACTTGTTAGTATTTTGATAGTGTTGACAATCCATCACATCCCTATTTGCATATTAACGTCAGATCCGATGTATGAAATTCCAATGCCCAGCTTTTCGAAAATGTTGAGAGAAGCCTTGAAGCGGTATTTTTAAATAACTGCGACAAGTCAATAAATGCTCTTTCATTCTCTATGGTGAATACCAGGTGGTGGGACAATATTGCTTTCCAGCCAGCTGCCATATTTCAATTGAAACAAAAAGACTGTCTGCAGGAGTTTTAAAAAATTGTGATTTTTTCAACCCACTTAAAGAGCATGTCCATGCTGAATAAATATCCGTAATGTCACTGCATATTTTTTTCATCAATCATTGTTAACTGAAGTTCAAAGTGTGCGTTTATATAATATCCATGTTTTTTAATGAAAACCGGACATAAATTTTCAATTGATTGTTTGACTGTAGCAATAGTTGACGTAGATGGTTCATTCGAATTCATAAAAATAATTTTGTAGTCTGTACAACTTTCCCCTGATGAAACTTGTTAGTATTTTGATAGTGTTGACAATCCATCACATCCCTATTTGCATATTAACGTCAGATCCGATGTATGAAATTCCAATGCCCCGTTTTTCGAAAATGTTGAGAGAAGCCTTGAAGCGGTATTTTTAAATAACTGCGACAAGTCAATAAATGCTCTTTCATTCTCTATGGTGAATACCAGGTGGTGGGACAATATTGCTTTCCAGCCAGCTGCCATATTTCAATTGAAACAAAAAGACTGTCTGCAGGAGTTTTAAAAAATTGTGATTTTTTCAACCCACTTAAAGAGCATGTCCATGCTGAATAAATATCCGTAATGTCACTGCATATTTTTTTCATCAATCATTGTTAACTGAAGTTCAAAGTGCGCGTTTATATAATATCCATGTTTTTTAATGAAAACCGGACATAAATTTTCAATTGATTGTTTGACTGTAGCAATAGTTGACGTAGATGGTTCATTCGAATTCATAAAAATAATTTTGTAGTCTGTACAACTTTCCCCTGATGAAACTTGTTAGTATTTTGATAGTGTTGACAATCCATCACATCCCTATTTGCATATTAACGTCAGATCCGATGTATGAAATTCCAATGCCCAGCTTTTCGAAAATGTTGAGAGAAGCCTTGAAGCGGTATTTTTAAATAACTGCGACAAGTCAATAAATGCTCTTTCATTCTCTATGATGAATACCAGGTGGTGGGACAATATTGGTTTTTGTTTCAGTATATCTTTGTAAAATGGCAAAATTGGTTGTCCTTTATCGAGTAAAGCCTTTCTCTATTTCATATATTTATTTTTGCTTAGTCCTAACTACAGTATAAGCGCTATTGCCTCATCTTCAGAAAAGTCAGAAGCTGGTGAAGGTGTTGGAATATTTTTTATTATCCGCTTAAGTCGATTTGGGGATGCATCAGGAAGGATATCCACTATTTTTGCTGCTTCAGCTGGTTGTTTATTTCTTCGTAACACACTGCAGACTCTGATTGCGTGGACAGTATTTCCGAAAGTCTAAGTTCTTTGTTGCATTTATGCCCCAGACAATCATATTTCTTAAGTAGTGGTCCTGCATTGGTCGTTTTATTTTCAGTGATGCTTTCCAGCCAGCTGCCATATTTCAATTGAAACAAAAATACCTGTAACTGTATCTATGCAAATATTTGGTATCATTAGAAAGGCTATAACTTGAAAAATAATCATATGTAAATAGTGAAATATTGGAACAATATTTCTTCATTACATTTATACAAAAAATTTAAAATTTTGATGTTGTGTTATTTTGAAAAAATATAATATTTGAACTTAAATAAAATCTATATAGATAAAGCTATCATTATGAAATTTTAATATACCTTTTTATTCCGAAATACTCAAAATCCCAGTTAAGGGAAACTTGTTTTAAAAATTGGATTTTTTTCATTAGAATGGTCACCCTGTTGTTTTCAGAGGCGTGACTTATTAAATATTTTTTGTGTTTAGCGCAAATATGTAGGTGTTTTTTAATTTTAGCTTCGACATCTTTGAACTCCACAAATAAATTAAAAAATAATAAAATTAACGAAATTCTGATAGGGCTAGCGGGGAGACTGTTACCGCAAATGCTCTCGGATTTACTTTAAATGCATTTACGTTGGGCGTTCTTTTAGAAACATAAAAAATGTATGGCCCAGAAATAATGGATTTTAAAGTGAAAAAATGTCACCACCTTTTTGGCAAAAATCACAATTTTTTTAAATTTTCTATTTCAAAATAGTATAACTTTTTATCGTAACCATATATGATTGCACGAAAATTATTTAGACTTTTATATAGAATCCAGATAATATTTTAGACAAATTTTGGGACTCAAATTAAGTCCGCCAATTTAAAAAGAAACAGAACATGTCCAAAAATGGATCAAATTTTACTTTGGTCTAAATATCTTTAAAATTTAAAGATATATCCCACACATATAGATAATTATAAGTACTATCTACATCTAAATTTTTTTCATTCAAATCGTAAATGAAATTTTACCGATTTCTTAAAAACTTTTCATACCCGAAGTGATCAGCTTTGGAGGTCCACACCCTGTCCAACAGACCCGCTAAGAACTCATTCAAAACAATTGGAATGCACCTCAGCATTGGCCATTCATATATATTCAGTAGTTTAAAGAATTATTAGAATTATTTCAACCGTGCGTAGTGTCTATACTAGACAAATTTTTATCAAGACAATCTTCAAAATAAATGCGAATCTATACAAGGTAACCTCAGTTAAACAGCTAATTACTATTTCTGGTTGTTACAGCTGTCAAACTTCATATATAAAAAATATTAAGGAATTTGCCTTATTGTTGTTTTTGTGCAAATGTTTCCACCTTGCATAAATTCGCGTTGATATTGTCGTTTGTCTTGATAAAAATTCTAATATCGGCATTATGTAAAAGTATCGAAGTGACACTAACGTCAAACAAAAAATTATGATTTGTTCGACAAATGCTTTGCCCACTTAAAACAAAATGAAAAAAAATGTGCATGTTGTTCTGCCGACGTTTTATTCCCGTGCGAACAAGAAAAGGGCTAGTATAGACGTAGTGTTACATAAAGAAGTATATTTCATTATTTGTCGTACCAGATGGGAAAAATATAACTATTATAATCGAAAATTCTATGAACGAAAAAGGAAGTGGCAACGCTGTACGCTTAATTTACAATTAGTTTCACTAAACATGATTATGTAGTATTTATATTGGACAAATTTTTATCAATACAAACGTTAAAATCCGTGCGAATGTCAAACTTCATATATAAAAAAAACTTTAATGAATTCGCCTTATTCTTGTTGTTTTTGTGCAACTGTTGCCAATTTCCCTAAATTCCCACTGATTTCGAGGCTTGTCTTGATAAACATTTTGTTTAGAATAGACACTACGTTAGTTAGTTTTCTTTACCTCAGGTCTACAACAGGGATTAACGCTGATATAATATTTAAGATAACGTCGGCAGAGGAGAGTAACCATTTTGTTTATATTATGTTAAATCTTAAATAAGGGGTATTCTAATAAATCCTATAAGAAATTATTATTTTCATTCAGTCACAGAGTAAAAAAGTCCTTTTTATTTAAGCTATTCGCACTTTTTTAGCATAATTTTTATAAAAATGTTTTTTAACATGTGAAACAAACACTAAAAGGAAACAATTTTACAAAAAACATTGTTTTTTTTAGTAATTTCCAAAATACACATGCACACACACAAACAAACACTCGTATATGTGTATTTTTTGACAGTTCATCTTATAAGATGGTTGTGTAAAGAAATCACAACAGTCTCATAATACATCTTATAATACTAATACTTGAATCTACACGTGAAATAATTCTCTCAGAGAGCGAATTTTACACTCTCTGACACAAAATCTTACATATTATGTTACGTCTAGATGGGCTGTTTGTTACTAACTCGTAGACAAAATATTAACTCAACGTTTTAGGCCCAACCAGTGAACAAGAAATCATCGTATCGCAAACAGCTGTTTCAACCTGCTTTATGCACATGTGTGTGTAGCTTATTGGCACAAAAATTCTAGGTAGCGTATCGCAGAAATAGAAAATAGATTTTTACGCAGCTACGTCATTTCTAACAACCCTGTAGTTGGGCCTTTATGTCGAACATTTTTCACATCGCAATATTTTTAGTTATTTTGAGTTTTCTAAAAAAATTTAATCAAAACAATAAAACTTGTAATGCCAAATCATTGCGAATACATTTTGTTAGAAACCTATATAAAAGATATCCGTGTGGAGTCTTTACTTATTTACTCCCATCGGACGTGTCCCCAGGTGGCGGATAGGGGGGTTCGGATGTAAGGCTTCTGATCCGATTGTAGCCAATAAACTGGAGATCACTTACCTTTTTGGTTACAGATCCCCATGTACTGACTATAGTCGGGTCCTAAGCATTACATCTAAACCTAGAAACTCATAGAAGTTCTCGCGGACCAAATAAATTAAGGGCACTTTTAAGATCAAGGTGAGAGGTAGCAGTGCCGAGGATCTGTATGGTTAGTTAGTGCTTAAAGAAACTAATCGTTAACAGCTCCCCTCCAACGCCCATGGCACGGGTTGGTTGTAATTTTAAAAGCCTAGTCCGCGCATGCCGTCACTGCGCGAGATGGTCAACTTAGTACGTGCATTTTCGTGGGACCAAGATTAGTGGTAGAGAAAATTTTAATAAAAAGGATGTGGAGGAGAATAGGGCAGTTTCAGTAGGAGTTTCGGACACTGACTCTGACCTTTTAAGAATTCACGAGGACATAATTGCTCAGGAGGGACAATTATTGAGTGAACTGGCCGAAACAGACGACCTCTTGGGCTCACCTGGAGACTCTCTCGGGGGGACGGGCACTACGGAGAGGTTGGAGGATCTCTCTCTTTTTTCTGATGAGGAGCATTAAATTACAATGATTTCAGCTCACGCTCAGGAACGGAGTTCTCCAGCATCCGAGGTGTCTTCCGCTCGGGATGGTGGACAGGTGGGTTCAAAATTAGTTCGGCAAGACGCGGTAAAACCATGTGTAACTGCCGTCGTCGACAGCCGAACAAAAGAGGAAAAAGCGAAGAATGGCGTCAGATCCTCCTTGATCTTTCTTAATAAGATGTCCAAGAGGGATCTGTCATCAGTCAGTGGTAGGGATAAATACCTTATCAAGAGGCATAGGAAGAGTGTGATTAGATTTGAAAAAATCTATGGCTCGACCTCGGCTATCTTGGGAATGTCTTATCCCAAAGGACTAAATGCGATATTTGACGCCATTCCGGGAAATGTTCTGGAGAGCATAGGAAACATGTCAGGGGTCGCACTGAAGTCCAAAGATAAAGGCAATGATAGCAGCCGACCAATTAAACCTATCACATCTTCGGAACGATCAGTGGAAACTGGAAGGCTGGCTATCATTGCTAAAAAGGGGCTGATCGTAAACCATCCAGCAACTCTGGTGTATCAAGCACCAAAGGAGCAAGGTCTGGAGACGACCAACCCTCTACCAGCAAGAAATGTGCGGCAAACAAAACTCCCAGCTCTCTTAAAGGTCTTCAAAAGAAGACGATAAAGAATGCTGGAAGTGGGGCTGGTCATAAGCCATCTGGCTCTCTTAAGGATCACCGTAAGGAGGTCATTAAGAGAGCTAGGTCTGGCGATGACCAACCAGTCCCTACCGCCAAGAAGGCGAGTCACACACCGACTGGATCTCTTAAAGGCCCCCAAAAGGAGGTCATTAAGAGAGCTAGATCTGGTGACGACAAGCCTTCGACCTCGAAAAAGGCGAAGGAGTCGATGAAGCCGGAATATCTTCAGGCGGCTGTCATAGACCGTACTGACCCAGATGGGAGGATTAGCACGGATCTATAGAGGTCGATTGAAGATAGGCTCATCGATGAGATCGCCTTAATGAAAGGAAGGCCGGATGAAGTGTCCTTCAAAGGGGCGGACTGGTCAAAGAGTGTCAAAACTGTTAATTGTGGTAATGAGAAATCACTTGAATTTCTCAAGGCCACAATTGCCAAGTGTGGCAGCCTTTGTCCAGAGGCGAAACTGGATGTGATACTAGCATCTGAGTTGCCCCTGAGACCAGTAGTGACAGTGTGGATTCCACCACCCATAAAACCGGTGGAAACTATACTGACAGTACTGGTCAACCAGAATGAGGGTCTGGATACAAGTCAGTGGAAGTTGTTAGCTTCTCTGACTTGTAAAGAGAACCTCGGAAGAGACTTCAGGTTTGCTATAGACCAGGAGTCTCTCAGGAAATTGGAGTCTATGGGGGGAATCGCTAATTTCGGTCTGGGCACTATCAGGTTCCGGTATCCGAAACCTGACAGTACCAATAAGGCTGCAAGTGGTGCAAATTAATTTGCATCACTGTGAAGCAGCCTCTATCGAATTAGCGATGAACCTTGTCGACTCCAAAGTGGATGTGGCCTTAATCCAAGAGCCCTGGATCAACAACACCAGGGTATGTGGATTAAGTGTCAAGGGGTATACACTTTTTGTACCATCCACTGGGGATAGGGTAAGAACGTGTATACTGGCTAGGAATGAGTTAAATTTTATAAACTTTCATTCTTTCAGCAATGGAGACCTAACGGTCGTGAATAGAGAGGATAGAGACGGGAGGAAACTCGCACTCGCCTCCGTTTATATGCCCTACGATGGGGCCAACCCACCGGGTGATATGGTGTGCAAACTAACAGAGTATGCAAAGAGAAGAGGCATATATTTGGTACTCTGTTGCGATGCTAACGCACATCACTGCCAGTGGGGCAGTGCCGATATCAACGAGAGAGGTGAGTCAGTTTTCAATTTTATAACTACTAACAATCTTTTTATCTATAACTTGGGTAATGTGCCCACATTCACAACTAGAGATAGAGAGGCAGTTATAGATATAACACTGACGAACTTTAGGGGCGAATAAATTAGGAACTGGAGGGTAGATAGTGAATGTTCCTTTTCGGATCATAGCAGGATATCCTTTAGTTTAGATTTCGCGAGGCCAAGGGGAGAACCATATAGGAACTCCAGGAGAACCGATTGGAACTCCTTTAGGGCCATTATGGATAGGGAACTAAACGCCGCTCCAGGATGGCAATTGTCATCAGAGGGAGTTGAGAGTTTAGTGGAGGACTTCACAGGGAAAGTTAGGAGAACCTATGAACTAACTTGTCCGGTAATATTTCCGGGAAAGAGAGAACAGCCTAAATGGTGGACCAAGGAACTTAGGAACCAAAGGTCAACCGTCAGGAAGTTGTTCAATAGGGCGAAACTGACACGCAAGTGTGAGGATTGGAACAGCTACAGGGAAAGTTTTAATAGGTATAAGGCGGACATTAAGAGGGCAAAAAGGGACTCATGGAGGAATTACTGTGAGTCCATTGCCTCCGTTAATGAGTTATCCAGATTCAGGCGAATTTTATCCAAGGATCCTAGTGCTCCTGGATATATTCAGCGTGCGGATAACTCATGGACGGAGTCTTGCTCTGAGTCCCTGAGTTTACTTATGGAAACTCATATTCCAGGCTGTAGGAACTTAGAGGCAGATGCACAGGCGGGACGAATCTTGGGATTCTCGGAATGTGTATCTGATAGGGAACTTAGTGAAGTAGTTGGTGACATAGTCTCGATGGATAAGGTAGCATGGGCGGTGAACACCTTTGAACCTTACAAGTCACCGGGTCCAGACGGTGTTTTTCCAGCCATGCTGCAGAACATCAGTGACACGGCACTAAAACTTCTCACTGAGCTTTTTAGTGTGTGTCTTATTAGAAGATATATTCCAAGGAGGTGGAGAGAGATTAGGGTAATTTTTATACCTAAGGCGGGTAAGGCTGCCCACTCGAAACCTAAGGATTTTAGACCGATCAGCCTATCGTCTTTTCTTTTGAAGACATTAGAGAGATTGATCGATCTTTATCTGAGGACGACAATTGACAACCATATCATCAGTGGGGCTCAACACGCTTATCTAAGGGGTAAATCTGTTGAGAGTGCGCTACATGATGTGGTGAGTTACATTGAACGCGGCCTGAAGTATAGGGAGTATACATTGGCAGCGTTCCTTGATATAGAAGGAGCTTTCAATAACATTAAGATTGAGGCTATTAGGGAATCACTAGAATCATTAGGCATTCAAAGCTTCCTAATCGAATGGATTATTTTGATGCTGAATAGCCGAATAATTAATTCGAACTTGGGTGATGCATGCATAAGGAAGATAGTGACTAGAGGAACTCCGCAAGGAGGAGTTCTCTCGCCCTTGCTATGGCTCTTAGCCGTCAATGTCATTCTACGACAATTTGACGCAAGAGGGCGGAAAATCGTTGCCTATGCTGATGACGTGGTTATACTGATCACGGGTAAATTTCTTTCCACGATCAGCGACGTCATGCAGTATGAACTTAACGAACTGTCCTCATGGGCCACTAGTAAGGGTTTAGGGGTCAACCCGGGAAAACAGAGCTTTCCTTCTTTTCACCAGAAGGTACAGGATTGAGCAATTTAGGCTACCGGTACTAGGGGGACTGAACTGGGATTGAAAAAGGAGGCAAAATATCTTGGTGTGTTCCTTGATAGTAAATTATCTTGGAAGAGGAACACTCAGGAGAGGCTTAAGAGAGGTCTCAACGCCTATTACACATGCGGGAACTCCATAGGTAAGAGTTGGGGACTCAAACCGATGATAGTAAATTGGATTTACACCTCGGTGGTGAGGCCAATTCTGACGTATGGTTGTCTTGTATGGTGGGAGGCAATGAGAATAGGAAGTCGTAGGAATCTTTTGTCTAAAGCCCAGAGATGTGCTTCGATTGGCATAACGGGTGCCGTAAGAAGCACACCTCAGGCGGCACTTGACGTCATTCTGCATCTCCTACCCATTGAGGAGTTTGTGATGGGAATGGCTGCAAGGAGCCTGCTTAGACTTAGTGAACTAGGACTTACAGGATCAATCAGAATAGGACATTCCAAACTTTTAAACGAGGTCAATCTCGGAGGACATACCCTGGTTCCTTCTGGATCCACGGACTATATGTGCACGGAGGTCGATTTCGGGGAAAATCCTATACTGATTATTCCGAGTAGGAACCAATGGTCAGATAGGGAGAAACTGTTGAGTTGAGTATCGGTGTTCACTGATGGATCCAAAATGGATACAGGCACTGGTGCAGGTGTGTATCTAGTTGAGGGAAACATCAGGAGGACGTATAGACTCCCGGATAGTTGTAGTGTGTTCCAGGCGGAAATTCTAGGTATTCTTAGGGCCACAGAATTGATTGCAGGGAACATTGAAGTGAATACAGAGGTAACTCTGTATGTGGATAGCCAGGCGGCGCTGAAGGCCTTGAAAGGACATTTTGTCAAGTCTAGGCTAGTTAGCGACTGTAAGAGGGCTCTTAGGAGATTGATGAGGGATTATCATATCAGACTCTGCTGGGTACCGGGTCATTGCGAGATAAATGGCAATGAGGTAGCTGACGAATTGGCTAAGAACGGCTCAGCTTTGGATAGGACTGCAAGTGAAAGCGGTGTGAGACCACCTCTGGGCTTTTACTTCAGGTTAGTTGAGGAGTGGATTCGGGATAGAACCAATCATGCATGGAATTGTAGAACGGACTGCAGATTATCAAGGGTCCTATGGCCCAAACTTGATAAAGCAGATACAAATCTACTTTTAAGCATGAAAAGGGGAAACCTGAAGACTATGATAGGTGTTCTGACAGGTCATTGTCCCATAGGGGGAATGATAGGGAATTGGGATAGGGGCTCCTCCGGTCTTTGCAGAATGTGCGAAGATAATGAGGAGCTGGAGACGGTGGAACATATTATATGTCACTGTCCATGTCTGCAACTGGGTAGGCAGAAATGGTTAGGCAGTCGATTCCTTGACGAATTGGACAGTATATCGAGATTAGATCTCGATAGACTGATAGGATTTGTCATGGGAATAGGCTGGCTAAGAGGGGGTCGTTGGCCTAGAGCGAGCGACACGGGGAGGTAGTACTTCTTCTTTTCAAATTCTTTATATTCTTTTGTATTCTTCTCTTGGTCTCGGCTCTTTCTCCACTATTTTCCTTCTTGCTCTTTTCTATATCCTATCTGTAGTTTATTTCTATTTTCTTCACGAAGGGACTCACAATGGACCTCATGGTCTCCGAGTGGATGCACAAGAACTCTTATGAGTGCTGTGCAACCCTTCTTTACCTACCTACCTATATAAAAGATATCCTTTTCTATTACCCAAAAACGGTACATCATCTCAACCGCAAATTGTCCTTTTTCAGTGCGGACCAAAAAATAGCAGTCAGCAGTAAATTCATCAAAATACTTTTTTAAAATCTCGATAACAATGTTAACAATTAGAATCTGAAAAAAGATAAGAACCGTTAATAATCTTTAGTTCTGAGAAGAAAATTTATCAAAAAGGATCCATAGAATAACATCGTTAAAAATATGGGTAAAATCTAATGTCCGAACAAATGTTAAGTATCGGCACCGATTTGTATAGTTAAATAATTTTAACTTTAATTAAAAGCAGTACTTAAGAGTAATTTAGAAAGGTTTAATGTAAATAAAGTTCCTCTGGAACAGAAAATCTTCAACAAATTTTATCTTGTCGGGAACTTTTAATTCCATTAAGTTAGTTCAAAATCCACTAGGAACATACCTTTCTTCTGGGAACTTAAGAATATAATTGGAGGAAATATTATTTCTCTGTAAGATCATTCTTAAGCTCCCTGATACTAAGATATCGACCTGGCAATTTGCCATGGTAGTAACCAACACCGTTATATTCCTAACGCCGTTATCCTTAATAAAAAGTTCCCAATTCTGTATTTTTTGTATCCTTATGTAAGTTTTTTGATACAATTTAATATTTATAATTCATTTATAAAATAAATATTTGTTTTTTTATCTAATTTTACGTAACTTTTTTCCTTTGGGTATATGAGGATACTATTTGTGGCTTTTTCTGATACGTATTATAAGGCTTTCCAAATTAGTGTTTTGAATAAATTTAGTTTTTACCAATTGTTTTCTCATATTCTTAGAAGAAATTTATGTTCTTAGCGAATTTAGAATAGACTTAATGGCATTAGAGCTCCCCGACTTGATAAATTTTGTTGGTGATTTTTTCTTCCGTAGTACATTTTATACCCCGAACTTTTTCAAAATGTTTCTGAATGCTATCTATTAATTGAAAATAAAATTATGTAACTATACCGATCAACTTCAGTACAGAACATTTTCATGGACCTTCCATTTTTCCCAAATTTTTGACGTTCCTATTTTATGGTTCCTTTTTGATATAAATGTTACTCGAAATTAAATATCTCCAATAGCTATCATCCTTCTTAAAATTTCTTGCTGAAGTTCAATAAACTTCTAGGGTCAATAACGAGAAACTTCTTGTTGAAGTTAAAGAAGCCAAAGAAACTTCTAAAGTGACAAACGAGAAACTTCAGCAAAGTTCGGAAGTTATAAACAGCAGAGTGGATGGCATTGAGACAAAGGTGTCTAACTTAGAGAGCTGCCTAGATATACAACCCAAAGGTGTTGATAAAAAACTACATGATCTAGAAATAAAGATGAATAATCTTCAATGCCAAGATGGACAGGTGTGAATTATTCCAGAATCCTCTAGTAGAATAGTTTTGATTGCATCACACCATTTAATATTTTCAAGTTCCAGTTTGATACAATTGCCATTAGAAACATGTGGGACGACGAAGAAAAAGTTATAGAGTTGTTATTGGCCTTAAAAAGAAATACAGCAGTAGTTCTTGAAAGCGTGCCAGCGTTTAGCAGAAATAGTTATTATGACATAATGGAGGCACTGCAACGTAAGCACGGAGGTGATATTAAAAAAACATTATACCGAATGGAATTGCGTGGTAGAGTGCAGAAGCCCAATGAGACACTACAAGATTTTGCGTTGGAAATCGTTTGCTGCAGCTTATTTATCCAGGGGAAAACAACCCGTTTTTGCCATATCAAGATAGAGGCATTTGTTAATGGTATTCGCGATTCTGAAATAAAACACGCGGTTTGTGCAACACCTTTTTTCTGAAATCGTCTCATTCGCACTGGCACAAGAAAAGGCGAAAATAATTTCAAAGCCGCCAATATGTAATGTGCGAAATGTCGAAGTTGTTGCTGACAATGAAAGAAATATAATCGACGAATTAAAAAAGTTTTTGGAGACGTTTATTGTGAAACAAAGTAAAGTCAGAGTAAAATATTCAGCGAAACTGCAAAGCACCAAGAAAACGAACCAGATCTGCCTCGCCTCAAAGAAACAACCAGCAGTCAAATCATCAGTCATCACAAGAATCACCTTTAAAACTAAAACGAGCACTATGGGGCAAGAGCTAGATCCCTCATCTGAGGGTCCCACAATCTTCATTTCCGTAATACAGCAGAAAAATAGCAATCTTACTGCTTTTGGGTACATCAATGGTAAGAAGCGCGTTTTTACTATAAACACCGGGGCATCACAGTCTATCGTCAGGTCAGATTTAGTCAAGAATACAATTGAACCATTATGAGGGTTAAGTCTGCGCACAGCTACTGGAGAGCCGGCCACAATCTATGGTAAAGTAAATGTGAAATTAACCATTGCCAACGTTAGCGTCAATCATGCATTTATTGTTGCCGATATTGTGGACGAAGTCATCATTGGTGCTGATTTCATGATTAGTCACGGCATTACTTAGGATATGGGACAAAAAGTTATGATTTGGCGAAATGTGGAGATACCCCTTGACGTCGGATAAGAAAATAGGACTCAAGTAAGAAAGCTAGTTACTGTCGAGCATCAGCAACTACCACCACAGTCAGAAACGTTAGTATGGGCTCATGAGGACAACAGTTTGTAGGTGATAGAACCAGCAGAAATATCAAGTGATCTTGCAACAACAAAAGCCCTCGTTAGGCCCTCATCAACAAATAATGAAAACATTTCCCAAGAGCAAGATGACCTAAACTAACTTCATGAATTAGTACGCAGACGAATAAAAATGACTAGCGACAAAATAAAAGCCAGACACGATCGAGCTGCGAATTCTGAAGGATTTAACGAAGGCCAGCTTGTACTGTTGTATAACCCACAACGTAAGAAAGGACTGTCCCCCAAACTACAAACTTGGGATGGACCATACAAGGTGGTTAATAAATTAAACGACGTGGTGTACAGAATACGGAAAAAAAGAGGTCGAGATTTAAAATGAAGGACTAGCTGCCTATGAGAAAAGTGAATCTGTGCCTATTCGGGACAAATTTGTAATTGAATTCAAATATAACGGTTTTAACGGTTGGTTTAAAGTTAAATGTTGCTCGACGTTTCTACTTATGTTAACAGCAGTTAACATATCTGTAGAAATTATTAACATAGTTGTAAATTTACAACATTGAAAAAAAGCTTTCACCATTGTTAGTAAGTATTGCAATACTAAATGTTTAAACTGCTAACATTAACATCGATAGCTCTAAAATTCGAATATACTAGTTTGGCCGTTAAGAACATTGTGGAAAGAGATTGAGTGAGTCTAATTGGAAGCATCGTCAAGTAAAGACAAATTAATTGCCTTGGCTGTGTATTCTTGTACATTATTAAAGTGTGCTTTATAAAGTGTATAATTTAAGTGTGTGTGTATTAAAACACAAAGTGACTATTTAAACTGTTATTGTTCTACATTTTTAAATAAAATAAAGAGTCGTTACAACTTTTAAACTACTGAACTGCTGTTATTTGCAATCAAAGTACCGGTTTATTTTAAAGGACATAAACCACAGTTTTTAAAAGGTAAACCCGTAACAATATTTTTTTTGTCCACACTGAAAAAGGACGATTTACGCTTGAGATCATATAGCGTTATAAAAATAATGCTAAAGAATATTATTTTTATAGGTTTATAATTTAATGTATTCGCAATGATTTTGCACTAAAATTTCTTTTGTTTTGCATAAAGCTAAAACTCAAAAATTTTAAAGTAATTATATTTTACAACCCATTTTTAGAACCAAAAAGTCTCAAAGTAATGATAAATCCTAAAATCTGGTAACAGTAATTGTCACACATCACACATTATTAGATCAGTGGCCTGATTTTGTAAATCGAAGCGGAAACTCGTTTCGAATTTTTATATTGAAAACAACAAATACTTTAAATTTTATTTGTTGTTTTCAATATTATAAGTAAATTAAATTTATTTGTTGTTTTCAATAAAAATTGTCAAAATAAATTTTTGTATCGTTTTACAAAATCAGGCCACAGCTTGGAGTTTATAACGACCTTCATAGATATTTTTGGCTATTTCCTCATCCATATATCCATAAATAAAAAAATGCAAAAAATAACGAAAAATGCAAAAAAGTACAAAAAAGTGATAAAAAGCATTTAACATTTTCTCACATTTTTTCTTTACTATTTTATTTATTAAGTTTTATTTATTTTAATTTTTCATACTAATATATTTAATACTTTATTAGTAATAGGTAATCATTTTGAACGCCCCTACTGTAAATACTACATACACACACATGTATAATAACTGCTTTAGTTGTTCATTTGATATTGCTTGATAGCCAACAACAATATAATTATCATTCAGTTGATACATGACTAAGAATAAGTAAACAAAGTTTGGTTACAGTCGGCGCGATTCAAACAAGACAAGAACCCACCATATAAGTCTCGGGGATTATTTTATACAATTGGAGAGCAGATTAGATTTTGCGAAAGTAAAATTTAGTAGTATTTTGCAAGCTCAACTTCGGTTGGGTCGCCAAATAAATTTGCACGAGTGACTTCGGTTGCTCGTTCTCACGAATGATTTCGGTTGATCATTTTCACGAGTGGCTCCGTGCTACTCGTATTCACGAATGGCCTCGTGCTGCTATTAGATAGAATATTAAGCCGTAGAATTGCATGGTAATAGTAGTTTGAGAAGTAGCTAGACACTAGCTTTAAGAAAACATTGTACTTATTGTGGAAAAATATACGATCTTCGAACCTCGAAGCTGCCACCAGAACCAGAAGTCGATCCCGACGTAAACCTGAACCAGTTTGAGAGCCGAGTGTGTCGAAGCTGAAGCTACTACTGAATCGAGCCTACTATAAGCCGAATAACTGAACAGAGCATACTATAAGCCGAATAACCGAGCCGAGCCTATTACAAGCCGAAAAACCGAGCCTAGCCTTTTATAAGCTGAATAACCGAACCGAGCCTATTATAAGGTGATTAACCGATTTTATTTTTTATATATGCCGATTTATGTTAACCGATTTATAATTTAATTAATGATGTATATTTCGAAGTCTTCATCACTCGTGTGCAGGGCTGGGGAATTCATCATTCATCAAAAATTTTGCGATATATATATTTATTTACTTTAAATTTTTATTCGTTTATTTATTTCATATTTTTTGAAGAAAAATTTTTTCATAATGCAGTCCCGTGATGCTTGGTTGGTTGGTTGGTTGGTTTACGTGGTAGCCCGTAATCTTACGGGCAATCAATTAGACTCGTTAGAGTCCGTTTTGATGGACCCACACTACTCGCCAGGTGAATTAGTTGTATTGAGTCTGTAATGTAGGGAAGAAACAATGAGAACATAAATTAATTAGATCCAGCCTGTAGCATTGAAATATTTAATAATGTCACTAAGTCTAGTGTCAGATATCTCAAAGAGGTTGTCTAATTGGTACCCACCCAGAAATTTATGTCTGCTTGCGTTCAAGGCTGGACATTCCTAACGGGATTGCGACAGAAACCGCTAAGGAGGCATTCATAGCAGAGCCTACCCGGGCTAATTCGTCTGCCTATTCATTACCATAGTAGTCCCTATGCGCAGGAACCCAGATTATAGTAATGTCATACAGTCGACTTAGTCCAAGCAGTTCCTCTTTACACTGTCTGACTAGAATAGAGGTAGTTTTCGGTGATTTGAGCGATAGTATTGCCGCTTGACTGTCGACAAATAAACCAATATTCCCTTGAATATTTCTATCGCGAATTAGTTTACACGCCTCTCTGACCGCTAGTATTTCCGCTTGGAATACGCTTGCCTCGTCAGGGAGTCTACATGAGTGTCTAATTCCAAGATCATCAGAGAAGACACCAGAGCCGACACCGCAGTTCATCTTTGAGCCGTCAGTGTATATCCTAGTTATAAATTGTCCAAGAAGATTGCCCCTTCTCCATTCACTCCTGGTGGGGAATAGGACTTTAATAGTATTTCCGAAGTCCATGTGGGGAATCATATAGTCGGTAAATTTATTGAATTGCGGGGGTATTAAATTTAATATCCTCGCGTGCCCATACGTTATTGATCTCCAGCTTTTCGTTGCCGATAATCTTATCGCACTATTAACTGATGATTCAATTATGTATAGGTCTATAGGTGTTAGGTGCAATATAGTGTTCAGAGCTTCTGATGGACTAGTATGTAATGCACCTGCAATGCCAATGGAAGCGGATCTTTGTATCCTGTAAAGCTGATCCACCACATACCTCTTACTAGTAGCGGTCCACCACACAAGAGATCCATATACAAGAATGGGCCGTACTATTGCAGTGTATAGTCATTTTGTCAATTTTGGACTCAGACCGCATTTCACACTGAACATCTTTCTACAGGTGTAGTAGCTACCGTAGCCTTACTAACCCTATGTCGAACGTTCAGTTTCCATGAAAGCTTAGAGTCCAAAATAATGCCCAAGTATTTTGCATTGTCCGACAAGGTGAGTTCACAGTTTTCTAACCGTGGTAGTCTGAAGCTCGGAATCTTGGTCTTTGTGGTGAAAAGTACCAGCACTGTTTTGCCCGGATTCACTCCTAGTCCACAATCTTTGGCCCAGTCACTGAGTGTAGCCAGAGCAGTTGATATGATATCACTTATCACGTTCAGAAACAGTCCTGATACTAGTATCACCACATCGTCCGCGTAAGCCACGACTTTCACTCCCTTGTCTTCCAATTTACACAGGATAGTATTAATGACAATAAGCCACAACAGCGGAGAAATCACATCCCCTTGTGAAGTTCCACGCATAACTTGTTTGGTCTTAACACTGTTGCCTAAATTCGCAATGACGATTCTTGTCTGTAGCATTGACACCAGCCAGTTGGTGATATAATCATCAACTCCTAGTTCGTACAGAGCTCTCTGTATCGCCAAAGTCGTGACATTGTTAAAGGCGCCTTCTATATCCAGAAAGGTAGCCATAGCGTATTGTTTAAATTCAATGGATCGCTCGATGACCCTTACAACCTCATGAAGAGCCGTCTCCGTGGAGCGACCCTTAATGTAGGCATGTTGACTTCCTGAGAGTCGAGTTGTACCCTCTAGACGCTGCCTTATATGTAAATCAATGAGTCTCTCCAGAGTTTTCAGCTGAAAAGATGAGAGACTAATCGGACGGAAGTCCTTTGCATTCTCATGACTTCTTTTTCCGATTTTTAGAATGAACACTACCTTTACTCTCCTCCAGTTCCTGGGAACATAGTTGAGGGTTAGGCAGAGTTTAAAGATCCTATGTAGCCAGGGTATGATATATACCTTTGCACTTTGCATCATCCGTGGTATATTACCATCAGGCCCTGCAGATTTGTACGGAGAGAAGCTATCAATCGCCCATGAAATTTTCTCAACGGATGTTATGTCATCCTCGATTCCTTGTGAGGATTTAATATGCCCCATCTCCTGGTCTGTAATATCAGTGCAGCCAGGAAAATGAATATTAAGTAAAATGTCCAAAGATTCCGCCGACGATCCTGACCATGATCCATTCATCCTTTTAATATAGGATGGATTATTATGACCATTTGCCAAAACCCTACTGAGTCTAGCAGATTCCTTTGTATTGTCGATAGATTCGCAGAAGCCTTTCCATGAGTTTCTTTTTGCGATCTTTATTGCTTTCTTATATTCCCTACGCTTATCGTGATACAACTGCCACGATTTTGTCCTGTAGCCAATATTGAAAGCATTGCGTGCCTCCTTGCGCAGCTTCGAGAGTTCTCCATTCAACCAGGGAGGGAAGCTCTTTTTAGCCTTCGTCATTGGACAGGATATATTAAAAGCTTTAACAATTTCCTTGCCTAATGTACCCTCAATTTGGTCAAGACCCTCAGTCGTTGCTTCGACTGGAGGTATTTTTTTCAGTTTGTGCATGAGAATCCCATTGAACTTAGTCCAGTTCGTTCGTCTTGGGTTTCTGAAAGTTGACGCTGTTTCCTTGCAGACGAGTCCAATGTCGAAAATAATCCAGCAATGATCCGAAAAGGATTTCTCTTTGGATACTCTCCACCTATCAACTGATAAATTGGATCTGTCCTTCATAAGTGTAATGTCTGGCACCTCTTCCCATCCATTATGGTTCACCGAACTCGGAAAAACGAATGTGGGGTCGTTGCCAGAGTTGCATATGGTCAAGTGGTTCGTATTAATGAAATCAAATAGACACTCACCTCTGTCATTGATTTCCGTGCTGCCCCATATTGTGTGTGCCTTGAGTTAGCATCACAGTCAAGGATAATGTCTTCTTGAGCCTTTATAGAGGCCAGAAACGCCCTCACTTCGTCTGGCGGGGCTGGCTTGTCGTGTGCCATATAGCTGGAGGCGATCAGGAAACTTCTGTTTTGCATTAGTTCGACCCTTGCGACTGTCAGGTCTGCTGAGCTATACTGTGATCAAAGAAATATATTTATGTGTTTCTTAGCAATAAGACAAGATCTTGGCTTACCTTTATCTTTTACGTATAGTGTTTTATATGTTGTAGTCGGGAACCCTCTGACTTGGGAGTTAGAAACCCAGGGTTCCTGGACTATAGCGATGTCGAGGTCCTTTTCCGCTAAAAGAAGCCTCAGATTGTCTGTAGCACATTTTGAATGCTGCAGATTAATTTGCACGATTTTCATCGTCGGTTGTAGGGTTTTCTGCAGGTTCGCTTAGCTGCATGCCTGTCAGCAGATTGTTGGCTACTTCCAACCCATCTGCTTCGCCAGCTCCTGGACCTGTGGGACGGAACACCTTAACCTTGGCGTCCCTAACCCCAAAGTATAGTTTTAGCCCCGCCTTCTCTAGCTCAACTGCGCTATTCTCTGAGACGGCGAAGATAATGCACTTGTTGTTGTCTCCATGATCTTCTGAACGGATGACTGTCCAGTCACTCATAGGGATACTGGGGTTCTGCAGCTTCAGACACTCCAGTATTTTCTGGTTATCGCAGCTCAACTTCGGTAACCAAACCTTTGCTCGAGAAGCCATTGTGTTTTGTGACAGCGGGGTGCTATAACTTTCTCCCCTGCTGCCAGGTTGTTCGACCAAATTCTCTTGACTAGAGGCCAAAAGGTCGTCTTCCGAGGAGATACCCATCTCCACGTTTTTGTTGTTGTTATTTTTGTTTTTTATTTTATTTTTCTCCATTTGATTCCCACGAGTAGGCACGTAAGGAGATGGACCATCCATGCAGGGACGGCGTACATGGACTAGACAAAGAAAAATTTACAACTGGCCCGTGTCCTGGCGCCAGAGGGGAGCTGTTAGCCACTAGTCTTCTTTAACCACTGACTAGCCATCCAGGTTCTCGGCACTGCTACCAACCACCTTAACCTTACAAGTGGGGGAAAGAGGATATGGAATAAGAGGGGAGAAAAAAGGGTAGTTGGGGAAAGGGGATAGGGGATGGATAACCTTTGGTCATGAAGGCCTTTAGAGTCTATACCTTGATTTCTCAATATCCTCCAAGAGGACAATTGAGACTTCAATAAAGAGACCACAGCCTACATTTAAGCCGCCACATCGCGTCAAGATTGTTATCCCGTGATGCTATTCAGCTTGTCTACAAGAAATAATAATAAAAATTTCTTTTTTCTTTGTGTTCAATTTCGGCGACAGTTCATTGCAAAGTTATGTGGTACTTTTTTATTTCTTTAAACTTTTTATAGAAATTTGTAATATTTAGAATATTTTTTGGTATTTTATTTAAAATCGTAGGTAGCGCGTCGGAAAGTGTATTACGACTGTATTCATTCGAAAAACGTTATATTTTGTCCTCGTGTTATGATTGTGGTCGATTGGATGTAAAAACCTGGTGTCGTTGTCAAATACTTTTATAATCGTTGTATTATATATGTTTTTAATATTTAGCACATTTAAATTTTTGATTAGATTGTTTGTGTTATACATGTTGCTGGAATTTGATGTGCTGTTGGAGTTTTCTCTACTGTGATGTTGATATTTTTTCCAAAGTATTTTTAATAGACTATTTTGTGTTTTTTGTAATGTGCTTTTATATTTGACATTTTACATGATATTATACCATGTCTTATGTACGATTCAGCTAAGGAAAAGTACACTTGACGTGGTGCATTATATAAGACGTTTTTCTCACTTGCTTTTGTAGACTTTCTATATGATTTTTCCATTTGAATTTGCTGTCTATGATTACTCCCAAATATTTGTATGAGGTGACCATATCTAAAAATGTTGAACATGAGTCATTATTGTTACTATTATTATTAATGGTTTTGTGCAGACATTCTGTGTTGTAGAATTTTATTTCTATATTGCATCCTGTGATATGCGTGGGTTTAATATGCATGACTTTAGTCTTATTAGCATTGATAATAAGGCCGTTATCACGACACCATTTTGTAGCAGTATTTAGATGTTTCTGCATTTTATTTTGTGCATTTATTATGTTATTATCGATAACTATTATGGCGGTATCATCAGCATATGCGAAATTTTTACAATATTTCAAACATTTCATCATTTCATTTGCGTATATTATGTGCAGTAGTGGTCCAAGTTTACAGCCTTATGGAACTCCGTAGTCATACGTCTATTTTGCACTCAATTTGCTGTTAATTTTTACACAACAATTTCTGCATTCCAAGTAGCTTTTAAACCATTTTAATATATTATCTCTGATACCATTTTTTTCCGAGTATTTCTAATAATTTAGTGTGGGAAAGAGTATCGAATGCTTTGCTGAAGTCGATGAATAAAACTATTACATGCATATGTTTACTTAAATTTCCGTTGATTTAGTTTGAGAAGATTCCTAAAAATTGGTTAATATTTTTTCCTTTTTGGAATCCAAATTGTTTTTTTTTTTTTAATAATTTTATATTTTTTGAGGAAGTTTATAACTCTTCTAACTATTACTTCTTCAAGAATTTTGTCTATAGCAGAAAGAATAGCAATTGGCCTATAATTATTATAATCTGATGTATTGCCACTCTTATATATTGGCCTAACTATTGAGGTTTTCAGCATATTTGACACAATGGCTTGTTCCAAACTGGAATTTGTTAATTTAGTGATAACTGGTGTTAAAAATCTTGCATTTGTTTTCACATCTTTAGGCCGTATTCCATCAGCTCCGGCACCTTTTCTAATGTTAAGATTTTTAGAATATTAAAAATTTCCTCTTCATCAGTATACTCAACGTGTATTGTATTTGCTATAGAATCATTATTTATTATTTATTATTTTTATGTCACAGCAATGTTGGATTTTTTTAAGATTTGTATTAAAGTTTAACGAAAATTTATTTGTGATATTGTATATTTTTTCATTTTTGAAATTTTTTATTATAAAAGAGACTATATTTGTTGTTCTTTTGATAATAATTTCATTTATTAATTGCCACGTTGCACGCATATCATATATATTTTCAAAAAAATTAGTTTTATAGTATATTTTTTTTTAATAAATTCTTTCATTTAATATATTTCTAAATGTTTTATATTTTTTCACATCTTTTGTTGTTACGATTATTTCGCCGTTTTTTAAAAATTTATCCCTTAGATTACAATATTTTATTATTTCTCCACTAATCCACGGATTTGAAGATCTTTTTTTTTTTCTTTTTTTTTTGTAAATTTCAGCACAACAATCTTCGAATGTACTTTCGTTTACCATACATTCTAAACCATTCTCTTAATATGTCTATGTTTACGTCTTCTACTAGAATAATCTCTTGTTTTTTTCTTTATTTTATCAATTATTGTTTCGAGTTCTTTGGTAAAAAAAGAAATGTTTTGGTGTGGGGGACGATAAATTGACAAAAGAGAAGTAGTTTTGTTGTTAATTTCTATATCTAGCTGTATTACTTCCAAAGAGTTAGCATTGACAGAGATTTGATTGAATGGTAAGTTTTCTGCAATGTAAACTGCAATTCCTCCGCCCCAATTTTCTCTGTTGAAAAATACAGAATTAAAACCTTTAATATTGTAAAAGTTATTTTCATTATTAGTTATGTTTGTGTCCACTAGAATTATTATTTTTATTTTGCTTCTTATATTATTTATTGTTAAAAGAAATGTTGAAAAGTTTAGTCGTAGCGAACGTATATTCATGTATATTAGTGATTTGGGATAACTTAGGAAGTCTTTATTAATTTCATTAAAATTATTTAAATTTTATTTTATGATTTTATTCATTTTGTTTTTTTTTTTATAAATAACAATAAATATAAAAATTAATAAAAAAGCTTATTTAAAAGATTGTTTTATATTGAATTGGAAATGGATTCGATGTCTGCTGCGTTGTTGATAATAAGTAAGGGGGAGTTTTCTGTTTTACGTGCAAATATATTATTATTGCGTACCCAAACAAATTTCCAATTTTGCCTCTTTAGCTTTTGTTTTGAGAGAGAAATATTAATAAAAGAGAGTCGTACTACTTGTCTATACTTTGGCTCATAACTTTTGCTATTTGCTTGTAATAAAATAAAACTAATTAAAAAATCGGGTGAAAGTTGGATCCGCTATAACGAAAAACATTACCGAGGTACTTTAAAAAGTAGATTCCTCCAATATAAAAATCGTTTAAATCGATTGTGTAATTATTTCCATTTGATTTTTTGGATCGCACACTCTGCGATGTTGATTCATTCTTTCTGTTTCATATTATTCATTTTTGAATTGTTTTTATATTGTTCTTGCTTCAGACTAAATTTTGTGAATTTGGTTTGTTTATTTTAGAAATCATACTTTTTATTATATTTTTATAAATATTTAAATTTCTTTCTTATCCATATCTTTACCTTGACACAATAATCGTAATTCACACATAATAAGGTAACGACAACTCTATAACAACTACACCAAAAAAAAAAAAAAAAAAAAAAAAAAAAACTATGTATTTTGTTTTGCATTGAAATACCTTTTTTGATATTTCACATGTTTGTTTACAAAAATAAAAAAACATTTGACATTTCACGTAATAAAAAAAGTAATAAGATGCAATAACACAAAAAAAAAACAATAATTTGACACAACAATTAGAATAATAGCATCCATATTACTGCCAAAAAGAAAAAAATAAACTGTTTAAATGTCGTTACATTACCTTGGTTCAGAATATGTTTAACATGTTGCCTATACATTCAGACACTCATCGTTCCGACTCTTTTTAATCACAGTGTAATTAGAAAGTGGGCCCAGCAGATTCACAATTTCTTCATGCGCAAACCGCGCGAAACTGCGAAATTGTTTTTGTATTAGAATGTAATATTTTTTCTGCGTTTATTTTCTCTTCTTCTTCATATTCTCATTTTTTGTCATAACATTTTGACATTATGTGCAGGGGTTTTACAATACGGATGTCAATCAGGGTTGTCAGATTTTTTGAGCCTCTGTCGCCAAATTGTTAACCAGAAATCGCCAAATTAAAATTTTATTTACTTTTTTAAAGAAATATATATACTCCAATCATATTTTAAATGTTTTTATATTTTTGTTTGAAAAGTTGCTCATTGGTAACACTAGTTACAGAATTGTAGTAATATTTTTTGCTAGTTTATTAGCGTTTATTTGATAATTAGAATCAATGGAATCTTAATTGTTTATATTGTTTAAATTCAAAAATTAACTCCCGTATTCACAAGCTAATTTTAAATTTAAAGTACGTTTTAGAGACAAAAATTTTATGAAAAATTAGATTTTAAAAGCATTTTTAATTTAAAAGTGGTTTGTGAATACGGGGTTAAATTATAAAATTTATGCTAAAAAAAACTTAATTTTCCGAAACCCCTTTTTTTAGCCTTTCAAAATTAAATATCTTAAAAAATGGTTAACACTACTAAATTCAGAGTCATCGATTATTTAGTTTAATTTAGTTTAACCCAAATTATAAAAAATTAGTCTCACTTTCGAGCACATTGTAATTGAATAAAAAAAAAAAAATACAACTCAAAATATACTTTTCTGGTCATCAACTTTTTAGGTCATTAACTTTAAAAATTTATTGGACTTTATTACATTTTTTGAAAGAATAATTCTAACATTATATAACAGCATTGGTCCTATTAAACTTATAAATTGTTTCAAAGAAATAATTTATTCATGAACGTTTATTTCATTGTGACCGAAATCATGAATTTCCTTAATATTTTTTAAAAATGATGAAAAACAAATTATCAAATATTTGATACATATGTTTTGTCAAATATATTTTTTGGGGATAAAATTTGGTAAACTAAGTTGAAGATACATATTTACAAATTAAGGAAAATAATAAAAATAGAAAATTTAATAGTTTTTCTCCTAACTGCTTATTTAAATTTTTAAAAATTAGCAACATTAGACACTTTCCATATAATGATTTTTCTCTCTCTCTCTTTTCAGGTCTTCCACAAATTTTCATTGAAGGATGAAATGATAGGTGTTTAATAAATTTTGCTTTATTTTTCTTTATCTTTATTATTCTTTTCCCACCCGCAACAGTATACAGTGTCTTCTTAACGTTTTAAAGATGTAGTAATGCTATTATATAACAAAATACGTGAGTTATATGCAAACAACTAACTTTTGTGACCTTTGACCGAGAATATCTCGCGTAGATCACGGTAAATTTTGACATGATGTATAACACACCAAGACGAAACTATATACAGAGTTTCGTTTTTCTTCCACAAATTTTGGTTGAAATCTTATTTTACTCTGGTAATTTTCGAAATGTAATAGATTGTGGAATTAAAAAGATGAAAATCAAGAAAATTTAAGTTGAAATACACTATTTATGGTTGAACAAAATAAAAAAAATTATAATCTTTGAGATTAAAATCGACTTGCCACTCCTCTAGATCAGTCTAAAACTTTGTATTTCTTAGTTTTTGGGCTAAATTTTCTAGAGTGTCCCTCTATTTTTCATCTCCACTTCGGAACAACCGAGCAATGCTGGGTACTTTTATACGTATGTATGTATTTTTACTATGTGATTAAAAATGTGCCATCAAACCGCAAAGTATCTCGGAATAAATTAAAACTTAAATATGAAACATATACACATTGGAGAGATTTTTATGTATTATTTAAGTAAATACATGCTTAAGAAAATAATTTTATTGATCGACATCGACATTAAGTAAGTAATATTTAACGGATTCTTTTCAAACTAAATTAAAGCGACATCAAAATGTCGGAAAGTAAGCTATATAACACTAGAAAGCATTGGATTGAGACGAAATCAGCTCTTAAAAATTAATAATTCAATAGACAATAGAAGTTTGTTAACTAATATATATATTCGGTATCGTGCGATTCCATTAAGTGATGATGTTAATAATAAAGATAGTGGTGACAGTGACATTGAAAGTAGTGATCACATTAACAGATGATAGCGAATTTGACGATGTTAAAATTCTTTAAATTTAATCAAATTAAAAAGGTAAGTGCAATGAACAAAGCATTAAAAACAAATGACATATACATATATGCCATTATAAAAAAGGTCTAAACTTCATAAAAAAAAAAACAATTTTTCGAAGACACATTAAATCTATTTGTATAAATGTAAAGTAACTCGAATGCATGTAAGTTCGCGTTAATCATTTCGTGCAGGGGGCGCAAAAGTTATAGCGGTTTTAAGTTGAACAGAATATTTACAAACTAGAAATTTATGTATAATTCTGGTAAAATTTACGCGTAAAATCAAATCATACTCAGTTATTCAAAAAAGAATTTATGATACTTTTGCTCCATACATTAAATGAAAATATATTTTATTAGAGTTTATTACAAAGAAATGTTAATCAATATTATGACCCTTTTTTAACCCAACAAAAAAATTTTTTTTGTCCATAATTTTTTTTTTGATAATTTTGATGCGCCTCTACATTTCCGTTAAACCTTAGAAATACCAGCCAATTATTGTCAATTTCGTGCTGTCCATGCGATGAGCCTTAGCAAAATTTATTTTGACAAGTGTCCCGTTTTCAACTATCAACGACATTTCACTAAATTTATGGTCCCGATCAGTTATATTTATCGGCGTACTTATATATATATATATATATATATATATATATATATATATATAAAATATATATATATATATAAATATATATATACATATATAAAATTTCGATGAAAAAATTTTGTTAATTTATTATTATTTTTTTTTGGGCGGGGTTTTCGTGCGCTCCTTAACAAAATACAAATTTTTAAGCAGGGATGATACTTATTGTAATTATGCATATTTTCCTCTATATCTCGTTAATGTGCCCGAAAGTAGTATATAGTCTCAAAACTAAAAAAAAAAAAAAACAAGAGGGATATATTTAAATAAGTAGGTTTTTTGCGAGGCACATTCATAGTTTCATATGGAATAGGATTACTGCGTGAACTTAGTTTTTTGTTATTTTACACAATAAAATCGAAGGAGCATTAAAAATAAATTTAATAAAAAATTATGGACTTTTTTTGTTGTTGTATTTTATATAGCAAATTTATACAAATTTTGGATATATATATATATATATATATATATATATGCATAATTACAATAAGTATCAATCCCTGCTTAAAAATTTGTATTTTGTTAAGGAGCGCACGAAAACCCCGCCCAAAAAAAATAATAATAAATTAACAAAATTTTTTCATCGAAATTTTACTACCCTGTATGTTAATGTTGGAAGTTCGCACAACAACAAAGAAGGTGTGGAATTAATCCACAAAATCCGATTAGTTTATATAAGATAGAATAAGATAAAAAAATATAGACGTGCGAACAAAAAGTGTAGAAGAATATGAAATTGTTATGTAAATTTTAGCCCTTTTTCTAAGTTTTGAACAACAATAATGATTATGAAATTAAACCCATGATGCTAAAATTTTGCAAAATTTGTGTTGTGAGTTCTATACTGTTTAAAATAATATTACCACCAAACTTATTAAAGATTAAAATCAGTTTCAGCCGAGTTAAAAACTTTTGATAATGGCCCATATGTATATTACTACATTTCTTTATTAATATTATAAATGATAATTATGAAAGTGGTAAATGAAGTACATGTAGTACATGATTCTTAGATTAAAAGTATCTTGTATTAATCATTAAAGAAATATTTTTATTTCGAACAATAATGAATAATAACCGCATAAAATACTAGGTAGAAATATAAACGTAGATTTAACAAACAATTGATATTTCAAATGAAACAGTCGGTCTAGTTATGTGGTAGTCTATATCGTTTAATGTCAAGACGCGCAACGGTTTAATTAGTATTTATTATAAAGCAAAGCAAACTATTAAATTTAAAATGGCAAATAAAATAATATCACGATCAACAGAATTGGAAGAACTACAACAACAAGCTGGCCAAATAACAGATGAGTCCTTAGAAAGTACCCGTCGTATGTTAAATATGATGGAAGAAAGCGAAGAGGCTGGAAGGCATACTATTGAATGTCTTAACGTTCAACGTGAACAAATAAATCGCATAGAAAATAACATGGATAACATTAATGCTGATATGACTAAAGCCGAAGGAAGTTTAAGAAAATTAAAAAGTTGCTGTATTGTTTGTCCAACTCCTTGGAAGAAGGTTTCAATGCAAGTTGAGTCTACTGCGGATTTTCAAAATGGAACACAAGAAAATCATTATATTATCGTAGATCAACCACGACGTGCTAACAGTGGAGAAGACATACAGAGCAATAGAACGTTTGTAAATTCATCAAGTGGTTATATAAAGCGTATAACAAACGATGCTCGCGAAGATGAAATGGAGTCAAGTCTTTGTCAAGTTAATTCGATTTTGGGGAATCTTCGGAATATGGCCGAAGATATAAATACAGAATTAAAAACTCAAAATGAGCAAATTGGGAGAATTACAGAAAAGGGTGATGCCAACAACATACGTTTAGAACAGGTCAATATATCGGCAACTAAAATTCTTAGCAGTTAAAATGAATATAAAATATATTTTAATTAACATTAAAAAATTGAATTTAAGGTATGTACATATATTCTCGTACATTTTTGTCACTTTTAGTCTTTTTATGAAAACCTTTTACAATTTAACTAGATTTTGTTTTGTATCGAGAATCTTATTAAACTATAATAATCTAGATTGTGGTCGAAATCACATTTGAAAGAATACACTATTAATGATTTTTTTTATTCGTTCCCTGGAACCTGCTTTTTAAAATAAAAAAATAAATCACAAAAAGAAATATAAAAAATATATTTTTATGACCTTAAAAAAAAATTTTACTAATACATACTTTTAAAATTACTAAATTCTACCATTCTTTAAATAATAATATCCTAAATAAGGTTTATTCTAATCTTTTATTTTGAAAATAAACCCTAATTTATACATAGCTTTTAGTAATTTAGTAGTAATTTAGGAAAGAACTCAAATATTGTTGTTATAAAATGTTTTTTATTGTCTTGTTGTTGTAATGTAGAATAAATTGTGATAATTTCTTAAAAAAATAGCGGTATACATTTTTCCTTTCAAAAGTATTTACACACATTTTTTAACTTTTTTAAATTATTTACACAGCTTCAAAATCAATTATTTACGTTTAATGTTACACAGTGGGGCAGACTCGAAATTTTTTGGATATATATGATCGGCTGGTTGGATTTTCATGAAATTTGGTATAGGCGTAGCAGAGGAGTGTACGATATTAAGTTTGGAAGGGGGGCACAACAAACCCATAAGGGCGGAGCTAAGGAGGCTCAAAGTTAGGTAACTCTGACAAAAAATTTTTAATCACTTGCGAAATTTTTGTTTCTCGTCGATTTTATTAGCTTCTTAAAGATAAAGAACAAAATTATCTATTGAATAAAAAAAATTTGAAGTCGATATCTTTACCGAGTCCAAAAATAAACGATTTTGAATTTGAAAATTGCAAAAAAAGACGACTTTTGGTGTTTTTTTAGCCGAAAAAGTATCTATACTCTTTTTTATCTAAAATAAAATTTTCTTTAGCGACATAATAATATAATAATTTTACATTTTTCTGAAAGGTAACTTCACAGAGATGACTTTAAGACTTTAAACCCAATAACTCAATTGGTCATGGTACGCCCTCCCGAATTCGACCCATTTTATATGGAAGTTTTGATTTTAGACCATATTTTCTCAAATCCCAAAGCACGAATCGACAAGCGTTATATATTTTAAGAATCTTCAATATGTTGTTAAAAGTTTTAAATCAAAATTTACGGAACTTCGGAAAAATGTGGATTCTATAGCCAAAAAATTTAAAAAATCCCATTTCCATTAGTTTTTTTGGGAATTCAGGAAAACTCTACCCCTGATTGAAATTTGGTTAACGCGCTTTTATTTATATTAATAAGATCCACATTTCCCGTAAATTTCATTAAGATATTTTTATAAACAAATATGTTATTACAATTAAAAAATTTGTATTTTCTCCAAAAACCTCAAATTGGGCCTTTTGTTTGGTTTATTTCTAAATAGCGAAAGAAATTTTAAAAATATATATTCCAAATTAAGCTTCAAGTAATATCATGGCTCATTTCAGAAATATGCGCCTTTAAGCTTTTAC
Organism: Protocalliphora azurea; assembly: GCA_932274085.1. Classification (NCBI taxonomy): domain Eukaryota; kingdom Metazoa; phylum Arthropoda; class Insecta; order Diptera; family Calliphoridae; genus Protocalliphora; species Protocalliphora azurea. Next base: position 107,046,996 of record OW026519.1, on the reverse strand, counting down.
ATTTACAATTTATTGTATAAATGACTATATTTTTACAAACTTGCAACTTTTGCCTTTAGCTTTGCGTGAATAATTACTTAGAAAATTATGAATATTTCTGTATACTTTTAATAATATCTATACAAAAAATATTTTTATAAAAATAATTAATATTTTTTTTTATTTTTAATAGGGTTGCCACATTGCCCAAATTTAAGTAAATCTTTATCCTTTTCTAAGCATTAATATATTTCTATTAATGAATTTAAAATAATAAAACAAACAAAAAATGTCTATTTTAACTTAATCAATAAGTATTTTATTAGTTTACATTTATGGTGTTTACCTAGGTAGGTAGGTAGGTAGGTAGGCAAAGAAGGGTTGCACAGCACTCATAAGAGTTCTTGTGCATCCACTTGGAGACCATGTGGTGTTTACCTAAATTTAACAAATGTATTTATTTAATTGTGATGATTAAAAAATTATATATTTATGATCTAGAGGCAATGTACAGGTATCCTTTCCGGTAATACCCAGCTGCAGCATTTATCTATTACTGATGGTACAAAATCTATATTTTTATGAGCTAGTGACAATGCACAGGTAATATCCTTTCCGGTGATATCTAACAGCAACATATAATATCAATGAATTCGGTGTAGATACTCTTCCAAATTGACTCTTTCAGATATTTTACCTAATGAAAATTCACAGAATACCTGTAAATATATATACCTGTGCGATATATCTAATAAATATATATAAATGCGCAGCTAATGCTTATCATCATCATAACGAAGTTGATTACCATGGTGATTACATTGAAACATGAACAATTGTGTTGTGTTCTGTGAAGTTTATCTAAAAATGATCTCAATCGTGTAGAAGCTATAGTGGAATTCATAAAAACTACATATCATGCAAAAGTCGACGTCGTTGGTAAATCTCAGATAGAAAGCTTTTTAAAGTTGTATGACGTAAAAATGAAGTCAGCGTACTAACAGATTAAAAATTAAACATTCCGATTGGATGGATACTGATATAGAAATATCGGCATGAAAAATATCAACTGGAGCACCCTGCAAGACATATAACGATTTAAGTACAAGACCTAAGAAAAAAAGCCTGGCTTTCTATAATTTCGAATGAAGAAATTTCTGATATATTCAAAGAAATGTTAAAAAAGGTGAAGCAATCTAAGAGTGCAATTAATATTGCTGAAATACAGCCAACTGCAACACCAAAACGTCTTAAACGTATTGCCGAAAGTGTACCTACTCCAACATCACAATCCAATTTTACAGAGGAAGAAGCAATTGCTTTAATGCTTGAACTGGACCTCAGCCGAAAAAAAATATAAAATTTTAAGAAAAGCTCTGCTTGAAAAGGGACGCTCAATTCTACCATCATACAAGGATATTCAAGAAAAAAAAGCAAACTATTTTACCATCTATTTCGGTTACCGAAAAAGAAGTATGTGTAGAGCTATCTTCTTTGCTTGAGAATACAGCTACCAGAATAGTTGCAGATTTTTTTGCAGATCAGTTGGAAAAAGTAAATAACAGCGACGTTGTATTAATCTGTAAGTGGGGACGTGGCGGACTATCAGCCCTTCCTGAATAAAAGCATGCTAGCGGAAGTAAAAAAAATGGCGGATTATAAAAGCGTATTTATAGCATCTTTGGTGCCATTAAGAATGCGATCTTATTCCTTAAAGCAATCTTCATCAAAGTGTAAAAACTCATTTGATGATATATGGCTTAACACCACTTCAGGATCAAAACATTTTTGTAGACCTATTTGGTTCGAATACACAAGGGAGTCGAAGACAACAACAAAGGATTTAGTGGAATATATTAAAGATGAAATAAATGATTTACAACCTCTTTCAATAACCATAAACTATGTGATGAGACGAAATCACAATTTTCGGATATTGGTAAAGCAAGGAGTATTAATGAAGAATTTCTGTCTTTCGGAATATCTCCACTTCACGCCAGAATACGGTTCATGGAGCATTTTCTGCACATAGCATATGAGTATAGAAGTGTGCCAGAAAATTTAAAAAAACATACCAGAAACAACGAGGATTTAAAAACACTTAGAATATCTGAGAAAAGTATAATCCAGGATGAATTCAGAGAAGAGACGGGATTAAACATCGACAAACCTCTGCCGACTGGTGGTAGTACAAATGATGGAAACACATCAAGAAGGTTTTTCGGAAATTTCGAAGATACATCAAAAATAACTGGTATTAATAAAGAGTTACTTGAAAGGACTAACATACTATTAATGGCAATTAATAGTAAGCACAAAACTCTGCTCGATCTGAAGAATACGCAACAGAAATATCTAAAGTATTGTGCCATAGCGAAATTATAACTGAACGAAATATTCTTCCACTTGGAGAGCTTACAGAAGAGGCTCAAGAAGCAAGAAACAAAGATTTTAAGCACGTTCAGTTATTCAGCTCCAGCAAATGCTCCAGAACGTCACAAAACGAGGATATTTTTAATAGCCTATTGTTATCATCAGAACCTGTACTATCATCAAGGAGAAAACGTTGGATTTCTTATGAGCCTTTATCAACTCAAAATACTGAAGACTTGAAGGACTAAAGGCAAAAGTTGCAAGTTTGTAAAAATATAGTCATATATACAATAAATTGGAAATATAAAATAATTTGGAATATATATTTTTAAAATTTCTTTCGCTATTTAGAAATAAACTAAACAAAAGGCCCAATTTGGGGTTTTTGAAGAAAATACAAAATTTTTAATTGTAATAACATATTTGTTTATAAAGATATCTTAATGAAATTTTCAGGAAATGTGGATCTTATTAATATAAATAAAAGCGCGTTAACCATATTTCAATCAGGGATAGGGTTTTCCTGAATTCTCAAAAAAACTAATGAAAATGGGATTTTTTAAATTTTTGGCTATAGAATTTTTTTTTGATTTAAAACTTTTAAAAACATATTGAAGATTCTTAAAATATATTCCGCTTGTCGATTCGTGCTTTGGGATTTGAGGAAATATGGTCTAAAATCAAAACTTTCATATAAAATGGGTCGAATTCGGGAGGGTGTGTACCAGTGATCAATTGAGTTATTGGGCTTGTTTTTAAAAAAGAGTATAGATACTTCTTCGGCGAAAAAAACACAAAAAGTCGCCTTTTTTGCAATTTTCAAATTCAAAAATGTTTATTTTTGGACTCGGAACAGATATCGACTTCAATTTTTTTTATCAGGGCCTACAACAATATATAAAAATATTTGAAATCGGACGAGAAACAAAAATTTCGCAAGTGATTAAAAATGTTTATGTCAGAGGTGCCTAACATTGAGCTTCCTTAGCTCCGCCCCTGAGGGGTTTTTTGTGCCCCCTTCCAAACTTACGCCTATACCAAATTTCATGAAAATCCAACCAGCCGATCAGAAGTTACAGATTTATTTCCAAAAAATTTCGATTCTGCCCCACTGTGCGTTAAAAAAGATGAGCGAGCTAAAATATTGTCTTTAGAATATTATAAAATCTTGTGATATATATAAACTCAACTTTAGTATGTCGCAAAAATCTAAAAATAAATGCAAAAATGATCAAAAAATTTTAACAGCTAGATGAGATTTAAATAAAGGTTTAAAATCGTACGTCTTCTTTAGAGTTTGTAAAATAGTATGGAAATAATTAAAAAAATTATGTAACTTTTTATATTCGGGCTCAAGTACATTGAATAATTGTAGAAGATTATACTGTAAAAGTTTTATTGGACACTCGGCAGAATGGAATGAATTTTCTAGTCAGCCACGACCGTCATCAGCACTCTTCTGCGTCCCACCGTGATGTTTTCTGTAAACATTATCAACCCCTAAAACACCGTTATGAAAATAATTAGAAATACCGTTATCGCTAAAATACCTTTACCGAAATAGCTCAAAATGCTGTTACCGCAAAAATACCGATAATGCTAAAATAGAGTTGCATTAGACACGTGAAATTGTTTTTAACCTTAAATTTTCGTTACATGGTGTTTATAGTAAATAAATAATTGATTAATAATACATTTATGTTTATACTAACAATCAACGCTGAAACCAATGCATTAAGCGCAAATTACAATTGCGCTTAGTCGCCGCAAGCGTCACCAAAAATAAGTCGTGGTTCACACAAAGCAATTTTGTTGCTGCAATTTTGATTTCTTACGTTGTGTCTATACTAGACAAATTTGTATCAGGACAAACGTCAAAATCAGTGTGAAGCTATATAAGGTGGTATATAAGGTTGTTAAACAACTGATTATTAATTTTAGTTATTACAGCTATCCAGCTGCATATATTAAAAAAGCATTAATGAATTCGCTTTATTGTAACTGTTTCCAACTTCCATAAATTCGCGTTAATTCCGACGGTTGTCTTGATAAAAATTGTCTAATATAGACACTATGTTAGAAAAGTGAGGGGAAGAGAATACTAAGCAGTGTTGCCAAGAGTAGCTTGGAAAAAGTTAAAATTTTTCCTCAAAAAATTACATTTCTGGAATTTGAAAATTAAATGACCAATATTTTTTGGTAATGATTCTTACTTGTGATCAAAGAAATGTAAAAATTTTTACCTTCTCGCTCATAGTTTACGAGTTATGAGCCTCTAAAGTTTTGATACATTTTTCTGAATATCTTCATTAATACACATGCGATTTAAATTATATTAAATGTTTAAATGTATTCAAGCGGTTATAATGACCTGATTTTATAAATTTTGTTGGGTAAATATTTCCTAACCATATGGATATGGTACTTAAATTGGATATAGCCGAAATGTCTTGCTATCAAGGTGAATATGCTGTCAAAATTTTTCCCGTGAATAAAACTTTTTAAATTAGTAAAAATATGAATTCATCCGGATATTTTTTTATATGAAGGAAATTTGACGAAATTTTTCATTTGCACAAATTTAGTTTTTAAATTTTCTACACTGAGTCTTTTAAAAAAAAAAACGAAAAAATATATGTATTTTTTATATTTTTAATTGTAAAACGGGTTTTAATGAAAACATAGCTAAAGTTACTTTTTGTGTAATTTTGTAGACCGAAAATGTATTAAAAGATCAAAATAATTTCATCTGCCACGAAAATCCCAAGATTGCCGCATGCAAGAAAAAAACATATTTAAAATTTTGTTGTCTTTAACAGAAGTAATGTCTTAGGAGCTAAATTTTGAGAATGTATGAAAAATGTAACAAACGTAACCAAACGGCAACACTGATACTAAGCTTTTGTATTCTCTTTACCTCTTTCCAGGGTTGTTAGATTTTTTTGAGCCTCTGACGGCAAAAATCGCCAAATTCAAATTTTTTTTTGGTTTTTTAAAGAAATACTAAAAAAATTAACTGAAATGTTAAGTGTCGTACAATTTTTAGTACTTAAAATTTCGTATAATTTGTAAAAGTAAATTCAGTTTTAACAAAGCCAATGATAATTGCAATAGCTAATAATAACAATGTGCTAGTTGCAAATTTTAACAAACTGGGCACCCTATTGGTAAAGCTAACCCGTTTTTCGAAGTTAGCGCTCGCATTTGCGATATTAATTATGGAAGTAGCGAATTAATTGAAAATTAGAAATAAAAGGGACATTATTTATGTATATTAAACAATAAATCGATAGAATATATACTTCAATCACAAATTAAATCAGTTTTAGCCCGACTTTAAATGTTTTTATATTTTTGTTTGAAAATTTGCCCATTGTTAACACTAGTTAGCTTGCTAACAGAATTATAGTAATATTTTTTGCCAGTTTAAAGTTTTGTTTATTAGCGTTTAAAATATTTGTTAATAAAAATTCATTATTATACACTTAATTGTTTTGTTTAAATTCAAAAACTAACCCCGTATTAACAAACCAATTTTAAACTTAAAATACATTTTAGAGTTAAAATTTGTTTGAAAAATTTGATTTCAAATGCATTTTAAATTTAATTAATTAAATTTTCCTAAACTCGCTTTTAGCCTTTCAAAATTAAATATCTCAAAAACGAGCGGTTTTAAAAATAGTTAACACTTCTAAATTCTGAATTGTCGATTCAGTTTAACCAAATGAATGCCAACATTATTAAAAAAATTAGTCTCATTTTCGAGCACAGTGTAATTGAATAAAAAATGTAAATTAAAATACACTTCTCTGACATATAGACCATTTTAGGTCATCAGCTTTTAAAATTTATTGGACTTTATTACATTTTTTAAAAGAATAATTCTAACATTATATAACAACATTGTTCCTATTAAACTTATAAATTGATTCAAAGAATTAATTTACTCATGTACTTTTATTTCATTGTGTATGAAATCATTAATACTTTTAATACATAAGTATTGTAAAATATATTTTTTTGGGATAAAATTTCGTGAACTAAGTTGAAGCTATTTACAACTTAAATTAATAGTTTTTCTCCGCAATTGCATATTTAATCAAATTTTAAAAACTAGCTAAACAAATGGCCACCATGTTATATATCGCCAAAAAAAATTCGCCATGTCGCCAAACGGAGAATTCAGTCGCCAAAAGCAATTAAAAATTGTTGAGTGTGAACCAGTGGTGGAATTTATGGCACAATTTTGCCATTTTTTATGTTTTTTTTATTTGTCTTTTTTCTAATACTATTCTGTTACTTTTATCTTTCAGTCTGGCAATGTATTCTTCAGAAAACCAAGCCCATTGAATAAAAATCAGCGGCTACTCGCCGCCAAGTTTTTCTTTTGATATTATAATTTTGTAGAAAATATGAAACCAAAACTAAAATTTAGTCTTTACAAATATTATTTTAAGCTGAAATATATATTTATTTATTTCTAATTCATTTATTTAACCGAGCCCATATATAAATCATATAGATTTATATATGAATAATAAAATTCTCCAATAATTTACGTTAAAAAAAACTGAAATAAAATAATTAAAACTTTTCAAATCAATGGAAAGTGAGCTCCATAATCTAAATGTTATTATTAAAAATTATCTTTGAATAGCTTTTAAGATTTCTATTCCTGATACCTAATGGTCGCCGCCAGTTTTTCAAGACTGTGCATCCGCCGTTAATTATTGTGCTTCTCCTTAGTTCTCTAATTTTCTTGTATATAGTACCGTATTGTCTATACTAGATAAATTTTTATCAAGACAAACGCCAAAATCAGTGCAAAACTATACAAGGTAACCTCAGTTAATCAGCCGATTACTAATTTTGTTATTACAGCTGTCAAACTGCATACATAAAAACCATACATGATTTAGCTTTATTGTTGTTCTTGCGCAACTGTTGCCACCCTTCATAAATTAAGGTTAATTCTGACGTTTGTCTTGATAAAAAATTGTCTAATGTAGACGCTATGTATGGAACAGAAGAGAAAAATGAAAAAATATTTTAGTATATTGAGAAAAAATAGTGGGTGTGTGTGTAGAATTTGTATTTACATTAAATCGCTTAAAATCTTTTCTTGGTGAATTAATAATTTATTAGATATAACTTCATTATAAAACAAATTCAACTGGCACAATTAAGACAAATTCAGTTAAACGAAATAATTAAAAAGCACATTTTTTGTTTTGTAGTAAAGGTGACTAATTCTAAAAACGACACGAGACAGTAAAAAATTGCCAAAAATATACATATTTAGCAAAATATTAGTAAACAAAGTATTTATGAATACAAATTTGTGTGTACTATTTGATAAAATTATAATATCAATTGTTAAAAGTTGTTAGATTAGCAACCACTTGCGAAAAAACCAAAAACATCACCATTGTCTACGTACAATTTAGTAACAGCTTTTTCTAGAAAATTAAACTTTGTGTTTTTATCTAATAAGAAGTTATTTTTAAACTACCAACATGGAAACTGAAGGTGCTCCACGTTCGGAATTGCAAGATTTGCATTTAAAAGCAGCTGAAGTCACAGATGAATCCTTAGAAAGTACACGCCGTATGCTAAATCTTGTAGAAGAAAGCAAGGAAGCAGGTATACGTACACTGGTTGCACTTGACGATCAAGGTGAGCAGCTGGATCGCATTGAGGAAGATATGGATCGTATTAATGCCGACATGAAAGAGGCCGAAAAGAATCTTAGTGGAATGGAAAAATGCTGTGGTATTTGTGTTTTGCCCTGGAAAAAGGTCGCTATTAAAGATGACAGTGATAATGCTTGGAAAAATAATGATGACGGTAAAATTGTGCACAACCAACCTCAGCGTGTTATCGACGAACGAGAAAGAGCGGGTATGGGAGCACCACCCCAATCTGGTTACATTGCACGCATAACAAATGATGCCCGCGAAGATGAAATGGATGAAAATCTGGGGCAAGTTAATTCCATGTTAGGTAACCTGCGTAATATGGCCTTGGATATGGGCTCTGAACTAGAGAATCAAAATGTACAAATCGATCGTATAAATGCCAAGGGTGATGCCAACAATGAACGTATGACCGGTGTCAACAAGAGGGCCAACAATTTACTCAAGAGTTAAATTAATTAATCAGAAGCACGGAACAGTATACAAACAATAATAACGTCATCAATAGCAGCAATAACATCATCATAAATAGCACAATAATAAAGAAAAAAACAACATCAAATAGACAAAACAACAACAATAAAGTTATTAAACACAGAAAAAAACTAAATCAAAGTAATATACGAAAAGGTATGTTGTCCCCACTTATTGAAAACAAGCAGTACAACAAAAATTATTTAAAACTCTTTCTTCCACTTTTCCCATTCTTTTTTTTCATATTTTTGTTTTTAACATATACCTGTACATTATATATTTTATAATATTTACTTAACTATACGGTTTCCAAGTTGCTTAGTTATTTATATCCTGCCTTAAAATGGTTTATAGGTTTTTTTTTCGAGGAAAGAGTTACTAAACTGTTGTATAGAATAAAAGCGAAAAATGGTGGGTGGAGTAAGTAGAATGTAGGTATCACAGTTCTATCAACATACATGTAGTATATTTAAAGGTTAAGACATTGTAAGAAGACTGTAATTTGTTATATTTTTAAATCGATTCTTTGCTATTAAGTCGCTTAGAGAATAATAAGTATTATAGATATATATAATTGAAATCGAAAAATGTTTAATTACAAATGAAAATTTTATTTAGAGATTTTAGTTATAAAATGTTGGAAAAAATCAAATATATAAATTTATTTATGTAAATTCAAATTAATTTGTATATAAATTTACTTGAATTTACAATAAGCGAAATTGTATCTTTGACTTAAATTTGTATATACCTATTTTCTTTTTACTGGAAAACGTTAGTAATGTGTAATACAAGCTTTATACTGCATTCAGTCATGAAAATCCATTTTTTAAATTTGGATTTCAGCAATATTGCTTATTAAGTCGATACTTTGGGTATTAAAAAGTAAAGGTATTATTTTTCTTTTAAAATAAATATTTCCATAATTGTTATTACTTTTGAAAAAGTATGTGATTTTGTAAATAAAAAATGGAACAATTTTAATTAACATAGAAAAACATAAAAAATGTACATTTCGATATTTTCTTAAAAACTATAAAATTTTGAAAAATTAATAACCCACTGTTTTTAGAAAATGAACGAATAATTCGTTTTATAAAAATTGTGGGTTAGTGGGTATTGATTTCAGACTTCAAATTTATAGTTGTCTGAAAATTATAAATATGTCATTTTTATGTTAAGTCATAGATATATATACATATGCGTAGAAACATAACAACGTCGGCAACGGGGCGGTTTCCTTCTAATTGAGAAAAAAACAAATATAATAAAAACGGCATCGAGACGGCAAGATGATTGCCAAAGTTTTGCGTGAAATAAAATGGTCAATAGTTCTTATTTTTTATTATTGCAAATAAAAATAACTTGCAAATAAATAACTCACAGTTTATGCACAAATTGCATAAAGAAATATATTTCCTCATTTGTCGTGCCGGATGAGAAAAATGCAACTATTATCGCGAAAATTCTATGAACATAAAAGGAAGTGGCAACGCGGCACGCTTTATTTGCAGTTAGTTTCACTAATCACGATTAATTCTCGTGAGCTATTTACTTTCAAATAAAATAATAACTAACCGTTTAAATGGTAAAATTTTCATTTCGCAATATTTTTAATTGCGTAAATGTTATAATTATCGCTTTTAAATATTTAAAAAATATTATTTATATTTCAATTGTCTAATTCCTTTAAAGAATTTCCATTTTCTATCTTTGTTTAGTTTTTTCTTATATATATATATATTATAAATGATGGCAATCCCTGTTGGAAAATAACATGGAATATCGTTCAGAAAATAAAATAAATTTTATTTGAACGGCTTACGGCAATAAAAAGTCATATTTGTATGGAACAAATTTCGTTGCCATTGTTGGTTGTGCTTCATCATTACATTTGTGTTTTTTGTTTTTAATCACTTTTAAAAGAAATACACAATTAATATGTATTGAATTTAGTATAATGAAATGTGATTCATGATTCAGTTGATTGCTCATTATTTCTCTAAATATTTATTGAATATATATCGTCGGTGAGCAGACGAAAATCCTATGTGTAATTTTCCGAAATTTATTTTACTGGACCATTCAAAAGTATTAAAAGAATATTTTATCAAAAGGATTATATATATATATATATATATATATATATATATATATATATATATATATATATATTTACTTTCGTATATTGGCCTTCCACTATTAGAAAGTAAATGAAAAATTTTAGTTTTTAAATTAAACTTTCGATATAGTGCTTTATAAAATCAAGACTTATCTCTCTTAAACTGTGCAGAAACTGATAATATAACGAATTTATTATTTTATTTATTTAGCCAAATATATTTATTTATATTTAAATAATAACAAAATATTTACAGAAACACAATAGTTGATACTAATATATATATATATATATATTTTTTTTGTAATTTTTTTTATACACAGCTCAAAAAAATACTAGGTGAAGTCAGCCTTAACAGAATGCACAATGAGAACACATTTAATAGCACTAAAATTAAAAATTACAGCACAACAACATTAACTGAATTGAATAAAGAAATGAAATTAAAAGGAATACCAGCAAAAGAACAAAGTATATAATATAAATACCCAATGCTAAAAAATAAATGGAACCACCAATAACTAACCACCCAACACGGTAACTGCAAACTTTCTTTAACTATTATCTGATTTTCGCAAAATCAAAAGGTCTCAAAAACATATTCAAACTTTTTAAATAAAATTTTACAATTAACCTACCGATTTTTTTTAATAATATTTAAGGAACATAAAAAATGTTACTATATCATAACTATTTACCTAAATATATACAAAAACAAAAACTATATACAAAAACAACTACATATTTGCTAAAAATTAATATAAACTACTATTACTCTACTACTAAAACTATTTATTTATTAAAATGCAAAAGATAAAGACAAATTATAATTTTAAACATTTAAATTTTTATTACTTATTAATTCATTTATTTCTTTTTTTTTTATTATTATGGAAAATTAGTTTTCTATTTTTTAATTTGAATTAAAAAACTTACAATTTTGAAATAAGAAACAAACAAAAACTAAAAGAAATCAAAACTATTTATTTTATTATTTCTATATTAAATGATAATAATATACATATTGTAAATTGTTATACCTTGAAATATCTTAAACTAACTTATGTTTTTATACTCGTTTACATGTTCAAATCTTAATAAAAATAATGTATACAATTAAAAACATATTTGTGATTTAGTACTGTGGTACGTGTGCATTTCAATTGATGCTTGACACTGCAACCAACCAATATTTACACAAAAACAACAAAATATTATTGAAATCTTTAAAACACAAATTAACAACAACAATTTTCCTAAACTAAACTACTATCTAAACGTTAAGAGTGTGTTTGTTTCATATTTATATTGAAAAAAAAAGGTTTTTTAAAATAGTTTTATGAGAAAAACTAAATACTAAAAACGATTGTAGTGTGTCATATTATTATGTTTTTTAGATAGATTGTTTTTATTTCCCTTTTTTTTTTGTAAAAATAATATTAACTCTTAAAGAAAGTTTGGTGGTCTAAGTTTTTGAAATATTATGAATTTCTTTTAGACATTTCTTAAAAATTAATAATATATTTTTTATATATAAATTAAAACCCAATTTTTAAATTAATTCATGAAATGCTATTCCATTGTTTAAGAACTCGTTTTGGGGTAAATTAGGAAACTTTAAAAAAGAAAGAAATTGAAAGAAAAATACAAAATGCGTCAAAAATATTCATAAACATATACAAGCCATGAAATGCAATCTAAATTTAAAAAGTGATTTAGCATTTGTCACGCTTTTAAAAGAATACATAAGTACAAGCTAAAATAATAATATCCTATATATCCTCATTAACAATAACATATTCATCCCTATTTGAAAAATATCTTTTCAATTTTTATTAAAAAAAAAAACACTCGAAAATTTTTAAGTGTATACTGCAAATGTTTAAAATTAAAATACTTTATAATCGTTAAGAAAATACGTAATAGAAATTCCGTTTAAACTATTTCTATTATACCAAAGTTTCTATTTAAGAGTTTAATAAAAAGTTTTCTAACTTTTTTGGTCCATAGTTAAATAAAAAATCATAATCATTTTTATAATAATATTGAAGTAAAATTTAAATTATAAAAACAAATAAATATAAAAACAATATACAATACTTTAAACATTCTAAATAATTATAAATTGTGTTATTGTTAAATTACAACAAAATATATATTTAGTAGTCATATTTTGTTTGCTATATAGAATATTAATTGAAATTGTATTGAAATTATTAAATTAAATATTATATTTGAAAATAAAAACAAGCGCTAAAAAGGTACTAGTTTAATTCTAAATAATGTGCATGCATGGAAAACATCATTCAATCCCACAGCACCCAGTAAATTTAAATTTTAAGTTTTATTATTAAATTTATATTAAAAAAATATATATTTTTTTTGTGTTTTTTTTTTCGAGATTTTGTAACTAAAATATTTATTGCTGATTAAAATAGTTTTAATATTTAATATATTTAAAACAATTTAAAAGAAACATTATTTATACAAACTTACATTAAAAATACAAACATATTTACCCCCATTCATAATAATATTGTAATCAGAAATATAAAAAAGTTATATAAAAAAATGCAATAGTGGTTTTATTTATTACGGTGCACAGAGGGGTCTCTCGAACAGTTTTCCGACAGAAAGTCCAATTTTAAAAGTCGAATTTTGCAAAACTAAATATTGCATTCAATAGATAACAATGTGCTGAACTTTACCACAAGCTTCTTTTTTTGGTATGCCATTTGTTGAACTGGGTGAGCGTCTCCAAAGTCAAAGTTTTTTTTAAACATTGTTTTACTTTTTTAAACAACTGGAATATAGATAACATCAACTTTAAATACAAAAATTATATATATGGTAAAAATTTTTAGTATATTTTCCCATATATTATAAACTATATCTTAATATACAGAATCATATATTTTTAATGTTCATTTTTTAATTAGCCAATGATAAATATTCGTTTAAAAAATTTTTTGACTAAAAAAATTATGTAAATTTTAAGTTTCAAGATGTATAATCTATATAGGGCATAGGTTGGAGAACATATATTCATATGCAAGTTATAGCCAGTATTCCAAGGCCTGCCCTGTTAAACAATATTTTTAGTTTTCTAACTTCATAAAAATATATAATTTTTAATGAAATTTGTGTACATATTTCTGTACAAAAATATTTCTAAAATTAATTGCTCAATATTGGATTTTAATTTTAGACAACTAAAACACTGTAATCGTGTAAATGATCATTTAAATTTTTATAATTAGCACTCTTAAGAGTTGCACACAAAATTTTCTATAGTTCTTCGAGTTGATATAATTTTTCAGACAAATTTGATCTCGATACTAGCATCTATATAAAATGTATGTACGTATGATTTTCCAAAAACGATTTTCAATGAGGAGATTATGTGGACGCTAATTGAGCCGATAGTCACAAAATTAAGTTCATAATTTTCGTTTTAATAGAAACAGTAAAAAAATAATATCGGTAAAACAATTTTATCACAATTTCCACGAAATTCACTTGAATCTCCCTTGTGTCAAATTTCATTAAGATAGCTTGCAAATTGTAAACTATATTTTGATCAATAAGAACGTTTAAATTGGTTTAGTAAATTGTTTAGTGGCCAATTAAATACTTGACGGTGGTTAAATAACATCGCTTTTGTGAGTTATAAGCATTATTGAAAATGCCATAAAACTGCGCATCTTACAATGATGCAAGTTATAATTAAAAAAAAACAGTATATTTTTACTTTTTATTTCGGTTTTTTGTCCCAATGTGCAATGTTCAAATACATTGAATTTTTTATTTGCAAAGGAAGTGAACTTAAATTCCATTGTGTTTCTCACAAAACAAAACTACATTCTATTTATAGCAATTGTTCTTCCCATTTATGTCATGAATCATACCATTGAAATTTTAGTCACATCAGACATGTGATTATCAGGTTATTCATAATTATCAGCATCATTATTGAATTGAAATAAATAAATCAGCAGAGCTTCGAAAGAATTAATTCAATATTAGCTTAAATCTCTAAAAGATTAGTTCGAATTAATTCGATAAAGCTTCATTAAAAGATATCCAAGAAATTTGTTACTTATGTAAATAGAATGAGTCCAAAAATCCATTGGACAAAGTGAAATAACCCTATTAGGACTGTCGACTATGTGAGGATATCATGGAAATACACACCACATAATGAGCATAAGTTGGAGGTGACACGCCCCTTGCGGGACCTTTAGGCGCTCCATTAGGATGAGTCAAAAAAAAGTTGTGCCAGTCATAACCTAGAGAGAAAGAATAGTTAATAAGCTTTTCAAAAATGCAGATATTTTGTTGCTACAAAATAAGTTCGATTATCATCTGGCATCTCTGCCTCAAGAAAAAACAACGTGTTAATTTTTGCTAGAAAAAATTAATTGAATTTTTAAATTAAAAAGTGTAAAAAACCACTTAAATTTGCTTTAACTTTCTTTTGTTTGCTCAAAAAAGAAGAAAGAATTGGGGCAATAGCCCTAAATTCAAGGTGCCAATAACTTTAGACGGTCTTAGCACTAGTGCTAGTAGGTTTCAGCTTCTGTCTGAAGACCAAGAAGAAGAAGCAGTTGCTATCAAAGAAAAGATTCCTCCAATAATTGTGGACTCTACCCACAGTTTTTCAACTGTTATCGGATTTATTTGGGAAAAATATACCTACAAACGGATGTCTACTGGTACAAAAATTGTATCAAACTCGTTATCGCTGTATAATGAAGCTTTGAGTGTTCTCAAAGACAAAAAATTCCAGTATTGTGCGCATGAGTTAAAGGATGCAAAAACTTTTAAATTGGTTTTATTTGGCCTGCCAAAGCGTTAACATGTTTCAGAAAGAGAGGTTATGAAAATAAGATAATTTTGTAATATTTCTGTATATTGGAGAAAACCTCTAAAGGGCAATAAAGGTCCCACACAATGTTCCAAGTGCGCTATGTATGGACATGGTGCTAAAAATTGTAACCGTATCGTAGTGTGTTCAGCCTGTGCCGGAAACCATGAGTATGCAGTTTGTTCACTCAATAAAGGTAATAGTGATGGAAGTATAATTTATAAGTGCTACAACTGCATAAAGAGGAACTTAAAAAACGTTAACCATAGAGCTGATGACCCAAAGTGCCCAAGTCGTCAAGAATATTTAGAAATCCGTCATCGAGTAACATCTAAATCTAGGGCGACCAGCAGAAGAACTAACGTAATACATTTTAAAGAAGACGATCAAGATTTTCCTCAATTGCCAAGGCAAGAACCCCATAATAATACTCGTAATTCCCGCGATTTTGGTAATTTGCATTCTGAGGTAGCTAAAGGTAAGAGCTACGACAATAATATTCAGTTCCCTTGTATTATCGAGCAGACTGGTCAGCAATCAGAAACTGGGTGTAAAATGAAATTAGGTGTCAGAACATTGACCAACCCGTTACTAATTCAGGTAATCTAGATTTTTATTTTAACAAATTAATATCTACAATTAAAGAAGCGCTTAATAAAATACCTGTCGGTTATAAAATTCCGTGGCAACGAGAAATCTCTAAAATGTTAATTAGTCAGCGAAATAAATACAAACGTAAATTTCAAAGATGTAGCGATTTTAATTATAAAAATCAATTGAAAAGGATTTTGAAGCTATTAAATAAACTTATTGATTTTCACCTTAATAAAGACCGCAATGAATCCTGTTCAAAATTTATTTCGAATTTGTCCTCGGGCTCTAAAAAGTTTTGGAAAGTAAAAAAAGCACTGAAAGGAAACAAAATGTCTTTTACTGATCTTCATGTAAACGGTGAAGTTTTAAAAACTGGCAATGAAAAAGCTAATTCAATAGCAGACCTATTTGGTGATTCACACACCATTACTTTAAATAATTATTCACCTATGGACTCGGCCGTCCCAAGATTCATTCATGATCTTGACGATACACTTCTTGACAGATCTAACGTAGAGCTTACCAATTTAGATGAAGTTAAATCGCTTGTACTTTTATTGAAAAATAATAAAGCCCCTGGTTTAGATGGCATTAATAGCATTATCCTTAAAAAGATGCCCGATTACTTTTTTGAAACTCTACGTAAACTTTTCAACTCTTGTTTAATAGAAGGCTATTTTCCAACTATTTTTAAGAAGGCAAAAGTTATCCCAATTTCTAAGCCAGGAAAGGATCCTAAATTACCGTCTAGCTATAGACCAATCAGCATCCTAAGCCTATTGGATAAAGTATTTGAAAAAATAATTAATAAGAGAATTTTAGATTTTTCCAACCAAAATAATATTATTAACCCTCAACAGTTTGGATTCCGCAAGGAACACTCCACAGTACACCAACTAAAAAGAGTCGTTAATTTTATTGAATCAAACAAAAGAAATCGTAAAAGCACTGGAGTTATTTTTCTTGACATTGAAAAAGCCTTCGATTCAATATGGCATGAAGGCCTGGTTTTTAAACTGAATTCCTTCAATTATCTAACGTATTTGCAAAAGATAATAAAGAGTTTTTTAGATCAGCGCTCATTTGCTGTATCTATAGATAACACGCTATCTAGTGATAGACAAATCCCTGCGGGTCTGCCGCAAGGATTGGTATTATCACCTACTC
Organism: Protocalliphora azurea; assembly: GCA_932274085.1. Classification (NCBI taxonomy): domain Eukaryota; kingdom Metazoa; phylum Arthropoda; class Insecta; order Diptera; family Calliphoridae; genus Protocalliphora; species Protocalliphora azurea. The sequence continues at coordinate 107,029,724 of OW026519.1, read as the reverse complement.
TTTATTCAATACATATTTCCGATTTTACTATTCGCAAGAATCAAGAAGTAGCTTTTTACGCTGACGACAGTGCTTTTATTTGCTGCGGAAGATAGAATGGAAGATAGTTTAAAATTTACCAATAAATACTTTAATAAATGGAAGATAAAAGTTAATGTTAGTAAAACACAAGCTATTCTATTTCCATATAATAGATCACAGAAACGTATTCCCACAAAACTTTTATATTCTAGGGGAGTTTTTATTCCTCTGCAGGATAGTATCAAATATCTAGGTATTATCTTAGATAAAAAACTATCATTTAAACAACACATACAGTATATTTGTGATAAAGCAATTAAATGTGGCCGTGCACTTTACCCCTTACTTAACAGAAGATCTAAACTTAATTTAAAAAACAAGATCCTTATTTATTATGACCTACGGATGCCAAGTCTGGTTTAATAAAGCTGCTAAAACTTACACAAGAAAATTACAGATAATACAAAATAAAAATCTGAAAATAATTCATAACCTACACCCCAGATATTCTACTGATCTACTGCATAGAAACTTTAAGCATAAAATGTTTAATTCATTTGCAAGGGAACTGACTCTGTCATTTAATGAAAAATGCAGAACGTCTACATATGAAATAATAAGAAATTTGCTAAACAATCACTAAGACTCGTTTTTACTTAAAGAGTTATAATTGATGGTTGTTTGTAAAATTTCTTATAACGTTTAAGTATGTACAAGGTTTTTTTTGACAACTTTTCCTTAACACTGTGATATTAGTAGTTTCCTTATTTAATTATTTAGATTTTAATTGTTGTAATACTTTTAAGTAAATTATCATAACAATGTAATTACTGTATAAAGATTTCAATAAAATCAATAATAATAATAATAATAATAATAATAATAATAATAATAATAATAATAGTAATAATAATAATAATAATAATAGTTCCCTTATTTAATTATTTAGATGTTAATTGTTGTAATATTTTTAAATCCTCATAACAATGTAATTAATTAATTATTTTATAAAGATTTCAATAAAGTCAACAATAATAATAATAGTAATAATAATAATAATAGTAATAATAATGATAATAAAGAGTTCAGTTGTAGAATGTAGTACATCGTTGTTAATGGTTTGACAAACGCCTAAATTTTCTCTTTGGTGATTTTTGAATCCGACATAAAGTTATGGATGTCACTTCTATTATCTCGGATCCTTCTTTCATGAACCTATTTCTTTAGTTTTTAAAGTATTTCATTTTATGCATTGCCTTAAACTGTTTAAGATTAAGGCAATTTCGTTTAACAAAATTTAAACTATACTGTTTAAAACGTTTTTGGTGCGACAAATGTTATTTATTTTCATAACTTCTACAATTATTAGCTATAGTTAAGGCATAACCACAAATAAATAATATTTTTCACATAAAATAAATTTTTCTAATATAACTTCACTATTTTAACAATTTTGTTAACTGAAATAGATTTAAGCTTAACGTTGACTCTATTCTAGAGAAATTTTAACAAAACGAACGTCAAATTTTTATCACGATAAAAATTTGCCTAATGTAGACTAATAACGCAGGCAGAAGAGAGTAACCATTTTGTTTACATTATGTTAAATCTACACGTAAGATTTCCCCTATTCTAATAAATCCTATAAGATATCATTATTTTCTATCAGTCACAGAGTAAACATGTCCTTTTTATTTCAGAAATCCGCACTTTTCAGCACAATTTTTATATGTTTTTTAAAATGTAAAGCAAACATTAAAAGGAAACAATTTTACAAAAGACATTGTTTTTTAGTAATTTCCAAAATACACTTGCACACACACAAATAAACTTTCGTATATGTGTATTTTTTTAACACTTCATCTTACCCCAGGTCTACAAATGAAATTAACGCTGATATAAAGAATTTTACAAAAAAAAATTGTTTTTCAGTAATTTCCAAAATACGCATGCACGCACACAAACTTTTCTATATGTGTATTTTTTTGACAGTTCATCTTATAAGATGGTTGTGTAGAGAAATCTCATCACAGCAGTCTCATAATACATCTCATAATACTAATATTTGAATCTACACGTGAAATAATTCTCTCAGAGAGAGAATTTGACACTCTCTGAAACAAAAATTTTACGTATTATGTTACGTCTAGACGGGCTGTTATAAATCATCACCACAGTCTCATAATACTTCTTATAGTACTAATATTTGAATCTACACGTGAGATAATTTTCTCAGAGAGCGAATTCGACACTCTCTGACAGAAAAATCTTACATATTTTGTTACGTGTAGATGGGCTGTATACTTGATACAGATAAAAAATTATTTGCAATTCAGGCAAAAAATTTTACGTTTGTCTTGAAAAAATTTATCTAGGAGAGACTCGATGTAATTTCATTTAAATGAAATTAATTAATAATTATGTAATAAATATAAAGAAATACAAACAAGATAACCCAGAATTATATACAATTACTGAGTGAAAAAGTACTAAATTTTTTCTTTAAAGTTTTAGCAAAATAACAATCCAAACTACAGTATGGTGTTTACCGAAATAATAAAGGTAGGTTCTGATAAATAATTTAGAAAGATTATGATATAAAAAATAAATAATTTGTTAATATTTTTAAGTTAATAAATATTGATTAAAAAGTGATTTAGATGTGATTTAAATTAATTTTCATAAAATGCATCGAAATCTTTATTAATATATTTTCACATAAAAAATAAAAATTTTTATTATGCTCCAATCATCAACATTGTAATATTAATTAAGTAAAAAAAATTTTTGTATAAATATCAGTTATTATTTTAAATTAATTGTACTCATGTTTAAAACTTTGATTAAAATTGATCATGCTGATAATTATTTCGATTTAAAAATTGTCTGAGTCCGTATCATTAAATAAAAACTAAAATACAATAACAATTTAAAAGTTTGATGTAAAAAATATTTATTGCAAACTTATGTAAATACATGAAATATAAGTTGTGCGCTTATGTATGTGATGTAATCTTCTGTATAATAACAAGAAAAATAACCGAAGCATTTTACCTTTTTTTAAGGTTAGCCGGACCCTTATTCCTTTTGATTGTTTGATGTAAATATTCTGTGTCAGTGACGTGGACATCTGCAATTCATCAAAATTCGTAGCAGACAAATAGACATCAAAAAATCAAATGAACTTACCAAATTTATTACAAAAAATCTATTTTTCAACTTATGTAGTTTGTGTTACATAGGCATTCCTTAAACAAACCACAAAAGGGCCTAGAAAATCAATATATCGATATACAAACGTATTTTTAGGTTATTTATTTGCTGAATTTTTTTGAAAGGCTGCCTGTCACTTTTTGTATAATAGAAACCGAAAGAGACGAAACTAATTGTCAAAAGTCGGTTGTCAAAAACCTAATTCAAGCAACAACAAAACACATGCAATCAAATGTATTTTGTTGTTGCAAAAAAAAAAAAAAAAAAAAAAAAAAAAATAAAAGTAATTTTTTCCAAAAAAAAAAAAATAACGTAAGAAATAAAATGAAACAACAGATTAATTGAAAAATTTGTTCGAATATTTTTTCTGTGTTTTTAAGGATGTGAACGTTAAATTTTTATTCCTATACTTTGGGTTTTTCTTCATACAAAAATACAATTTTACTTTGAGGAGTTTTTTTTATTTCTTTCTTGTTGTAATAGTCTTCAGTCGTCTAGCTGTTTAACATTGTACATTATTTTCTTTATATAAAATTTCTATAATATTGTTCACAGCGCGTTATCCATAACTTTTACCAGGTCTTATTGAATTGAAATTTGCATAGTATTACCATATTTAATGTGGTTGATCTTTTTTATTGTAATTAGATTAAATTTTGGTCCATAAATACTAAACTAATTGAGTCTCCATCATGAAATTCTACAAGAGTAGGGAGGAGAGCTATGTATATCAACATTAAATATTTTTTTAAGAATTTAAAAAGTACCTTTTTTCGAGAAGTAATGGTTTGACTTTTTATATTTCCAACTTTGATTTTTGATAAAAATAGGCTTAATAAATATGTATGTGTAGAGGTAATATTTTTGTCTATAATATGAAACCAGAGATCTCCAATCTATATTTTAGAAGTTATTAGCAATTAAAAAGTAAAACCTTTTTAACATTTTTTCAATTTTCAAAACGTAAAATTTTTGGACCAGATAGATCCCCGAGTTTAAAAGTTTATTTTTAAGAAACAATGTCTGTAGTGGATTTCATTGAAATCAGAAAATCGATGTTTTCTGTCGGTTTTGATATGGAATAACCTTTTATAAAATCTGTAAATACCTCGTTTTAGTTTAACTTAGTTATTAATTAGTTCGAGTACATTTTTTATGAATATTCTCATAAAATTTTACAAAAAATTTAAAGAAAACTTGCAAAAAAATTTTATCAAAAACAGTTATGTGAAGTTATATATATAACTAATTTTGTGGGAACATTTCATATATGACAACACGTACCTTATTTTGCTAACTTCTAAATGAATCAAGATAAATTAAAACGGTTTGGTGGGTACGTGTAAGACCCAAAAAAAAAAAAAAAAAAAAAAAATCTAAAATTGTCACATAACTAATCACGTCGGAGCAGCGACAACATGGGAGATTGCAACTTTTAGAAATATGAACCGAATTAAAATATTTTTACATTTCTGAATTCTACTGAGCAGACAATGCTTGCAATTATGGTTTAAGATATTTGAATTCAAAAACTGAATTTGTCAATATTAGCATTGAATTTTTTGCGTTTTTTTACTACAACTCTTATAATAAAAATTCGATTTTTTAAATATATATACTAAAATTTTTAGTAATTTTCTAAATGGTTATAAAGAAAAAATGTTTAAATTATCTCAATTCGATTTCGAAAAAAATTTGATAATTAAAATTTTGGAATATCACAATTTTTTGTTGAAAAAAAAAAAAAAAAAAAATACTGTTCACACAATTTTTTTTAAATTACTCTGTTCCACATGTACTTGTCGAACTTGGAAGTTTTAGTCAGAATTTACAGGAAAGCGTTCTCTTACTAAGAATTTATGTGTATTTTTGTATTTTTCTGACAATTTCTGACTAAAAAAAAATTAAAATAATTCAATGTTGTTCAAAATTTCTGTAAGATTAGACCTTGGATTAAAATAGATATGAAACTCCGTTGTCAAGATTAAGTCTACGATTGTATTAGTAAAAATTTAAATCAAAAACAATTCTAGTATGTGTGCTTTTTTGAGTAATTTTTATCATTATTTTTTTCTTTAATTAATCTATGGTCTAATCTAATGTATATCTGTAAAAAAATAATGTTGATTTAGGAACTTTTTCGTATCAAATTTGATATTGTTCTGAATGTTTTTAAATAAATTTTATTTTAGCAAAACATATAAAATTGCAGAAATCTTTATTTCTTTCCAATTTGATAATGCATTTTAAACAAACTGCTCATGCTACTTGGGTTTTTAGGATAGTTATAATTTTCTCGTTCAACCAAAATAGTGACGTGTATCATAGTTGTCTTCACAATCTATGAATCGAATATTTGTACTAAGGTAGAAGGGTGACACTCCATAGAACTAGTTCCGAGTGTGACAATTTCAAAAGTACTGTACTGTAAGTAAGTACTGTTTCTGTAAATGCGAACGAAATTTCCGTTCAATAGTTTATATAAAAACAATAAATAAATTTTAAATTTATTTTTTATTTTCCATACATTTTGCCAAACGAAAATTTCGTTCTCTGTAAATCATTGATTATAGAAAAATTTTCCAGAATTGTAGCTACTTATCACTTCCACGGATCTAATTAGGAGGGTGGCAATTTCGAAACCTAGTTGTGAAACCTATAATTTTTTTTTATTAAATATTAAAACTAGTCAAATTTTATTTAACGCTAAAACATACATATGTAATTAAAAAATATAATACATACAAGTTAACAAATTTTTAAATATTATATTTAGCATCTACATAATAATGTAATACAAAACGATGATATAAAACACTTATTATACGTTTTAAAATAAAATCTAAACTTACGTATTTATTTAAATGAATTTTGTGTAGCCAAATAGGCATTGAAGTTGATATTTGTATTATCTAAATTTAAAAATTCAATATGGTTCATATTTTGTGGCGGTATGAACACAATTGAGCCACGTTTTAATACTAAGTCGGAATGTCCTTGTAAACGTAAAGTACGAGAACCATTTAGAACTAATAATATACCAGGAGTTTGCGGTAATTTTAATGTATATGCTGATGATGATGACGTCGATGACGATAAAATTTGTACAACTGCAAAATCTGGTACAGGTGGTGCAAATAATTTTGCATTTGCGTCTAGCTCTTTGGGTTTGAAAATTTTTGAGGAAGCTGCAGAACCCGTGTAATTCAATGATGCCAACAACTGTTTTACATCTTTAAATTTTGGTGTTAAACCTGCACGTATAACATTGTCGGAACATGCCATACATTCAATACAATCTCCTGATAAGTAGGCGTGAATTTCATTGGCACCCAAATAAATGGATTCACCAGGCTGCAGATAGAGTAAGTTTAAGAAGAATAAAGAGAGCACTCCAACATCACCAGGAAAATCGGAGTTGATGGTACAAAATGTATCTTCCAGACTGTATTTGGCAAGAACTGTAATATTTAAAAGAATAATTTAAAAATATACTATTTGTGTTATTGTTCCTTTTCTACAAACCAGGCTTATAATCTTTTAATATTGTATCAATTACGCTTGATACGGATGCTGGATCTGATGTCATAAGAGTTTGATAACATTTCTTAAAATCATTTATAGAACCACTGGACAATCCATTTATTACCGCATCACCTCCTAATAGTTCCTTTAAAGGAGGTAAATCTTGGCAAAATTTATAAATCTCCACATATGGACGAAAACCGCAAAGTGCTTTAAATGGTGTTAAAGCAATGGCCAGTTCTGGTTTATGATTGGGGTCTTTATATAATTCTGGACTTTCTTTGTGTAAACGTACAGCTTCCTCCTAAAATATAAAACGGAAATTTGATTAATTCAAGTTTTTATAGTATGTATTTAAAACGACAAACAAGTTTATAAAGTTAATTTTTATTACAATTATTAGTTGGAAATTTTTCTGAAATTGGAAAATTTTAAATAAATTTTCCTTTATTCCAAGGGTCACATTGAAAGAAACATGAAATTGTTTTTCTTTTATACATAGCATCATAGTGTTTATTTATGTTACAGTCACAATTCTATTTACGACAAATTAACAAAGTCACTTAATATTTATGAAGAACAAATTGTCCAAAGATTGCTGTTGTTTCTAGGCAATTCCTCACATAAAATAAAGCAAAGACATATATAAATAAATTTTGCATTTACTGCGTCACAATTCTCTATATACAACGTTAAAATATTAAATATTTTCATTATTTGTTTAAAGTTTGTCGCATAATAATTTGATTTATTTGTATACATATATGTATATATGTTCTTTTACCCTACACTATAGAAGAAATATTTACTGCCTGTTTTTATAACACGTGCGCAAAAACGATTCGTCTAAGTTACATTTAAAACAAAAACAAAATTTCAAAATTTGTTTTTTTTCTTTAATGTAAGTTAGACGAGTCGTTTTTGCTCTCGTGTTATAAAAACAGGCAGTTAGTTCTATTTTTTTTTTTTTTTTTGTTAATAATAAAATAAATTTTTCAAAATTCGAATATCATGACAGTCCTGATATTTGAATTTTGAAAAATTTATTTTATTATTAACAAAAAAAAAAATAATAATAAAAAAAAAAATGTGGCGATTTTTTGCCAAACGTGGCATTTTTAATTGCTTTTGGCGACTGAATTTTCCGTTTGGCGAAATGGCGGATTTTTTTTCCACCAACTTTCAAATATATTAAGAATATTAATTATTTCGGTCACAATGAAATAAACGTTCATGAATAAATTAATTCTTTGAAACAATTTATAAGTTTAAATGGACCAATGCATTTATATGTTAGAATTATTTTTTTAAAAAAAAATAAAATAAATTTTAAAAGCTTATGACCTAAATAGGGGCTATATGTCAGAAAAGTATATATAATATAAGTTGTAAGTAAAAATAAGACCAATTTTTTTAACAACACTAAACTAAATCGACTACGATGAATTTATTAGTGTTAACCATTTTTAAAAGCGTTCGTTTTTGAGATATTTCATTTTGAAAGTTTAAAAAAAGTATTAGAAAAATTAAGTTTTTTATCTTAAATTTAATAATTTAAAATGTATTTTAAATCAAATTTTTCTAAAATGTATTTTAAATTTAAAATTGGTTTGTGAATACGGGAGTTAATTTCTGAATTTAAACAATATAAACAATTAAGATCAAATATATTTTAAACGCTAATAAACAAAACTTTAAACTGACAAATAATATTACTTTTATTCTGTAAGCAAGCCAACTAGTATTACCAATGATCAACTTTTCAAACAAAAATATAAAAACATTTAAAATCGGGCTAAAAATGATTTAATTTATGATTGGAACATACATTCAATCAACTTATTTTTTAATATACATAAATAATGTCATTTTTATTTCTAATTTTATTATAATTAGCTACTTCCATAATTAAGTTTAACCCAAATATCGCGAATACGAGCGCTAGCTTCGAAAAATAGCTGTCACCATTGAACTCAATGTACTTGAATTAACTTTACCAGTAGGGTTTATTAAAGTATGCAACTAGCACAGTGCACAGTGGGGCAGAATCGAAATTTTTTGGAAAAAAATCTGTAACTTCTGATCGGCTGGTTGGATTTCCATGAAATTTGGTATAGGCGTAGCAGATTAGTGTACAATGTTAAGATTGAAAGGGCGGCACAACAAATCCCTCAGTGGCGGAGCTAAAGGGGCTCAATGTTAGGTACCTCTGACATAAAAAATTTTTAATCACTTGCCAAATTTTTGTTTCTCTTCCGATTTCAAATATATTTATATATTGTTGTTGCTGGTTGGATTTTCATGAAATTTGGTATAGGCGTAGCAGATTAGTGTAAAATGTTAAGTTTGGAAAGAGGCACAACAAACCCCTCAGTGGCGGAGCTAAAGGGGCTCAAAGTTATGTACCTCTGACATAAAAAATTTTTAATCACTTGCCAAATTTTTGTTTCTCTTCCGATTTCAAATATATTTATATATTGTTGTAGACCTATAAAAAACATGCTTACATGTCCTATTTATCTCTTATAGTTTTCGAGTTATTTGCGTTTGAATTTTAAAGCGCTATAATTTTGCATGTTCTTGGTCCAGTTTTTTCATATATATCCTAGTATTTCCGACAGATTTTATTAGTTTTGAAGTCGATATATTTACCGAGTCCAAAAATAAACGATTTTGAATTTGAAAATTGCAAAAAGACTACTTTTTGTGTTTTTTTTAGCCGAAAAAGTGTCTACACTCTTTTTATCTAAAATAAAATTTTCTTAGCAATATATAATAATTTTGCACTTTTCTGAAAGGTAACTTCACAGAGATGACTTTAAGATAAAAGACAAGCCCAATAACTCAATTGGTCATAATGCACACCTTCCCGAATTCGACCCATTTTATATGAAAGTTTTGATTTTAGACCATATTTTCTCAAATCCCAAAGCACGAATCGACAAGCGGAATATATTTCAAGAATCTTCAATATGTTGTTAAAAGTTTTAAATCTAAATCTACGGGACTTCGGAAAAATGTGGATTCTATAGCCAAAAATGTAAAAAATCCCATTTTTGGGAATTTTCATTAGTTTTTTTTTTGGAATTAAGGAAAACCCTACCCCTGATTGAAATTTGGTTAACGCGCTTTATATTAATAAGATTCACATTTCCTGCAAATTTTATTAAGATATCTTTATAAACAAATATGTTGTTACAATTAAAAAAATTGTATTTTCTCAAAAAAAAAAAAAACTCAAATTGGGCCTTTTGTTTGGTTTATTTCTAAATAGCGAAAGAAATTTTAAAAATGTATATTCCAAATTAAACTTATCCTTTAAAGGAAATTTTATTTTAGATAAAAAAGAGTATAGATACTTTTTCGGTTAAAAAAACACTAAAAGTCGTCTTTTTTGCAATTTTCAAATTCAAAATCGTTTATTTTGGAACTCGGTAAAGATATCGACAAATTTTTCAAATTTTTTTTATTCAATACATAATTTTATTCTTTAACTAGTTAAGAAAAAAAAAACAATAAAATCGGTAGGAAATACTAGGATATATATGAAAAAACTGGACCAAGAACATGCAAAATTATGGTGCTTAAAAATTCTACAACAATATATAAAAATATTTTAAATCGGACGAGAAACAAAAATTTGGCAAGTGATTAAAAATTTTTTATGTCAGAGGTACTTAACTTTGAGCCCCCTTAGCTCCGCCCCTGAGGGGTTTGTTGTGCCCCCCTTTCAAACTTAATTGTACACTCCTCTGCTACGCCTATACCAAATTTCATGAAAATTCAACCAGCCGATCAAAAGTTACAGATTTATTTCCAAAAAATTTATCGTTGACTTTGTTAAAACTGAATTTACATTTACAAATTATACGAAATTTTAACTACTAAAAATTGCAACACTTAAAATTTTATTTAATTTTTTAGTATTTCTTTAAAAAACCAAATAAAATTTCAATTTGGCGATTTCTGATTTGGCGACAGAGGCTTAAGAAAATCTGACAACCCTGTCAAATATTATTATAAGAAGTATTATGATACTGTTGTGATGAGATTTCTCTACACAACACACAGTGGGGTCAAACGCAAATTTTTTGGTAATAAATCTGAATCTCCTAAACTACTGGCCGGATCAAATTGAAATGTATGGAAGAGTTGTAGAGGAGGACCTAAGCTTTCAGAAAAATCATCTTGTAGTCACCCTGTGATAACAGGAGATAAGCTACAGGGTGTTAAAGTTGACTACCTCGAGTATGTAAAAGTTAAAAAAAATCGTAACTTGTACAAATGAAGTCCGATTTTAAAGATTTTTATATTTCTGGAAAGTGCTTGGCAAGATAAAGAAAAAATAAGCTTACTCATCTAAGTTATCTCTTACAGTTAAAAAGATATTTACGCTTGAATTTTGAATTTTTGATTTTTTGGTTCGACTTTCTTTCGTTTTTCGGGAATAAGTCCGGAGATATATGAGATAAAAATTTTTTAAAAATATTCCGTAATTTGCTACATATTTCAAAATAATATTCTGAAAGAATTTTTGGATTATCTCAGTTCGTCTAGACGTGAAAAATATTCAAAGTCAGCACTCTGAAATTGGCATGAAAAATGGCCATTTTTTTACAAAAATATAGTACAATTCATTCACTTTTTTCTCAAAGTTCCGTTAATAAAAAAATTTTTTTCTTATTAATTTCAAAAGATAAGGCTTCATAAATGGTTAATAAAGAAATTTTGAATTGATTTAAGTTTTCACCCTACATCCAGCATTGGCCGAAAATTGTCAGTTTTAAAAAATAGTTTCATTTTTATCGATTAATAAAAAAAATGTCACGCGAGCTTTTTTAAATTTGGTACCCATATTTTTTATAGAAATAGATTTAGAATGACTTAATACTAAACTGCTTCCCGCCCGGCCAAAAACGAATGCAGGAGTGGAGATTTTATGTTAAAAGTCAGTTTTTTTAAGGACTATTTTTAAAAGCATATTAAAAGCATATTAGCATAATATTTTTAATATTATTTCTTATGTAATATATAAAACACAAATCAAGCTTTCATTCCTAAAAAAATCAATAAAATAGCTCCAATAACCTATTTTTGGTAATTTTTCAAAAATAATTTTTTTTTTTTTTAAATTTAATTTTTTTAATACAACTCCACTAATTTTGCAAATACTTTAAAAATTTTAAAAGAATATAAAAATAGACTTATTTACCAATTCAACGATATATAAAGTGTTGATATAGGTCATTTAATAATAGTAATATAATGGCCTCAAAACTACCAAGTCACGTCAAAAGTTGCAAAATTCACTATTTTGTTCCGTATTTCCATATGTGTGTATACGTAACACTCAACTGCATTGCTTATATAATAATATTTACTAATGAATTTATTTCAAGTGTTCATAATTTTTTTCTACTGAAAAGGTTTTTAAAATTACCTAAGTACATAAATAAGTATATTTTCCTTCGTTTTTTATTACATTTTTTTAAGTTTTTAAATAATTTACCTAGCTACTTAATTAATGTATTATAACAAAAATGATTTTTTTAGAATCGCATAGGTACATTTTTTGACGTACCTATTTAACACTACAGGTCATAAAAATAAACTGAATGAAATTGGGGGTTTTGAGCAAAAATTTAAATTTTTTAATTCATTTTTGCCCGTCACCATTTACCTGATATAAATATTCTTTTTCTATATATAAGTATCCTTATAAATATACAGATTTATTAGTGAATTTGCCATTATGGAGATTACATTAAAACACTTTTCTATTTGCAAAGTAATCTGGGATAATCTATCTGATATTATAAATCGTCCAGAAAAAATAAGAGAACTCATTGATACAGTAGTATCTTTTGGTTTAACTCTTACTGCAGAAGACAGTATAAAGCTCGAAAATTTTTATAAATCATACGAAAAAAGGATGCAAGCTTCAGATTGGTCAATACCAAAGTTCAAGAAGAAAAATGAAGAGTGGTTGGAGGGAGAAATACCAATTTTCATCGGAAAGCAGAAAAAGGGTCGACCAAAAAAAGTTACGATGAAGTTCAGCTAAGAACAAAGAGGACCAAACAGGAATCAATTCTAAATGCCGAAATAAAAGATACATTTAAAGCTTTAGTAACACGTACGCAACCAAAGGAAGTAGAAAAAGTTATAGATGTATTACCAACAGCTTCTCCCAATCGATTACATCGGATAATCCAAAGCATAGTGACACCGAAATCAACATCGTCCTTTACCTCTGAAGATGCTTTAGCTCTAATATTAAATTTAGGATTATCAAGAAACCAATACGAGATTTTGAGGAAATCTGTTAGCGAAAAAGGATATGATATCTTTCCCAGTAGCAAATCAGTGAGAGAAGCGAAAAGTAATATTTTACAGCCTATGGAGCACCCGGTTAATGCTTCTGTTAAAAGTGCTAAAGTTAATATATTGCAATTACTTGAAAATACTGCCTCTAGAATTATATCTACCTTCAGCAATGATAACATTGAAAAATGCAAAGACTCTGAACTTATTTTAATATTCAAATGGAGCTGCGATGGAACATCAGGATTTTCGGAATACAAACAACTTGATGGAAGTAATTCTGAAAATAATTATTCCTCGTTGTTTATAGCGTCTCTGGTACTACTTCGAATGCGCTTAAATAAGCCTTCCTCATCGACAAGAAATGACTCGCTTTTTGATGATATATGGATAAATTTAACTCCAGGTTCCAAATTTTTGTGCCGTCCAATCCTTTTTGATTACACAAAAGAAACCACGGTTACAATAAACAGCATTGTCAACCAATTGGAAGAAGAAATTAAAGCATTGCTCCCAATATATGTAAAAGTATCAAACAGAACTATTAAAGTTACATTTCAACAACAATTAACGATGATTGATGGAAAAGTTGCAAACGCTATAACAGATACAACATCTACATGGAAATGTAATATATGTGGAAAAATAAGTTCACAATTTCAGGATAATTCTGAAGTCCTTGTTAATAAAAATTCTTTAAAATTTGGAATATCACCACTCCACGCAAGGATAAGATTTTTGGAGTTCTGCTTACATCTTGCATATGATATGAAGTACAGAAATATTCCCGGGCAGGAAAATGCTACAGTAAAAAACAATTTGGAATTCAAAGACAACTCGGATTAATAATTGATAAACCTCTACATGGCTGTGGAAGCTTAAATGATGGAAATACAGCAAGACGTTTCTTTGAAAAGCCGAAACTCACATCTTCAATCACAGGCATTGACTTAAATATTTTGAAGCGTTTTAAGATTATATTGGCAGCCATTAATAACAAAAAACAAATTAATGCGGACAAATTTAAAATTTTTGCTTACGAAACTAAAGAACTACTTAACATTACATACCCCTGGAAATCATTGACTCCAACAATTCACAAAGTATTGGCTCATGGTAAAGAAATAATAGAAAATAGTATTTTGCCATTGGGAGAGCTAACAGATGAAGCACAGGAAGCCCGAAATAAAGATGTTAAATATTTCCGACTCTTCAATACCCGAAAATGTTCGAAAATAGCGCAAAATATGGACTTAATGGAATATTTATTAATATCATCAGATCCAGTTATATATTCTATAAGAACACGATGGCTACCAAAAATCACTCTTGAAATAGAAAAAGAGGATTCCGAAGCTAAGGCAGTTAAAAATTTGCTAATGTTTGATGTTTCTGATTATTTTGAAGAAAATCTCTAATAATATCTTCGATAATATATTCTTAATAAAATAAATATACGGGATATATGTATAATAAGTATGTAAATATGTAGAACAAATTAAATAAACAGTACTCAAATAAAGAATTTACTACTTTATAATAACAAATATATACCTACATAATACATTAGAAAACTAAAATGTTACGTATACACACATATGGAAATACGGAACAAAATAGTGAATTTTACAACTTTTGACCTGACTTGGTAGTTTTGAGGCCATTATATTACTATTATTAAATGACCTATATCAACACTTTATATATCGTTGAATTGGTAAATAAGTCTATTTTTATATTCTTTTAACATTTTTAAAGTATTTGCAAAATTAGTGGAGTTGTATTAAAAAAATTAAATTTTTTTGGATTTTCAGCTATTTAAAAAAAAAAAAAATTATTTTTGAAAAATTACCAAAAATAGGTTATTGGAGCTATTTTATTGATTTTTTTAGGAATGAAAGCTTGATTTGTGTTTTATATATTACATAAGAAATAATATTAAAAATATTATGCTAATATGCTTTTAAAAATAGTCCTTAAAAAACTGACTTTTAACATAAAATCTCCACTCCTGCATTCGTTTTTGGCCGGGCGGGAAGCAGTTTAGTATTACGTCATTCTAAATCTATTTCTATAAAAAATATGGGTACCAAATTTAAAAAAGCTCGTGTGACATTTTTTTTATTAATCGATAAAAATGAAACTATTTTTTAAAATTGACAATTTTCGGCCAATGCTGGATGTAGGGTGCAAACTTAATTCAATTCAAAATTTCTTTATTAACCATTTATGTAGTCTTATCTTTTGAAATTAATAAGAAAAAAATTTTTTTATTAACGGAACTTTGGGAAAAAAGTGAATGAATTGTACTATATTTTTGTAAAAAAATAGCCATTTTTCATGCCAATTTCATAGTGCTGACTTTGAATATTTTTCACGTCTAGATGAATTGAGATAATCCAAAAGTTCTTTCAGCATATTATTTTGAAATATGTAGCAAATTACAGAATATTTTTAAAAAATATTTTCCTCATATATCTCCGGACTTATTTCCGAAAAACGAAAGAAAATCGAGCCAAAAAATCAAAAATTCAAAATTCAAGCGTAAATATCTTTTTAACTGTAAGAGATAACTTAGATGAGTAAGCTTATTTTTTCTTTATCTTGCCAAGCACTTTCCAGAAATATAAAAATCTTTAAAATCGGCCTTCATTTGTACAAGTTACGATTTTTTTTAACTTTTACATACTCGAGGTAGTCAACTTTGACACCCTGTAGCTTATCTCGTGTTATCACAGGGTGACTACAAGATGATTTTTCTGAAAGCTTAGGTCCTCCTCTACAACTCTTCCATACATTTCAATTTGATCCGACCAATAGTTTAGGAGATTCAGATTTATTACCAAAAAATTTGCGTTTGACCCCACTGTGCAACATCTTATAAGATCAACTGTTAAAAAAATACTAAAAAACAATTACTAAAAAACAATGTTTTTTTGTAAAATTATTTCCTTTTAATGATTGTTTTACATTTTAAAAACATTTTTATAAAAATTGAGCTAAAATAGTGCGAATTTCTTAAACAAAAGGACATATTTACTCTGTGACTGATTGAAAATAATGATATCTTATAGGATTTCTTATAATACATGTACCCCTTATTTAAAATTTAACATAATGTAAACAAAATTATTACTCTCTTCTGCCGCAGTTATCTCACATATTACATTAGCCTTATTCTCAGTTGAAGACCTGGGGTTATGTATGAGATCTAAAATAGAGGAGAGTTTAATAATTTGAATCGCTCTTTTGTTCGAAGCTTATACACATATGTATATGTATGTGAGTTTTGTATATTTGTGTTAATAGCAACTTTTACAGCTATTAACTTCTAAAATACTGAACGAATTTGTATATGATTATAATTTACATCTAAATTTTTGCTTTATAACGTTTGTTGTATGTACATATATGAAAAAATAAAATATGAAATGAATGAAAATTATCATTAATCTTGATGTTGT
The DNA here is from genome assembly GCA_932274085.1 of Protocalliphora azurea. NCBI lineage: Eukaryota > Metazoa > Arthropoda > Insecta > Diptera > Calliphoridae > Protocalliphora > Protocalliphora azurea. The sequence continues at coordinate 107,013,177 of OW026519.1, read as the reverse complement.
ATATGTACCAAACGAGCTCATCAACCAAATTGTCTCCAACTCCGATCAGTTAAAATGTATTATTCAACAAATATTTAAAGGATACTAAAAGCTTAGAAGTACACACATTTAAAAAGTAAAAAGTTTCCGAATATATAGCAAAAATTTTGCAGAAAAGCTTGCAAGTTTTATTAAAACCAATTATTTAAAATTTAAAACTTTCTTTCATAAAAAAATATTGGTTTATATTGGTTTAATTTTTGTAACCAGAATTTTATGCACTAGTTTTTTCCTGCTCTCTTATAAGTATTTCGATTACAAAATATATTTTATTTTGGAGACATATTTTCAAATACTAACGAAAATTTATTAAATAAGATAAATCAAATAAGTAAGAACAATTTCAAATTTAAAAAAAGACAATTTTTCTAAAGTTATAACGTGAATAAAAAACTGTAATTTTGAAATTATGCACATTAAAATTTAATACTTTTGCAGAGTAAAAATTGACGCACTTATTAATTTAGGTTTTTGTTTAAAAAATTAAAAAAATAATAATATTTTCTTGTTATATTTGTGCTTAATTTTTTTAATTAGTTAAAAAGCTAGTATCCTTTCCTTTGGTTATTTGCTGGTTTATTATGGATAATTTCTAAATGACGCAATTTAGAGATATCACCCTCAATTTGTACCAATTACTAACATAGTTGTGTACCATAACTAACATAAATTATATGAAGATATAGATTGTCAAGTACTTAATTTATTTAACATTTCTGGTGATCAGTCAGTATATGGGTTATACGTTCCAAAATTTCAAGTAGTTTAGTTTTGATACTAAAGGTGATGAGATATGTTTTTGCTATAACTAAACCATTTAAAGAAATTTTATGCTCCAAATAAATCAGGGTTTAGTAGATCTCCGATACTTAAAAATATTGTACAAACATTTTGAATTTGAATTTATAGCGTTTCAAAAATGACAAAGTATTGGAGATCTACTAAACTAATATATATATATATATATATATATATATATATATATATATATATATATATATATATATATATATATATATATATTTATATATATATTAAAAAAATTTTAAATTTTTTGTCATTTTTCAACTACCAATAATTATATATGTATGCACTTATGTATTTAGTAAATATTACTTATTAGATATATGTAATTCCGGAAAAAATTTTGCAGTGCTAAAAATGCAAATTCTGCAAATGAGCGATATGTAAATTTTTAGTATAAAATTTTTCAAATACTTCTTCACGATTTTATTTTTAATTTCATGTTTTTCATTTGGAAAAATTTTAAAAATAATAAAAAAAAAGCTGAAGAGGAAGAAAATTTTGAAAAAATATATTAAAATTAAGAAAAATTTCTTTTCAGTGTTATGAAAGAGAAATTTTTAATGGTCTCCATAATGTACATAGAAATTATGTATATTAGGATTTTGTGGTTGTTGGCAATCCTTTGTTTCTATTAAAAAAAAAAAAATATAATAAAGCCAAGGATATGAATAAAGAAATTAGTTAAATAAAAATAAGACGATTAATACGTCAGTGAATATGCGTCTCTATGATGAGTTATATCCAATATAGAAATATTAAAAGCTGATAAAATGCTGTTACTGGTGTTATTGCAACTACCCTATTAGCGCTACTGCTTATTTTTTTACATTACAGTCTTTATAAGTGCAACTTTTTTCTAAAAACAAGTCTCGATAAGTGCAACTTTTTATCTTCATCATAATATTTCATCAATTTCTCCTTACCCCAGGTCTACAACTGAGATTAACGCTGATATAATATGTGAGATAACGCCGGCAGAGGAGAGCAACCATTTTGTTTATATTATGTTAAATCTTAAATAAGGGGTACATGTATTTCAATAAATCCTATAAGATATCATTATTTTCAATCAGTCACAGAGTAAACATGTCCTTTTTATTTAAGAAATTCGCACTTTTTTAGCACAATTTTTATAAAAATGTTTTTTAACATGTAAAAGAAACACTAAAGGAAACAATTTTACAAAAAAAATTGTTTTTCAGTAATTTCCAAAATACACATACACGCACACAAACAAACTTTTCTATATGTGTATTTTTTTTTTGACAGTTCATCTTATAAGATGGTTGTGAAGAGAAATCTCATCACAACAGTCTCATAATACATCTCATAATACTAATATTTGAATCTACACGTGAAATAATTCTCTCAGAGAGCGAATTTGACACTCTCTTACACAAAAATCTTACATATTATGTTACGTCTAGACGGGATGTTAAGTTTTTGTTCAGAAATCTGTTATCATTATTTCTTGTTTTTATTTTGTTCTACTTCTTTAAGACAGATGCGTAGTCGTGAAAAAAACCTCAATGCATACATCTTTAAAACAAACCTAGCTCTACGTTACTGTTTACACTTAAATCGTTAATTTACAGTTATTTTTTTTGGTTTGTTTCTTCCTTTTTTTTCTATGATTTCATTTAATGCATATTTGAGTAGAGTGCAGATCATTGCGTATTAAATTTGAAATATGAGAGTTGTGAAACAAGTTATAAAATTAACAATTAAACAAAAGTCAGAAATTTTAAATCAATTAAAAAGGGTGTAACTGTTAAAAAATATGTATTGACTTCAAAGTGAATAAATCTACAGGTAGTAGAATTAAAAAAATGAGAATGACCGGGAAACAGAGTTTCATTAAAAGCTGCTGAGTATCCAAAAATGGAAAAAGCCTTGTTTGTTGTTTTTAAAACAAAGAGCGAGAAATATACCTATTTCGGAGAAAATTTTAAAGTCAAAAGCATTATTTTTCCACAATAGAATAAGGGAAAATCCTGGGGGGTTTAATGCCCTGGATGGATTAAGAACTTTAAAAGACGCCATGGTATACGTAAACTAAAAATATTTGGGAAAAAGCTCTCAAATAAAGTAGAGAGTGTTGATCCATTTGTAAATCAATTCAAAATAAAATAAATGAACTTGGGTTGGCTCCCAATCAGATTTACAACTGTGATGAATCCGGACTATTTTTTAAACAGTTACCAATGCAACACTTGTGAGTTCAAAAGAAAAATCGGCTCCTGGACGTAAAAATTCAAAAGAAGGAATAACATTTTCGCCATGCGTTAATGCAAGTGGAAATTATAAGCTAAAATTGTTATTGGAATATCACAACGTCCACGTGCAGTCAAAAACTTTAACAATATTCCGGTACATTATAGATGAAATAAAAGTTCTTGGATGCCGTACACAATTTTTGAAGTTTGGTTTAAAAATGTCTTTGTGCCAGAGGTTTGTATTGTAATCAAGTAAAGTCTAATACAATTTAACTGTTTGGATCTTTGTTCTTAAAGGTAACGGATTTTCTACAGTCTAAAGGTCTACCAAAAGAATTGCTACTAAGAGATAACGCCACGTCATCCAAAATGTGCTTACGGGTAACGATGGTAACTTTGTTATAATGTATCTACCTCCTAATTGTACAGTTATTCTTCAACCACTGGACCATAATGTAATAAATAAAATAAAGCTGTATTATAAAAAAACCTTTTAACACATTTGGTTTTTATTAGGGGTCCGGACTTGGAACAAAAACTAAAAAATTTTAATATTCGAAAGGCAGTTACTCTTTTCTCCAATGCGTAGGACAAGGTTTCTTCCAACGCCATTAAAAAATGTTGGAAAATTCTAATGTCCAACAATGAAGAATGGCCCGATGAAGACGATTTATGACGAATATTTTACGTGACCAAACAAATCAAACTTGTTATATGATATTTTTCCTATGTGAACATTTCAAAATGAAGATATTAATGAGAGGATTGGCGGATAAAGTGAAGACACAATGAATGACTCGGACTAAATAAATGATTCAGATGAGGCGAATTTTGTAGCTGTGGAGTTGGAAGGTAGAAACAGAATAAAAACAGATGAACTTATTAAAGCCCTTGATATTTGCATAGAATGGGCAACAGCAAACGACATGCCATTCGAAAAACTCGTAGCTATTCAAGATATTAGAGGCTGCAATACAAAAAAAAAAAAAAATTAAAACGTCCAAGGTTCAAACAAATATATATATATATATATATATATATGTATATATATATATATATATATATATATATATATATGTACATGTTTTTATTTATTTTATTTATATTTTATTTTCTTTATTAATTTCAATATATGAAATAACTATTAAAAATTATAAAATTGAAATTTTTTATTTAAAAATTATTGAAAACATTTTCAATATTTAATGGTCGATCATTGCAACTATTTCCGTAATTGCAACAACCCTGGTTTGATATCGGTTGCACAAATCGAGCCCGAAATGTATGTACTTAAAAATTAAAATTATCTACTTTATATGAACTCTACAAATTCACTTACCTTATTCGGATGCACTTGTATGCTTAAAGCTTTGCGTATACTTAACACTTTAAAAAGATAAGGTAAACGTTGCTTATAAACTTGTCCCAATTCTTGTCTTGATGATTTTATCACAGACGGACCGCTGCCATGGTCACCCATCCAAAGTTCAGCATAAGGTGTGGTATTTACTATATTGTAATTTTTATTATTTGCCTTAACCAGTTTGGCCACTTCCGAACTTTCCCCCAATTTACCCCAGTCGTAATTTTTAATGTTGCCCTCAATTTCCATATTAATTATTTTCTTCCACTTGTATATTAAAAAAAAAAAAAAAAAACAACAATGAGAACTGCTTTCCGCTCGGTGTTCACTGAATTACTGAAAGTGTAGTCGTTTCAGATTTTCACGTACTCATTTAAAAAACCATTTATTGCAGTTACTTGCGCAGGGTCATATCATGAAGGTCATTCGCAATGAATACAACTTTCTTAAAGCAATGACCTGCACGGAAGTCAACATTTATTTCGTTCTATAAAAATTTATCAGGCAATTTCAACTAATAAATTTATCTATGGTCATTAGAACTTTATCATGTTTTGTGGTGGTAAAAATTCTGACTCTTTTTCTATTTGTGTTTGATTTCTTTGCAACTACAACTAAAGTGGCCTTAACAATTGTCGGTATGTATTTTCTTGCAAATTGTTTTGATTTTTAAGTTTTTTTTTAATGTTTGCATGTGTTTTTGTTCAGAGACTTGCGCCGAACAATATTAATGGCTGCAGTTTTTGTAAACATTTTCGACGGCGGCTCAAAATCGGCTGTTAAACCGCGGAGAAGTAAACATAACAGCCCGTCTAGACGTAACATAATATATAAGATTTTTGTTGTCAAGAGAGTGTTAAATTCGCTCGCTGAGAGAATTATTTCACGTGTAGATTCAAATATTAGTATTATAAGATGTATTACGAGACTGTTGTGATGAGATTTCTCTACACAACCATCTTATAAGACAAACTGTAAAAAAATACACATATACGAAAGTTTGTTTGTGTATTTGGAAAATTGTATTTTGGAAATTACTAAAAAAACTATGTTTTTTGTAAAATTGTTTCTTTTTAGAATTTGTTTTAGATGTTAAAAACATTTTTATAAAAATTGTGCTAAAAAAGTGCGAAATGCTTAAATAAAAAGGATATGTTTACTCTGTGACTGATAGAAAATAATGATTTCTTATGGATTTATTAGAATACGTGTACCCCTTATTTAAGATTTAACATAATATAAATAAAATGGTTACTCTTCTCTGCCGACGTTATCTTACATATTATATCAGCGTTAATCTCAGTTGTGGACCTGGGGTAAGAACTTTTTGCGTCGTCTTATAGCCCATCTACACTTAACAAAATATGTGAGATTTTTCTGTCAGAGAATGTCAAATTCCCCATTTGAGAGAATTATTTTACGTAGATTCAAATATTAGTATTATAAGATATAATATGAGACTGTTGTGATGAGAATTCTCTACAAAACTATCTTATAAGATGCACTGTCAAAAAGATACACATATACGAAATTTTATACGTGTGTGTGCTTGTATATTTTGGAAATTACTAAAAAACAATGTTTTTCGTAAAGTTGTTTTCTTTTCATGATCAATATTGTGCTAAAAAGAGCGAATTTCTTAAATAAAATGCACAAGTTTATTCTGTGACTGATTGTAAATAATGATATCTTATAGGATTTATTCGAATACGTGTACCCCTTATTAAAATAAAGTTGAGTTGTTCATGAACGAACATATTCAATTGAATAATTCAATAATATGAACCATGTGTTTTTTTTAACTTTATTGACTATATTCAAACCTTTATAAAGTAATTATATTGTTATGAGAATTTACTTAAAAGTATTACAACAATTAAAATCTAAATAATTAAATAAGGAAACTACTAATATCACAGTGTTAAGGAAAAGTTGTCAAAAAAAAAAAACCTTGTACATACTTAAATGTTATAGGAAATTTTAAAAACAACTATCAATTATAACTCTTTAAGTAAAAAAGAGTCTTAGTGATTGTTTAGCAAATTTCTTATTTCATATGTAGACGTTCTGCATTTTTCATTAAATGACAGAGTCAGTTCCCTTGCAAATAAATTAAACATTTTATGCTTAAAGTTTCTATGCAGTAGATCAGTAGAATATCTGGGGTGTAGGTTATGAATTATTTTCAGATTTTTATTTTGTATTATCTGTAATTTTCTTGTGTAAGTTTTAGCAGCTTTATTAAACCAGACTTGGCATCCGTAGGTCATAATAAATAAGGATCTTGTTTTTTAAATTAAGTTTAGATCTTCTGTTAAGTAAGGGGTAAAGTGCACGGCCACATTTAATTGCTTTATCACAAATATACTGTATGTGTTGTTTAAATGATAGTTTTTTATCTAAGATAATACCTAGATATTTGATACTATCCTGCAGAGGAATAAAAACTCCCCTAGAATATAAAAGTTTTGTGGGAATACGTTTCTGTGATCTATTATATGGAAATAGAATAGCTTGTGTTTTACTAACATTAACTTTTATCTTCCATTTATTAAAGTATTTATTGGTAAATTTTAAACTATCTTCCATTCTATCTTCCGCAGCAAATAAAAGCACTGTCGGAATCAAAACTGTTATTATTTTGGTTGGAAAAATCAAAAATTCTCTTATTAATTATTTTTTCAAATACTTTATCCAATAGGCTTAGGATGCTGATTGGTCTATAGCTAGACGGTAATTTAGGATCCTTCCCTGGCTTAGGAATTGGGATAACTTTTGCCTTCTTAAAAATAGTTGGAAAATAGCCTTCTATTAAACAAGAGTTGAAAAGTTTACATAGAGTTTCAAAAAAGTAATCGGGCATCTTTTTAAGGATAATGCTATTAATGCCATCTAAACTATGGGCTTTACTATTTTTCAATAAAAGTACAAACGATTTAACTTCATCTAAATTGGTAAGCTCTACGTTAGATCTGTCAAGTAGTGTATCGTCAAGATCATGAATGAATCTTGAGACGGCCGAGTCCATAGGTGAATAATTATTTAAAGTAATGGTGTGTGAATCACCAAATAGGTCTGCTATTGAATTAGCTTTTTCATTGCCAGTTTTTAAAACTTCACCGTTTACATGAAGATCAGTAAAAGACATTTTGTTTCCTTTCAGTGCTTTTTTTACTTTCCAAAACTTTTTATAACCCGAGGGCAAATTCGAAATAAATTTTGAACAGGATTCATTGCGGTCTTTAATAAGGTGAAAATCAAAGTTTATTTAATAGCTTCAAAATGCTTTTCAATTGATTTTTATAATTAAAATCGCTACATCTTTGAAATTTACGTTTGTATTTATTTCTCTGACTAATTAACATTTTACTAATTTCAGAGATTTCCCGTTGCCACGGAATTTTATAACCGACAGGTATTTTATTAAGCGCTTCTTTAACTATAGATATTAATATGTTAAAATAAAAATCTAGATTACCTGAATTAGTAACGGGTTGGTCAATGTTCTGACACCTAATTTCATTTTCCACCCAATTTTTGATCTGCTCGATAATACAAGGGAATTGAATATGTCATGTTTTGAACCTGTCCAGAAATAACACAAGATATAGGTACATGGTCCGACTGTAAAACATTTGGATGTGTCTCAAGGTTTGACAAATGGAGGCACGAGTTAGATAAAAGAATGTCTACTGTGGACGGTTGAATGGAGTTGATATTTTGTCCAAAGCGAGTGTGTCCATTTGGGTGATAAATGTAGTAGCTGGATTGAAGACAGTGGCTGTAGAGATCATTACCAGCTGAATTATTTGACATACAATTCCAATGTGTATGTTGGGCATTCAGATCACCGAAAATGGATTATACCTTGAAGTAAATATAACTGACCTTCTATTAATCATAACTTGTATTGAAATACTTTTAGCAGTAATTGTTTTTATTTTTGATAACAACGTATGCTTAATGTTACCTTTAATTGCAATTAGAACTCCTCCGCCATGAGTAGATCGATCCTTTCTATAAATTTTATAACCACCAAGTTGAAATTTGTGGTACGGTTTCAAAAAAGTCTCATTTAAAAGCAGAATATCGATTTTCCTTTTGTGTAAAAAGTATTCCAGCTGGGCAGCTGCTGACTCAGTTGTTATGCCTTCGGCATTCCAATGCATAACATGAACATTGTGTCTACAGGTTGAATTATATGGCATGTTTAAGAATCATCAAAAATATTTCCAGAAGTCCTTCATTGGAAATGTTATCATTATTATTATTGTCGTAGCTATTGCCTTTAGCTACCTCAGAATGCAAATTACCAAAATCGCGGGAATTACGAGTATTATTATGGGGTTCTTGCCTTGGCAATTGAGGAAAATCATGATCGTCTTCTTTAAAATATGTTACGTTAGTTCTTCTGCTGGTCGCCCTAGATTTAGATGTTACTCGATGACGGATTTCTAAATATTCTTGACGACTTGGGCACTTTGGGTCATCAGCTCTATGGTTAACGTTTTTTAAGTTCTTCTTTATGCAGTTGTAGCACTTATAAATTATACTTCCATCACTATTACCTTTATTGAGTGAACAAACTGCATACTCATGGTTTCCGGCGCAGGCTGAACACACTACGATACGGTTACAATTTTTAGCACCATGTCCATACATAGCACACTTGGAGCATTGTGTGGGACCTTTATTGCCCTTTAGAGGTTTTCTCCAATATACAGATATATTACAAAAATATCTTATTTTCATAACCTCTCTTTTTGAATCATGTTGACGATCAAACTTAATGAGATAGAGGGCGTCATCTACACTGGATCTTTTTGTTGCTAGTTCCTTAATGCTTACCGGGTTTATGTTGAGCGAGCTTACAAATTCTTCGTCAATTATCTTTGTGTCCAGTTGTGGCAGGCCAAATAAAACCAATTTAAAAGTTTTTGAATCCCTCAATTCATGCGTATAATACTGGAATTTTTTGTCTTTGAGAACACTCAAAGCTTCGTTGTACAGCGATAACGAGTTTGATACAATTTTTGTACCAATAGACATCCGTTTGTAGGTATATTTTTCCCCAATTAATCCGATAACGGTTGAAAAACTGTGGGTAGAGTCCACAATTATTGGAGGAATCTTTTCTTTGATAGCAACTGCTTCTTCTTCTTCGTCTTCAGACAGAAGCTGAAACCTGTTGGCACTAGTGCTGGGGCCATCTGTAGTTTTTGGCACCTTGAATTTAGGGCTACTGCCTCAATGCTTTCTTCTTTTTTGAGCAAACATTGCCAAACAAAAGAAAGTTAAAGCAAATTTAAGTAGTTTTTTTTTACACTTTTTAATTTAAAAATTCAATTAATTTTTCAAGCAAGAATTAACACGATGTTTTTATCTTGAGGCAGAGATGCCAGATGAACCATGTAAAGTTGTTCAGTATTCTTGTTCCGTTTTGTTCACTTTTTTATTCTTAATCATTTAGTAGTATGTTATATCGGTCTATTTGGGATTGTGAAATTGTTTATTCAAGATACATTATTAGTTAGAAAATATATCAAAAATTACTTTAGTTTGTAATAAAGTTTTTCATTTTTGCAGATTGTTCATTGACTATACAAAAGGGGACAATTCAGAATAATAAAAACAGTTCGTTCAGTCAGAATGAAAATGAACAATTGAACAAAAAGAACGAACTTATTCATTTATTTGTTCATAACAAAAAATAAGAATCAGTGAAATGAACGATTAAGTCCAGGACCGTGGACACGGTAAAAAATTTTTTCTAACCAAAATTTTGGAAAAAAATAACCAAATTAGGGAAAAAATATCCAAATTTTTAAAATTCAAAGTTATTATATAAAAATTAATATAATCTTTATATACGTATTCAGGTATTTAAAATTTAACTGCTAAGGACAATGTTTATCAAAATGGTCCCTGATCCAATTTTGAATGGGGTCGGGATATAAAGTTTAATAATAAAAATTTAATTAATCTCACGTACTTATGATATGAGTCAAAAGCAAACCAGATTGTAATAAATTTAAAATTGCAAAACAGATGAGATGCGCAGTAATAGAAAATAAGGTTGATTTTACAATTATGTGTTTATTGAAAATTAATTAAAAAAGAGCTATTTTTATAGGGACTTAGCCCATCTCATTTGGTAATATGAATCTTATTTTTTTAGAAGATTTAAAATCTAAAAATTTAAGTAAAAGAGAGGGAGATTTGTCGAAAAGATTCAATAACAAATGTTCATGTACCAAAGCTCTCACATATATTAAGTTTTAATAAGTTAATTTAAAAATTGTGTACAAAATGTCTGTCCAATTGAAAATACATCGGGACTGATAGAACACTTTTGTTGCCGTTATTTGTAATTTTTTAAATTTTCGTTATTACTTAATTATATTTAATTATAACTGTATGAGAATTAATAAAACTTCACTGTTTTATTTTCAATTATATTTTATTTAGCAGCAAGGCTGTAAAATTTTTATGATTTAACAGCTCGGCAGACAAAACTACAATACTCTGGTAAATTTCCATTTAGTCGACGTAACCAGTTTAACAGAATTTAAATATATTTTACCAAAGTAGAATGCAAAAAATGAATACATAAAAACCGTTGTGATATTTCAGTAATATCAGTAATATTATTGTAAATACATAGAATAGACATAGAATAGGAACTAAGCATAAAGAGTAAAATACAGCGAGATTTCAGATAAAATATTTAATGAAGTGAGAGCTAATGCAGTAAGATAAATTGAGTTAATTACGATAACATATCATAATAATGAGGTATAGGTAACTTATATTGTAATGATGAGTAACAGAGTATGAGAACACACGTTAGCTAACTAAATACCCACTAGGAAATTTAATATCTTTAATAAAATAACTTCATATAAATAATAATTAATACTTTAATCTCCAACAATAACTAAACAAGGTATTTTTTTAATCCCTGCAGCACCATATTGTGAAACATTTTAAAACTTTTCGGACTCTTTTAGAAATTTTTGTTATTTCGTGGACTACATTTTGATTTTTAGTATATTAGAAATGAAAAATAGTAAAAACTCAAAAGCATTTATTTTAAATAAAATTGCGTTATCAAAATTCATTTATTTATTAAATACAAAAAATATAAAGTTTCTAAAGCTCATAAAAAATTAAAAATAATGAATGTAATAAAATGTCTTTGTTTTTACTAACTTTTTAATATTGGGAGAAATTTCTGAAAATGCACATCTGAACTGTAGGACAGAAAAACTAGTTTCGCACAAACATGTAAACTGTAGCAACGCTTCATTCCCAACTATCGTGTAAAGTTTGCAACATTTTAAACAAAAATATTCAACCAACGTAGGTTTACCTGGTGTCTACATTAGGCAAATTTTTATCAAAACAAACGTCAAAATCAATGCGAATATATACAAGGTAACCTTAGTTAAACAGCTGATTAATATTTTGGTTGTTACAGTTGTCAAACTACATATATAAAAAACAATAATGAATACGCCATATTGTTGTTTTTGTGCAACTGTTGCCACCTTACACAAATTCACGTTAAGTTTGACGTTTATCTTTATAAAAAAAAAACTCTAATGTAGACACTATGTTAAAGTAAGTTTTTTGGCACACGTATGTCATTAATAGCAGTGTTGAATGGATTACGAAGTAAACTGGTTTGGCAGGATTCGGTTTTAAGCTCCAGATAATATGGGAAACATTTATAGTGCAGTGAATCAAAGTAAGAATATTATTATACTTTTCATATGTTTTTTTTTGAACATCATATGAATCCAAGATATCATTCAGTAGTGGAAATAATAAATATTTTGGTAGAGGGGATCAAAGAAGTTTTTTCCATAAATAAATTTTGCACATAAAAGCACTTACTGAATCAAATTCACTTAATATATTTAATTTAGATATAAGTAAAATATAAAAATAGTTTTCTGTAAATTTTTTTATAAAGATCTTCATTTTTATATAAAAGGACAATGCATACTTTTGTCTTTAATTCGTATAGTCTCTTTAACGCATTTCCATTTTCCATATAGTGCTTTAAGAATTCTATTTCTTAAAGCACTAGTTTTTGTAAAATTGTCTATATCTATAGTAGAATATAAGTATAAGTACTTGGCGGTGGATTACTCAGTGAGATTTCTTGCAATATAATAAAAGTTGGCTTAAATTAGAAACATCAGTCAGAGTTATCTAACAAAAGAGTCTGTCTCATGACCCTTTCTTTTTGTGGGCTTATCTAACTAACAATGACAGCACAGCAAGGCTTTGTTTAAAGTTCACCAATTGTGTGTGGTTTCGTTGCTTTTACTATATTGTACGAAGCTTTAAAAGATTTTTTTTTATCCAAATGGCAAATACCTCTAGTATTCAACTTTGGCATAATTATATATGCCAATGTATATATATATATATATATATATATATTATGTACAATTCCATACACATTTTCTATCCATCTCGCGGATCCCTTGGAATGTTCCTACGGATCGCCATTTGGGAGACCTTGCCCTAAAGTATACTTCTTAACTGGTCGAAATTGGTTAATTATTTCACTTAGTCCCCAAATATTTTGAAGTTCAAAAATCTTAAATACATATAAGCGTATTTATACAAAATTCTGCACAAATAAAACAGTATGTACCTACATAAAATATGGCATAAATTTCAAAAGGATCGCTTTAAAATTAATTTTAGCTTCTGTATAGGATCCTCTCCCGAAAATCAGTTAAAAGTACTTAAATCCCACATAAATGTTAGTATACTATTACAATTTCGCTCAAATAAGATTAACTATAGTACAAATATAATGCACTCTCATACATAATAATGTAGGATATCATATACTTGGACTTCACAGAATATACATTTCTTTTTTAATAATAATTTATTTTGTAATTTCAAGTATTTAGGTTCTTTGTTACATCGTTAGAACTTTCTCGCAAAAATCTCCCTTTTTGGTTTACTATTAAAAAATTTTTATATTTTCTATTGATTTAAATTGTTTTCTTCATTGTCAGTTATATTTAGAATGAAAAGTTATGTATATGATCCCTTAGTTTTTAAATGATTGATTAATTTTTAGCACACTCTCTTTTTATTGTTGGCAAGATTAACAGAGTAAATAACATTTTTAAAACTAATAAAAATAAAATTTTGATTTAACAAAAAAATTACCAAAATGGAAAAAGTCATCATCTCCACATTGGAATATAAAATATCCAATTTTGGTTAAAAATAAAGAAAACGGCAACACTGTCCAAATCTATTTAAGGGTCAAATACAAGCGGTGACGTCAGTGTGATCATTTTAGCATTTTTGCAGCTAAATTTAGCATATTTTACTCCGATTTAGACGCAAATTTTTCATTTAACATTTGGCATAATATTTAGCATTTTTTAATAATATATTTAGCATTTTCTAGCATTTTTCAAAATAAGGACAAAAATTTAAATATTGAAATTAAAAGTTAATGCTATTGTTTGCAAAAAGTAGACATTAACGAAATTAGTAGCAATTTTAATATCAGCAAAAACTCACCAAATTAAAAAAAGGGGCAATTGTTTAGTTCAAAAGATTATTACAGTCCGCTTCGTGAACTTAATAAAAACGAAAATTAGAAACCCTATTAAATACAATTAATGTAATCCTTAATATTACATACGGTTTAAAAATATTAAATACATTTTTCCAATGTTTGGAAATAGAGGTATATTTACTTGATACTTGATTTACTTGATACTTGATTTAGTTTTTAAGCATATACGTATTGTTATTTTAACATGAAATTGAAGTTATTAAAGTAGTGGATCGTGAACGGAACTGACCATGCACGGAAAGTAGAAACGTTAGCAAGATATTAAGGGAGTTGTGGATCGATGTATACATGCTAATCTAACGCATGAACAAAAGAAGTTTAAAAATTAAAATGAATATTATCGCGTCAAATTATCCGATTATTTCTAGGTTAAGTAGATGGGACAACGGATCACTGAATTTTTTTTAGGTTACATGAGTATATTAAGGAACTGCAGAATGGAAAATTTTTGGAAATAAATCTGTAACTTCAAATGGGCTGGTTGGATTTACATAAAATTTCACATAGGCGTTGCAGAGGAGTGTACCATTTTAAGTTTGGAAGGTTGGGGGGCCATAAATACCCCTCATAAGTGAATCTATTGGGGTTCAAAATATTTGATATAGAAAATTTGTAAACGCTTGTCAAACTTTTGTTACTTATCTTATTTCAAATATCTTTATATCTCCTTAAAGCCCTCGATAAGACCTATGAAAAACACTCTTACATGTGCTATAGTTTTCAAGTTATTTGCATTTGAAATTTCTACTATCTCAATTTTGCCAAATCTTGGTCCAGTTTTTTCAATATATAGCCCAATATTTTTATCCGATTTTCTAATTTTTTTTTTTTAGGTAAAGAACAAAATTAACTATCGAAAAATCATTATTTTTTCGATTTTGGAATTGAAAATTAAAAAAATAATGTACCTTTTTTGGCTGAAAAAGTGTATACACCTTTTTGCTCTAAAATAAAATTTTCTTTAAGAACATATAGCAATTTTATATTTTTTTGTAAGGTATTTTCACAGAAATGATTCCCAAATTAAAAGCAAACTTAAACATCTAATAGGACTAAACACAGATCCTCCGGAATTTGGCCTATTTTATATAAAAATTTTTAATTTAGCTTATATGGTCTAAAATCCCAAAGGCCAGTTCTGCAAACTGAATACTTTTTTGGAAACTTTAATGTGTTCTAGAGAGTTTGCCAACGGCCTTTTCCAAACCTGAAACAAATTTGGATTTTATAGGCAAAATTTAAAAAAACCCATTTTTGGGATTTAGCGGCTTTTATGGGAATTATGGCATTTCTTTTACAAAAATCTGATTTTTTTTAATCTTTACCATTTTAGTTAGGATATCGCAACTAACAAAGATTATATTAGAGATAAAATATTTAGTTTCTTAAAAAATCAATTTTTTTACAAAAAAATACTTCAATTCCAAAAATCAAGTATTGAGTCCATTCCAAACCTAAATTATACATAAATCTGCTACGTCTATGTGAAATTTTATGTAAATCAAACCAGCAGATTAGAAGTTACAGATTTATTTCCAAAAAAAAAAAAAAAAAAAAAAACAAAAAAAAAATCGATTCTGCCCCACTGTGTGATGTACATAACTAGATGCAAAGTGATTAATATGTGAATTGGATGACTTTTTCTTATTATTCATTTCATATTATTTTCTTTCTTCTTATGCTTATATAATATGTACTGTTTTTATAATTACATAAAATCAACATTATGAAAAATTAAAAAGAAATAAAAGTATAGCACTGAAAAAAGTACTTTATTAATTTAGCATTATTTTTTAGCACTCTTAAATAATTTGTAACATTTTTTAGTTTTATTTTAAACACGATTTGACTGAAAATTTTTTTCACATCTGGTCACACTGGGTGGCGGTGTTTGTTTCCAGTTCTCAGAGAGAAATGCAAATTAAATTAAGGTAGAGACTAATATGTCATTTACACCAAACAAAAACTAGTAGTTTTTGACCTCATTCGGTTTTTGATTGAAAAGCTACATAAATTCCTTTAGTTTTTTCATATAAATCGAAAACCATTTTCATCCAGTTCTTATTAAAAACCAAATAAAAACTACTAAAATAAATATGTATTTATGATACAGCTTGTTTAGTTGATTTTAGATAAATTAGCATTTGTATACAACGAAAAATAGAAAACTGTCAAATTTCTTAATTTATTTTATTTGTTTTATCAAATTTTTATATAAATATTGTTAAAAAGTTTTTAACAACAAAACTAAATCACATGTAATTAAAATACAAATATATGAAAAACTAAATACATCAACAAAAACCATATGGAGAGAGAACACAATGTATGTAGACGATTTGGTTTTTAAAATTTATATGCCATTTACACCAAACAAAAACTAGTAGTTTTTGGCTTTATTTGGTTTTTGAATAAAAAAACTACGTAAATTTGTTTGGTTTTTCCATACATTTTTAACTAGTTTTAATTGAAAACTAAATAAAAACCACTAAATTAACTATTTATGATACATCCTGTTTAGCAAATTTTAGAACCGTAGCTTTTATATATAAAGAGAAAAATAAAATTTCAAATTATTTGTTTTGTTTATGAAATTATTACAATAAATAATTTATTAAAAATTGTTAAAATATGTTTTAATATTGAAACTATGTATTCTCTGATTGAAGAAATAGCAAAAAGAGCGGAAATAAAAAATAACAAAGAAATGTGAATGTCAACAAAAACTACATTGGGAAGAAATAAGGTATGTAAACGATGTAGTTTTTGAAATTTCGTTTTTCGAAACCCAATTAGTTTTTGTTTTGGTATAAACGGCACATAAGACGGATTTTTACATATATTTTGTTTTTGTTTATTCAACACAAAATTCATAACAACCAGGGTTGTCAAATTTTTTGAGCCTCTGTTGCCAAATTGCTAATCAGAAATCGCCAAAATTTAAATTGTATTTGATTTTTTAACACAGTGTCTATATTATACAATTTTTTATCAAGACAAACGTCAAAATTAAATGTAGCAACAACAATAAGGCGAATTCAAAAATATTTTTAAATATTTAATTTGAAAGCTGTAACAACCAAGAATAATCGACCGTTTAACTGAGGTTACCTTGTGTAGATTCGCACTGATTTTGACGTTTATCTTGATAAAAATTTGTCACTACGAAAAGAAAAAATAAAAAGTTAACAAAAAAAAAAAAAAAAACAAACAAAACAAAAAGTTTAGTGTCGTGATTCAAATTTCGTATAATTTATATATGTAAATTCAGCTTCAACAAAGCCAATGATAACACTATGAGACAGTCAAAATCGGGATGGGATGAAACCAACGGGAAATGTTATATCGGTAAAAAAGAAGTTATACGTGTCCCGGCGTTTCGCCACCTTTGGTGGTCTTTTTTTTTTGACATAACTCGAGAACCACCAGTTTGCTGAAACAAATTTAAAAAAATTTGGAATTATAATTCCTTTAATCTGTTCATACAACGTTTCGCTACATAAGCAACGGTTTCGCAGTTATAAATAAATGTATGAAGAAAAAAAATATTTTTGCCTAAAAAATTGAATTTTTTTATTTTTAATTCATAAAAAATGCAATTTTTTACGCAAAAAAATAGTTTTTTTTTCATACATTTATTTATAACTGCGAAACTGTTGCTTATGTAGCGAAAGGTTGTATGAACAGATTAAAGGAATTGTAATTCCTAATTCTTTTAAATTTGTTTCAGCAAAATCGGACTGGTGGTTCTCGAGTTATGTCAAAAAAAAAGACCACCAAAGGTTACAATTTCCCCTATATGATAGTTACTAACTTCAAATCGATATATCTCGATTCCTAGACGTGACCCAGCGAAACGCCGGGACACGTATAATTTCTTTTTTACCGATATAACTTTCCCCGGTAGTTTGAACCCTTCTCGATTACTGACCCCTACCATTTGTCGCACAGTGTAATTGCAGTAGCTAATATTAATTGAATAGAAAATTACATTATAATTTAAAATGTATTTTTCTGACATGCATACAAATATCTCTATTTTAGAGTAACAACTTTAAACATTTATTAACTTTTATTTAAAAAAAAGGTTTCTAACATTGTACAACAACATTTGTTCTTTTATACTATGTTTCCACTTTCTTGACTTATTTTTGTATCGTCGAATTTTCTAGCGAAATCCTGACATTTTTCAATCTAAGTTGAAGTTAAATTTATAAATTAAGGTCATTCGTTTTATTATATAGGCAAATATTGAATACATATTTTATAAAATTATAAAAATTAGCCAAATAAATCGCCCCCATTTTATAAATCGGCAAAAAATTCGCCATGACACCAAACGGAAAATTTAGTCGCCAAAAGCAATTAAAAAAAGCCATGTTTGGCGAAAAATACCCACATCCGACAGTTGACAACAACAAAACTACATGTAGTGTCAAATTCTCTCTCTGAGAGAATTATGTAGATTCAAATATTATAACTATCTTATAAGATGAACTATCAAAAAGTACACATACAGGAAAGTTTGTTAGCATGAATATTTTGGAAATTAATAAAAAAACAATGTTTTTTTTGTTTTTTTTTAATTGCTTCCTTTTATCATTATGAACCGATCCAAAATTATTCAGCTCTTTCAATACTTGTCCAAACAATTTTAATTGTTGAATGCAGTTTTTTTTACGAATTGTTAAGAACTCTGGATAAATTTGGGTCCTAGTCTTTTCACAAATATAGCGAGAGCTTAGTACAAAAATTGTCAAATAAAAGTAAAAGTTGAAAAAATAACGTAACCTCATTAAAATAATGTTCCATTTTTGAAAAAAGGAAAAAAGACCAAAAAATGCTAAAAGAAAATTGTTAAAAGTGTTAAAGTTGCGCGTTTTTTAGTTTCAGGCTAAAAAAATATTTTTCGCGTTTTGGACTACCATGTTCTTTAATAGTTATTTTCTGTGCCAGGAGCACTTACTTCAGCTAATAGAAGTCGTCTGAGCCCTTTTGCTGTTAAAAATACAGTCCTTTGTCCACGACATTAACCACTTAAATGAGACCGTCCTTCAAAACCAAAAAGGTTTTAAAAATCGTTTTTAAAATCAAAAAAAAAAAAAACAATTTTAACTGCTAAATAGTTAACAACATAATTTTTCTATCTAATTGAATTTGAAAATATACTATTTCGCAGTTTAAATTTCTAAAATTTGTGTAGTTTTAATTTTAAAGTTCGTAATATACTAGCGTTCTATTCTGGTTTTGTTTAAAAAAATATATTTTACGTAAAAATTTTATGAACAGATCTGATGGATTTTTTTAAATACTCTTTTAGATTTAAAGTTCATCATATGAATAATTCTTATTTTATTTTTAGTTATTTAATTTTCAACCTTATTTAATATTTTAATAAAATATAATAAACACAAAATTTTTTAAATTCGATAAAAAACTCGGCGCTATTCAGCCGCCGCCGAAATAATTTAATGTTGTATCTCTGGTTGGCACTACTCCAGTTGTAAAAATAAATTTTAATTTTGGGCTCATTTGGCGTTCTGTTTTAGGTGTAAAATCCAGAGAAGTAAACCGATTAAAAATATCGACGGTGCTTCAGGGCAGAAATTTTCGAAGTCGGAAGTTATTCGTCTATAACCGTATATATATACATATATATATATAATCTATTATAAATCCAATTAATGCATCATTTTGTAAAACGAAACGAAAATTCGTTACTAAATTTTATATTAAAAATAATAAATAAATTCAAATTTATAAATTGTTGAAACGAATTTTTGTTTCGTTTTATAAAATCAGGTCCTACAAAAATTAAAATTCTATACATTTGATAAAAATATTTTTATTTATTTGTACAACATTAGTGGGACTAGAAGGGCCTGAGCCCTTTTCTACTTTAGACAGACACTCAGGCGGACATATCTAGATCGTCTTAAAATAATATAAAATAATAAAATAATTATTCGAATAATTATTTTTGTTTATTTGTTTTGACTGAATGCACATCACCAAAATATTTATTATATTTTTCTTATTTTTTATATCTTTTAGGTGGGTTTAGTATAGGTTGATCCCTACTTTTAGATATTGAAATTACCTTTGTTATATTTAAGTTAATAATCCTTTTGTGAACACAACTTTAAGGAATTTTGCTTAACAATGCTTTGTTACATATATATATATATATATATATATATAATTGCAATGACTTTTAGTGTTATTGTTTTTTGTATAAGCAGGAATAGTTATTTTTTATGTATGTTTGGACGTTTTTTGGAAACAGAAACATTACAATGACTCATTGTTGTTTTTTTTGTATAAGCATGTACATTATGTCAAGAATTGTTTTTACATTGAAAGAAAATAAGATATTTTAATAGTTTGGCTTTAAAAAAGTATTTAATTTTCAACTAATGTAATATTTTTTAATAGAAATATGTTAACTAATATATTTATAAATATATACACAAAGAAAAATAATATATAAAGATTTAAACTATTAAAAACAAAAAGTAAAGAAACACAAAAATTTTCATGTCAAGAAAATCTTTTTTTATTTATAAAACGGCTAAGGAAAATTATAAAACTTCGGGATTCAAAACAACAGTTGGCAAGTATAATTACTTGGGTAACATTTTTTATCCAATAAATTAATTAATGTTATAGTCAATTGAAATTTTATATATTTTACTAATATTGCGGTGTTTTAGTTCATTACGGTCATGTAACACCTTATGCTTCTTCACACATGGGTACAAGTTTAATGTGGGATTCCAGTGTGCGTGGATTCAATTATACTACAACATAACTTTAGCATTCCCACAAAATATAAATTCGCGCCATTAAATTTTAGGCATATCAGTATAAATCAGAGCGAATAACAGTAACTTTTCAACATTTTACCCCAATAAGACTAATTCTTTCCCAGTAGCTTTCAACAGCATTCGTTGTGTTATTCTTATTGTTTCTGGTGGCATAGAATACAACTAGAAGTGTATGTGAGCGACAAAAACCCAATTCAGTTGTCAAAAACCTAATTCATGCAACAACGAAATACACATAGTCTTATATATTTTGTTTTTGTGTTTTTAAAAAAATTAGTAAATTTTTTTCAAATTTAGTCTGAACCGCCTCTCACATAAACTTCTAATTGTATTCTAAGCCTGGTGGTTATTAGCGAAGTTTCATTAACTTTTCTACGTTCTACTCTGCAGAATGTTTTGTGCAGACGGCTGCTACTAAATTTTAGCTCCAAAGTTTCGTCATTCTTGAAGCGATTTAATACGCTATCAAATATTTGCCGTAATATTTGTCGTATGCAATATCTTGGACACTTTTTCGGACTTTTGGGTTATAATAAATCTAAAAAAAGCTTTATACATTACATTATTTTCACTTGACACACTTGATATATAATTTGTGAATCACTAGTGATGTATATTATAGACTATAATGCATATTCTTGTATTACGTGATTATAATCATCACACTGCAGCCTTGGTTGAAGTTCCAAGAATTGTTTCAAATAGTAATAAAAACGTATATGGAAAAAAAATTCAAGTCATAAATTGTGATATTAATGAATATATTACGAATAAAACTCGATTCATTTTCCTAAATATTTTTATTATTTAATAGACTAAGGTATATATAGGAAAACTTGAAATGTTCTTTAAATGATTTGATGTATAGGAGAGTACCGTTTTGAGATAAAGGACGGTACTTTTGTAAAAAAAGTCAAAATAAAAAGTAATAAAATATCATATTGCCTCACCATGGGTTAATGATTTGGCACATTCTATATATCGAAAGGCCTTCTTAAGACCTTTTCAATAATTGTTTATTTTCATTAAGGGAGGAAGGAGAAAACTGCATTCTTACATTATAACTTACAAGTACCTATAACTCGAAAACTAACAGAGAAAGGAGAAAAATGTTTATGTAACTTCTTTAACCAAGTGTTTTTTCCGAAAAAAAAAAATTATTAAAAAATCAATAGTTCCGGTAAGCTTGATTTGTTCCAAACCGATTTTTTCGGACTTTTCGACTTTAAACATTTTTATCTCAAATACCTGTTGCCATTATTTTACATCATAAATACATATGTCACCAATAACATACACGTAAAATAACAGATTTTTATGAGTTCTACAACTTCGAAAAAAATCATATGTTCTACAATTCTAATCCGATTTTGCCAAGTGATGGCTCATTTTACTCCTAATAAAGTATAGTATTAGGAAAAGATAAGAAAAAAAAAATAAGTTTTCTAATAAAGCGTGGGTCAAAAATGGCTGTAAAATTCGAAAAATAAGAAAAGAAAAAGTTTTGTTTATTTAGTATTTTTAGCGAAAAACCTTTGCTGTACAAATGTTTATACGCTCACGGTCCTGCTGCCTGTAAGCAAATGACACTGAAAATATCTTTCCACTTCCTCTACTTGGGAAAGATTGAATTTAAATTCTTTATTTTCCACCTCCAATGCCCGAATCATCTCCTCATACTTTTTTGATTTCCGAATCAAAAATAGATGAATTGAAATCTCAAAAATAATATATTTTATTCACTAGCATTTGTCTTTGTATCTTAAAATACTAAGTCAAATGGAGAGGCTGAGGTGGAAAGTTGCTCCATTGTAAACAAATGGGTGTTCTATACGCGGCATGCATAATTCTCTTGTTGACTTAAAAGCTTTTATGTTGTTACAGTTATACAAAAAGTGAAAATAGTTAAATGTTTAAATAATATAAATTATATAAATTAAATAATTATTATAAATTAAATAATAATAACGTAGAGCTCAAATCTCCTAATAGTTTTAAAATTTTACACTTTTTTACTTTTTTACCCTCTACACATTTGAATTTCTAATAATCTTCCTATTGATTTATTTATCAGGAGACGAAACTGCATTTAAAATTTAATGCATCTAGTTTTAGGCATTTTTTCTGTACGATGATGTATCAGTTAATCAGTAATGTTAATCTTTTTTTTAAAAAAGAAACAATTTCATGCGTATTGAAATTGGTTATGATGTGTTTATTCAACTAACCCCTATACAAAAGTAATCACAAACCAAAATCCACAACCAATCACATTGAAGTGTTGTAGGAATATAAATCATACTTTCAAATTTAACAAGATTTACATAATTTACATAACAGTGTAAGGTATTATATAAGCGGTATTGAGCTACTTAAAATTTTTCCTGTTTTTGATATCAAAAAATGTCATCTTGTCTTAACTTATCTTATCATCTTATCAGAGGTTGTTATAAGTTTTGTTAAACCTCGATTGGACGTTGCACCCACATTTCATGCCTACTTTAAAAAAATCTGTTTTTTCAATTTTTCACGTTATTATTATTGAAGTTATTTATATGGAATTTGACGCGCAGATAGTGCTTGCACTGTAGAATGTTATAGATTATGTTGGACCTTGATTGGATGCCACTCCGATATTTACGTCCACTTTTTTAAAACTCTCAAAAGGATGAACCGATTAGCTTAAAATAAATTGGAGCAGGGGTTGAAATACCCCATATAAAGCAAATATTCATTATGGCATATCTAAGGAACTATTACAGTGAGAGTCCTCAAGTTTCGTAGAAATCTTTATACTGTCATATCGCATTGATGAAATGAAAATAGGACAGATAGGTTCAGGGGGAGAGGCAGTTTCCACACAAAGAAAATATAAATTTTCCCATATAAAGGACTATTATAGTGAAAGTCTTAAAAATAATTAAAAGTAATTTTCATATCAAATTTCAAATAGTGTGAATAGGTCCAGGGGAGTACTAACTCCCATATAAAGTAAATATTAGTTATCGTATCAAATAGGTTATACCAAGTTTAATACTTTGGAATTTTTCAAAAGTTCGCACATATTTAAGGATGATTAATCACTTCGGTGCAGAACAAATATTTTATAAATGTAAGGCAATATTAAATTAAAAAATAGTATGGAAGAAAATTTATGGACCGATTTGCCTGATTCAAAAATCCGAAATTCGAATTAGGAATTGGATTGAGTTCACTTCTTCAGCAGAAAAGGTCAAAAAAATTCAGCAGAAAAAGTTGTTTTGCAAAAACGAAGTCTTTAGACTTATATAGAGGCTTCAGAAAATCGAAAACAGGTTTGAAGAATTAAATATCTCCGTTTAATTGGAAATTGGATTTTTTCGAGTTTTTATTTATGTTATCGAGAGTCTTCACAAATACCATTTAAACCATTTTTAAAACCTCCAGAAACCTGTTTTTTATACATATCTCCGCCATTTATGAATCGATCTTGCTGAATTTCAATAGCAAAATTCTCGAAAGGATTTCCGATGGTTTGATACAGTTATCGGTAGGTTTTATAAACAACATTTCAAGCGACGGACGGACAGACGGACATGGATCTATCGACATCATTTCTTATAGGGATTCAGAAAATATAAACCTTTTTACTTTCCGGCGAAAATTGTGGAAATTACAAAAGGAATGATAAAACTTATGTGTACCCTTTACACCTGGGATGAAAGCGTTATTTTTGAACTATATTAGCGAGTATTCAGGCGAAAATTTGTATAATTTTCCAAATGATTCATAGATGACCCCGATTATTTAATGGAACATTCTGATGTAGAAGTAATTGAGGGACTGCAAGTGAAAACATGTTTTACCATAAAATAAATTAAAAATAATAGAAAACGGGGGACAAAATACGTAACTAAATCTAAGAAAATGTTTTTGGACGTAAGTGTGAACCTCTAAAACAATGCAAAGAAAAAATCTCCTATGAAAATCAATTGGCTGCTTTTAATGCCTATTGGGAATTAGGTATATAACCAACAGTTAATTTTTATTTCTTCTTTAATAGAAATAGACAAAAAGAATACTAAACTCTAACAAAATATCTTACTCGCCTAAAAAAATAGGCAAAAAACAGCTTTATATTATATTGAAACAAATGTCGTAAAGGATCTCATATGTAAAAATTATTTTTTAACAACTTTTGCTATAAAAAATTCTATATATAAAAAATTTGAGAATTGCATCACAGACAAAAGTGGTAAAAGTGTACCACGTAATAAAGTGAGTGAAGAGGCGATTAATACAAAAAAAAAAAAAAAAAAAAAACATTTAAGTACCTGCATATGAAAGTCATTATTCACGGAGACATACATTAAAAAGGTAGTTGAATTGGAATTTATCAATTGCTATAATCCATAAATTATGCTGTTAGTATTACAAAATAAGTTCAAATATTTCATAATATGAACTTCAAATTTAAACATCCAAATGTTTATTAACTTAACTTTTTCATTTTCTAATAATTTTAAACATCTCTGATTATCCTCTTTTAATACAATATCAGTGATACTTAAATACATTGAAAATGGAAGATTAAAACTATTGATCAGGAACCAGTTCATACACATAGCGAATGTGATAAAGATCATGCTTTTATGGAAAGAAAAAAAAAAAAAAAAAACAACTATAATGAAAATTCATTGAGATAAAAAATAAGTTAACGGTAATAGATATGGATAAAACAAAATTTTTTGGCAAAAAATTACTTTTCATGCAAAAAGAATTATAAAAAGAAATTTGTTTGACAAAATGTTAAGTGGTTAAAATATTGAAATTCGAAAATTGAATCAATTGAATATAAGAATTCTTTATAGGAAAAGACTAAGTATTATAAATCGTGGTTTAAAACTAAATAATAATACAACAGTTAAAAAAGTAAAGGATTTATCAACAATTTCAAACTAATAAGAGTTTGAATGTGTTAATATCCCTGAAGTAGATCCTGATGTTTATTTACATTATTAACTTTGTTTTTTTTTATTATTTATTTATTTTTTATCACTTTAAGTGAAACTAAAAAAAATCTTTTTTTGAAAACTTTGTTCAACCAAAAACTATAGCGGTATATAAATTTTATATCAAAGTGAAGCTGAGACGTTCCTCTATGACCTCTGAGTGGTCCGGTCTAGAAACAAATCACTCTGTTCGATTTAGGGTCCAAAATGGCCTTAAGTGAAATTAAAAAAAAAAAAATTTTAAATACTTTGTTCAACCAAAACTACAGCGGTGAATAAAATGTATATTAAATTAAAGCCTATACGTTGCTCTATCACCTGCAAATAGTCCGGTCCAGGAACAAAGTACTCAATTCGACCTAGAATTCAAAATGTCCCTTGACTGAAATATGAATTTTTTTTTTAAATACTTTGTTCAAGCAAAAACTGAGACGTTCCTCTATGACCTCTAAGTGATCCGATTCAGGAACAAATCACTCAGTTCGACCTGAGGTGCAAAACGTCCCTTCAGTGAAATATAAAAAATCTTTTTTTTGAAAACTTTGTTCAACCAAAACTACAACGGTGAAAGAAATGTAAATCAAAATGAAGTTGAGACCTAGGTGGTTCGGTCCAGGAGCAAATCATTCAGTTCAACCTAGGGTCCAAAAAAAAACTAAAAAAAATATTTTCTTTTTTTTCATATAGAAAATTTTCAAATATAAATTGATTTAAAAATATTTTACAAATTGTATTTTT
Organism: Protocalliphora azurea; assembly: GCA_932274085.1. NCBI lineage: Eukaryota > Metazoa > Arthropoda > Insecta > Diptera > Calliphoridae > Protocalliphora > Protocalliphora azurea. The sequence goes on along the minus strand of OW026519.1, from coordinate 106,986,571 downwards.
AAAATAACAAATATAAAAAACAATTTGTTCTACACCCCTTCTCAATTTGTAAAATAATAAAACAAGTCCAATCATTTTTCGAAATTTTGCTATTTTGATATTTTGCAAAGGCTTTGTTAATAGATCTGCTAATATATCTTCGGTAGGACAATATTTAAATTTAATTTCCTTAGATTGCTTAATTTCACGAATGAAACAGTATTTTATGTCAATGAGTTTTGTACGAGAATTAACTTTTTCATTTTCTAATAATTTTAAACAGCTCTGATTATCCTCTTTTAATACAATATCAGTGATACTTAAATTAAGATCTTTAAATAACATTTTAAACCATAAAAGTTCTTGAGTAGCTTCGGCCAATGAAACAAATTCTGCTTCTGTAGAAGATAATGTTACTTGTTTTTGTTTTCTACTTGCATAAGAAATTATTGCACCACCTAATTGAAATATATATCCACTTGTAGACTTTCTATCTTTAATTTCTCCAGCAAAATCTGCATCAGCATAACCAATCAGTTTAAGATCTTTAGCTTCAATGCATAGTTTTAGATGTTGAGTTCCATTCAGATATTTAAATATTTTTTTAACCTCATTCCAGTCTCTTTGGGTTGGACATGTTACTTTTCGACTAAGTATGGATACTGCAACAGTGATGTCAGGCCTGGTGTTATTTGACAAATATAATAATGATCCAGTAGCACTTCTGTATAAATCATTAGACTCTAATTTATCATTTGGTAAAGATTCTTTCATATATCCAACGTCCAATAGAATTTTAGAGGATTTTGAATTACTTATTCCATAATTTTCCAAAATTTTCTTTATATAATTCTGTTGATGTATACAAAATTGGCTATTAATTTTTTCTACTTCTATTCCAAGAAATAATTTTAAAGTTCCAAGATTATTTATTTTAAATAATTTAGAAATTTCATCAACAATATTTTTTAAAAATTGTTCATTTTTCGTAATAATTAAGATGTCATCTACATAAACGAGTAAATACATAATGTCATCATTATTTTCTTTTATATATAAGCAACAGTCACTACTTTCCCTTCTGAATCCTAAATTTATTAATGACTCATTAAGTTTTTGATTCTAACATCTAGCTGACTGTTTCAAACCATAAATGCTTTTATTTAATTTGCAAACTAAATTCTTTTTGTTTGAAATTTCAAATCCCTTTAGCTGTTTTAAGTATATTTCCTTTTCTAAATCACCATTTAGGAATGCCGTTTTAAAATCAATATGATGAACCAGCATATTATTATACGAAGCAACCGCCATAACAGTTCTAAACGTAGATTGCTTTGTAACAGGAGCGAATACTTCGTTATAATCTTGGCCATAATTTTGGGAAAAACCTTTAGCTACAAGCCATGCTTTATATTTTATTAAACCATCTGGAATAGTTTTGATTTTATAAAGCCATTTACACCCAACTGATTTTCTTCCTTTAGGTAATTACATTACTTCCCAAGTATTATTTGCATACATCGCTTGTATTTCTTCCTCCATAACTATAATCCATTGCTCATTGTTCTGACTTTCGATGGCTTCTTCATATGTGGTTGGTTCAAATGTTACAGTTTTACAGCTATATCTCGCTGGTGCTACTCCTTTATTTATTCTTTGTGATCTTCTGGTGACTGGCTGTGTTTCATTAATACTTTCTGACACTGTTTCAGTAATTAAACTATTAGTTGAAATTTCTGTTTCTTGCTCAATTTCGCTATCAGCTGTATCATAGTTATCATATTCATTTTGACATGTGTCATCTACTCTATTTTCAGCAGGATTTAATAAATTTATAGTAACCTGACTCTGATCTTCTTTCAAAAAACTATCAGAATTTTCAATGAATTTTACATCTCTTGATATAATTATTTTGTTGGTGTCTACATTAAGTATTTTATATGCCTTCGATTCATCACAAAATCCAACTAGTATTCCTTTTTTAGCAACATTATCTAGTTTTTGACGAAATTTTTTGTTAATATGGAAGTATACTTTACATCCAAACGTTCTAATGTGTTTCATAGAAGGTTGTTTTGAGAACCACAACTCGTATGGAGTTTTGTGTGTTGATTTTGAGGGTAACCTATTTTGTAAATAATTTTCTGCATTTACTGCCATAGCCCAATATATTAAATATAATCCTGATTCAATAAGCCTACATCGAGTCATTTCTATTAAGCTTCTATTCTTTCTCTCAGCTACACCATTTTGTTCTGGTGTATATGGTGCAGTATATTGCTGACTAATTCCTTTATTTTTCAGGAAATTACATAATGCTTTATTTTTAAATTCACCTCCTCTATCTGATCTTAAAACTTTCAATGATTTTTGAAATAAATTTTCAACGTAAGCAATATATTCCTTAATTTTCTCAAGTACTTGGCTTTTATTATTCAAAAAATATACCATACAGTACCTGGTATGATCATCAATCATTGTGAGAAAATACTTACTACCACCTGGGGATACTTCTTGCATAGGTCCACATAAATCTTCATGCATCAAGTCTAAAATATTTTTCGTTCGATTTTGTGTTGCTTTTCGGAAATCAGGACACTTACAGTTTTGCGTCTATACTCTTGTACGAGTTTTTCTTTAACAAGATCTAAAGTTAAATCATCATCAGATCGAACTTCCAAAGCAGTAATTGTTGTATTGTATTCATCTGGTAAACTTCCCAATAAAAATGCTACTTGAAGATGATTTGCTAAAGTTTCACCTAGTCCATTTAATCTATCTATCGTTTCAAGCATTTCCGAAATGTGTACTTCCATATCTTGATCATTCCGTAACTGCATACGGCACAACTTCTTTAAAAGCATAACTTTATTTGATAAAGTTGACTTTTGATGTACTTTTCGCAAAGCTTTCCAATATTCGTGGGCAGTTTGCGAATTTCGTAGATGGACCAATTGAAAATCTTTGACCAAAAGTCCTATGGTTGCACGAGCTTTACCATCTTTTTGAGCCCAAAATGAATTCGGTGAAGTCGGTTTTTCATTGGAAACTATTTCCCACAAGTCCTCTTTTATCAGTAAGAGTTCCAACTTGTATTTCCAAAATTGGTAATTTTCTCCATTTAATTTCTTGACACACGATTTTATGTCTTCCATTATTTACACAATATCCACAATCACTAACGAACTAAAGGCCCATAACCTATTTGATATATTTTATTAAATATTTATCCTTTCGGGTTAAATAAAGAAGCAGTGGATGTGATTAAATAATTAGATAAATTAATTGTACTTTATTATTAACAGACATTGGAACAAAACTAAAAAAATATTTTCTTTTTTTTCATATACAAAATTTTTAAATATAAATTGATTTAAAAATATTTTACAAATTGTATTTTTACAATAACAAGTATAAAAAACAATTTTTTTCAACACCTGCTACTTGAATATGGAATCACATTTTTTTAACTTTAATTAAGTATATCTCCTAAACTAAAGTTCAGAAAAAAAATAATTTTTTGCGCAACCAAATTTCAAAGTGTTGGCTATAGTTTCCTTAAGAAATAAAAGATATACATATTTTGTTATACTAAAATTATGTATTTATTTAAAGACATGTATTTCTGTGGTACTATTTCGTATGTCACTTGAATAAGAAATTCTTTTAATGTTAATCAGGAAGGCTATGATTAGAATTTCTTTCAATATAAACGGCTAGAGAATTTTTAATTTGATAGTTTTTAAATAGTTTTTATTCAAAATGGAATGAGGTAAGGCTCTTAATAACACTGAAAAAGAAAAAATTCTGATTTTGAAATCTCAGGGTCAGAATCCGGTCCAAATAGTCAAAAACTTTGAAATTTGGTTGCACAAAAAAATATTTTTTTTGAACTTTAGTTTAGGAGATATACTTAATTAAAGTTAAAAAAATGTGATTCCTTATTCAAGTGGCAGGCAGTGTACTTTGTTCAACAAAAACTATACCGGAAAATAAAATGTATATCAGATTGAAGCTTAGATGTTCTTCTATTACCTCCAAGTGGTCCGGTCCAGGAACAAATCACTCAATTCAACCTAGAGTCCAAAATGTACCTTGAGTAAAATTTGAAAAAATCTTTTTTGAATACTTTGTTCAAGCAGAAACTATAGCGGTATATAAATTTTAGATCAAAGTGAAGCTGAGACGTTCCTCTATGACTTCTAAGTGGTCCAGTCCAGGAACAAATCACTCAGTTCGACCTAAGGTCCAAAATGTCCCTTGAGTTAAATATAAGAAAATCTTTTTTTTAAAACTTTGTTCAACTAAAACTATAGCGGTGAATGAAATATATATCAAAATGAAGCTGAGACCTTTCTCTATCACCTCCAAGTGGTCCGGTCCAAGAACAAATCACTCAATTTAAAAAAATCTTTTTTCGAATACTTTGATCTAGAGTTCTAAATAATATATAAGTAAAATTTTTAAAATTTTTATTTTGCTTTTTTTTTAATTTAATTATATTAGCATCAATAAACATACATTGTTTCGTCTAAAAGAAAGTATTTTAATATTTGTAATTTTAAATTTTTTTAAATTTTGAAAATTATCTTATAAAAAAAGACAGAACGTTGTCAGCTGTTTTCGTACTGTCACCTGTTATAATTACGCCGTGACATTTATGATGATATTTTTAATGTTTGATGGTAAGGCCCAACCACATACAATACTATTCTTCAAATGCAAATTACAGCTGCAGTAAAATATACGCATTTATATGGAAATTAACCAAATTAGTAGCCCAAACTTCTGTGTGAAGTACTTCAAAAATGAAAAATATATATAGAATTTTATGTGTTAAATAATTAAACAATTCGAATCCAGATGTTTTTTTTTTTTTGGCTTTGAAATATATAAGAAAACAAATAAATTTATTTGTGTTTTTTGAGAAAACGACTCGTTTCTCAAAAAACCTCTTTATGTGAACATAGCATTAATTGTGATGAAATTAAAAATTGATGGCTTGGATATATAGCATTTGAGTATTTTTTATTCATCTATAGTTATATGGTTATTTTTGTTTTAGTAAAGTGGAAATATAAACTTGAATTGTTTTATTTATATGGAAAAAAGATTATAAGGTTTTTGACATTTAAGAATTGATTTTGTTAGGTATGGTCATTATTCTAGATAACTAATTAAATATATATATATATATATATATATATATATATATATCTATATATATCTATATATATATATATTCTTATTTCATTACCTTTCATTACCTTGTTTTGAGGAGTTTTATGTATATATATATATATGTATATATATATATATATATAAGGTAATGAAATAAGCATACATATATATGTATGTACATTTAAGTTAGCAGTCAAATATACAGAGATCAATAATAATTTATAATAAATTAAGAAATTTAAAGATGTTGAACAATGCGTAACAGCTAAGCTACCAATTAGAGACTTTAGGGGACACTATAAAATAAAAAAGTAATGTAAAATAAAACAACATTTTTAATTATTAATATATTTATAATTTTAAATTTATATACATACCTACCAGCGTTGCAGTTTTGGTCCGATGGACCAAAATTGATAGAGGTTTGGTAGTTTGGTTGGTTTATTCCAAATATTCCGATATTTTGATAGAATGATTTTTATTAAAAGAAATAAATAAAAATATCCAAAGAAAATAGGAATAATAAATACTTTATGCAAGTTATTAACAACTACTTCGAAATAAGTAAAAATAATTGATATTTTAGCAGGAAACAAGGTTAATAATTTGTAAGAAAATTTCAATTTCAACAATTTGAAACTATAACTTTTAATGAAATTGAAAAATATATTTGTAAAAAAAATATACATACTATTCTTTTATTTTTAAACCACTAACTCTGCAGCTCTTTTTTTTTAGCACTAAGTACTTCTTTTCAACGAAAACACAATGTAAAAATCATTACCTTTTCAACTCTTTTCCAGTTATTTTTTGCTGGGACCTTATTCATCATTATTATTCAGAACACAATAATTACTATTAGGAGTTCTTGAAAAAGAGCTAAACTTTCTATTTTTTTGATAAATAATAAATAATATTTAAATAGAAGTAGTTTCCCGAAAGTGCTAAAAATATCGAAGTGCGGAAAAATTTAATTTTATGAAAAGTAAACACACACATATTCATATTTTGCAGGGAGTTATTTGACCACAATCTTTAATTTTTTGCTTATACTAATTTCAAATATGCGCAAAAAGTTTATTATAAATTTGATCCATTTTCTTTGTGACAACTGTTTGCAGTAATGATTGTGTGATTCATGACGGGAAACCGACCAATAAAACAAGAGCCCATTACAGAATTGGAGAAGAAGGTAATTTCGATTACGGGTAAGGAACGAATATATTGAGGGCAACAGCTACGTAAAAGAAAATGTATCTATGAATGAGGTAAGTATAAGTGAAATATTGTATCGTAGTGATTTTTTTAATATTTTTGCATCGTAAGGATCATCATATACTCATGGAAGAGAACGAGGAAAACATAATTTTGAAAATATCATCATCTTCAGGTACGTCCGAATTCATACCCGAAATTCCAAAAAGTATAAGACATGAAGGAGTAGAAAAAGAGAGCGGGCAGAAGATCACGAAACGCGAGATAAGTTTTGCTTTAAAGGTAATTTTAATATAAAATAATAAATGTGTATTAAATATTCATTGGTGTTTTTTCAATAGATGCTCGCAGAAACTAATACAGCCAACGTTGGAGCCATTAAAATGATGACAGAAGCTATAAAAACCATGGGAGAGGGTTTAAAATCAATAGCCGATGCTTTTAAAATTTGATCATCGCTATAAAACAATTTTAAAAATTATGATAAAAGTAAAAAAAAGCATTTAAATAAATTAATTTTTACGTTTATATAAGTAGTTTACCAATAGTGTGATATATAAATGTGCCTCTAAGTGGCCCCTTCTAGGGATTTCAATAACAGGAGTAGCCCCGAAGTCAATTATAGTCCCGACATAATCCGTAGGGGAGACCATGGATAACATCTGACCATCAAATTCAAATTCGTCAAGTATGCTAGCATTACCCGCTCTGAAGTTCCCTATTAATCATAATTCCTTCAGTCTAAATAAGCTACATACAGTCATTCCTATCATGAACTCTTCAATTGGTAGATGGTAGGGAATGGTGACCAGTGCTATCTGAGGTGTGATTCTCATGGCATCAATAAGTGCTTCAATAAGTTCCATTACCTAATACTTCCCATCAGACCGAACATCCATAAGTGAGGACAAGGCTTACAACCTATGTTTATATCCAATATACAACTATCGGCTTGAGACCCCAGTTCTTTCCTATAGATTTCCTGAAAGTGTAGCAGGCATTAATCTCCTTCCTAGGCCTTTCCTGAGTATTTTTCCTACAAGACAGTTTACTGTCAAAGTAAACACTCAGGTACTTGGCCTCCCTTAACAACCTGAGTTCTATCCCATTCAATACTGGTAGAATAAATGTCTCAACCTTATATCTCCTGGTAAACAGAACTAGTTCAGTCTTTTCTAGTTCGGCCGCCCATCCCATTATTGTTGGTTCAAAAGGACAATTCTCGTAGACCTGATTCCTATCTTACGTCCCATGGCATCGAACTGTCTTAATATGGCATTCACAGCCAAGAGCCCCTTGCGGTGTGCCCCTCGTCACAAGTTTCCACATAAAAGTGTCTCTCATGTTTGAGTTAATAACTCTGCTGCTTAGCATCAAAGTAATCCACTCAATTAGGAATTAGCTTATACCTAACGAAACAAGTAATTCACTGATCGCTTCTATCCTAATGTTATTAAAGGCTCCTTCTATATCGAGAAAAGCTGACAATGTATATTCCCTATGCAACAGACCCTATTCAATAAAACTTAGCACATCATGCAGAGCACTCTCAACAGACTTACCCTTAAGATAAGTATGTTGAGCGTCGCTGATGACCTGAGTTCCCATATTTCTCCTAAGATACAGATCGATAATTTTTTCTATTGTCTTAAAAAGATTATAGGCTGATCGGTCTATAGTCCTTGGGCTTCGAGTGAGTCGTCTTATCCGCTTCGAGTATGAAAGTGACCCTGACCTCTCTCCACCCCCTAATAACGTATCACACCCTGACACATTTCCTAAATACTTCTACGAGTAGTGAGATGGCCCTATAATTGACGTTCTGTAACATGGCCGGAAAAATGATATCCAAGCCCGGTGACTTGTTTGGCCCAAATGAGTTTACCGGTCATCTTACCTTGTCTCTAGTGGTCATCTCCTCTATCATATTAATATCACTACCTGCTCGCCCATCAGATCCTATATTCCTACAGCCTAGGAAATGAGTCTCCATCAGTAAGCTGAGGGACTCCGAGCCACTCTGTCCTCGATTTGTTCGAACGTTGTATGTATCCAGGTGCTACAGGGTCCTTGGATAATACCCGTTTGAATCTAGACGAGTGTCCACAAACTCACGGTCTTATATAGCTCTTTCCCTATAGCTGTTCCAATCAACATCACTCCTCGTTATCTTAGTCCTATTAAACAACCTCCTAACTGTAGATTGGTGGTCCTTAAGTTCCCTAGTCCACCATTTCGGATGCTTCCGTTCGCCAGGATAAATCACTGGGCAACTGAGCTCAAATCTATTCCTAATTACATCCGTGAAATTGTTCACGACTTCCTCGATACCCTCAGCTGAATTTCTCCAGCCCTCCGTATCCCTCAAATCCCTGTTAACTAACTCACTGAGGGACTTAAAATCCATCCTTCTGGAGTTCCTACAGAGCTGTCCCTTTGATTGATAGGGAATAACTCATAGATACCTTCTAGTCTTTAACAAAATCACCCCCTTGGTTATGTCTAGCGTTATGTCTATAACTGTTTCCCTATCTTTTGTTCCGAATGTAGGATCATTACTCCTATTACAACTAGTTATGAACTCAAATACTAACTCACCTCTTTTGTTCATGTCCCTGATTCCCCATTGATAGTTTGAGCATTCGCATCACATCCCAAGACCATGTACGCTCCTCTCCTCCTGCAGTGCTAAACCAAATGCTGCAGATCGATGTCTGGTGGATCGGCCACCTCGTATGACATGCACACAGATGCCAGTATGAGCCTACTGCCTCCAGTGGCTTCTCATTGGACAATCGTAAGGTCCCCACTACTAAAAGAATGAAGAAGATTATTATTCAAATCATTCCTAGCCAGTATACATGTTCGTATCTTCTCCAGTATGAAAAAGTTATACCCGTAACACATAAAATACATACCCTGGTATTATTAATGAAAGGTTCATGAATAAGGGCCACGCCCGCTTTAGAGTCAATAAGGAGCTTTGTCAATTTGATTGAGGCTGCTTCATAGTGATGCAAAATAATTAGCACCACAGATAGCCCCTTTAGGTTTATCAGACTTAGAGTATCTAATATGATCACCTCAAAATCAAAATTGACAACCCCCCAGTGACTCCAACTTCATTAAAGATCCTGATCCACTGCGAATCTGAAGTTTCTGCTTGGTTCTACTCACAGGCCATGGAGTTCAAAAGTTTCAATTGAACTGAAAGAAGACTTTCATTCTGGTTTTCAAATATTGTCGGTATAGTTCCAAACTCTGGAATGGATGGAGGAAACCACGGTGTCACTATTAGACGCAGGGGCAATTCAGACACCAGTGTTTTTTTAGAAATTTAAAAGTTTTCTTATTTGCGCAGTTGATAGTTTCGACACCATTCATCCAATCCGCGCCTTTGAAGAGTATCTCGTCCGGTCTTCCTACAAGGGCGGTCTCCTCAATGAGTTTTTGTTCAATCTATCGCCATTACTCAACTCTGATCCTCTCATCTGCTTTTTTAATAACCTCCTTATGGGAGCCCTTAACAGAGCTGGAAGGTATGCGACCAGCAACATTCGATGAAGAAGACCGCATGCCAGAGGTTTTTACAATCCCACTGTGTGTCCTTGCGGGTTCCACCAATAGAGCTGGTCAGCCTCTGACGTGCTACCTTATTACTAATCGATGGCTGATCATCTCTAGGCCGAGTACCCCTGAAAACCTTTGAATTTTGAATTGCCAGATTTGCTGAATGGTATACAGTCAGCCCCACCAGTGGTACAGGTTTGGCTGGTTCGCCTCTACCCTTATTTATTGCTCCAGCATAGATCGGTGAGGATGTTGACTTTTCTCCTGTGTTCTCATAAGACACTTCTGGGGTATTGTCCGCACCTTCACACAATTCTTTAGGATAAGACATTCCCAGAGAGTCATAAGCAGGTTCGTAGATCCATTCAAATCTTTTAACGTTCCTCTTGTGCTTTCTGACAAGATAGTTATCCTTGCCTGCAAGTGGCAAGGAGTCTCTCTTAGCTATCTTATGTATATAGATAAGAGATGTTCTTGAACCACTTCGAGCTTTCTCCTCTTTAGTTCGGCACATAACATCGGTTCAGTTCCACTCTTGAGTGTGAGCGCTAGCTGAGATCACAGTGATCTCATGTTCATTTTCAGATCCAAGAGAGAGATTTCCGAGCTTCTCTGTGGCGCTGCTCCCAGCACAGGAATCCCTCAAGATACCCAGAATCTCATCCGCCTCCGATAGCTGGACCAACAATAGACTTTCCTGCATTAGAATGTCTCGTTGAACCCCTATTATCACTATATAGTCGTCCGTCATCATGTCCATTTCAGTCCTATCGCCGTTCTAACGTTTATTATCTGTTCGAATAAAGTTTATATTACGATTGTCAAGGTTTATCCAGTAATAAAAGGACCATTTCGCGCAGTGACGGCGTGCGCGGACTTGGTTAGAAGTTATAATTAACCCGTGCTATAGGCGTTGGAGGGGAGCTGTTAGCTGTCAGTTTGTTTAGGCACCAACTAACCATTCAGGTCAGTACTGTTCGCTGCATTTATTTGGTCCGCGATAGACTCTGCGGAACACTCTTATTATGGGCCAGTACGTACCATATCACGAAATGTTCAGTTCATGTGTCTTACACGACCGCATTTAATTGTTTTATCACAAATATACTGCATGTATTATTTAAATATCAGTTTTTTTTTAAATGAACCAAACCGCAGGGCTGTATCTTTCTAGGTGCTGTGCTATCTACAGTACCCACTGTGCTGGTGGAAAATGGAGTGGATCTTGGCCCAATAGAGATAACTTACTATTCATTACAAAATTTAAACTTTGGTAACTACTGAATCGATCGAAAATATATAAAAGAAGTAAAAAAGAAAACTAAAAACAAATAGAGAATGAAAATGAAGAAAAGAAAAGGAAAATGGAGAAGCTTAATTGAAGAGGGATAGGTGTAATTTCGTCTTTGAAATGTCTTTATCCACCCAACATGCTATCTATGCTTTAATATTCCCAGATAGCCCAAAAGTAACCTACCTACCAAAAGACTTTAACTTTTCATGAAATCAAAAAGAATACCAAATTACCAAATCATATTTGTAATAAAAATTAAAAATAAGAAACAAAATTTTTCATAAAAAATACTATTTTTAATTTAAAGAATGTACCATTGTAAATGTATGTTAATTTACAGAAAAAAATAATAGACAATGCTATACAAACCTAACATTATACAATCATATAATCATGTTGTTAACCAAAACGGAAAAAAAATATAAAAATTAAATGTTAATAACATGAAATTTTATCTGTAAAATTTTTCTTTAAACTTCTTCTGTTCCAATGCTTTCTTTCGATTTTCAAATTTCTGTAGTGTAATAAAATTTAACATAAAAACTTTATAAAAAAAACATTAACAACATAATAATGACGCTTTCAATTATATAAAAATGTTATATAATATAACAGATAAAACTGTTAAAACAAAATTATTAATATATGTTAATGTCTTCAACATGAACAAAAATTATGTTAACAAAAAAAAAAAAAAAAAAAAAAAAAAAAATCATAATATTGCCAATATCAAATCTTACTAACATAAAGAAACAATTATGTTAGTTATTTTCAAACTAATTTTTCTGTCTAAAAAATCAATGCTAGTAACAAATATGTTATTAACATAAGAATTTGGTTGCATAAAAAATATATGTTATTGAGAGCAAAATAAATGAATTAACATAACACAATTATGTTATGCATTTATTCTTATTATTCATTATGTTAATAATAATAAATTAAATAATGTTATTAAAAGTAATTTATTGAATTGATAATGCTAAATTGGGTATCAATTTTACGCAGTGAAAATTTAAAATTTAGTGCACTTTTGACTCATTCAGGCTTGTTGTTTCTTCTGGAACTTGTAAGAAACCTTTGTTTACCCGGGTTTAAGCTTGGGTATACTCAGTCGTGCCCAAGGTTCTATATAAATAAACAACACTGTTCTTCTTTTTATATTCTACTTTTTTCTTCTTTATTTTCCTTTTATATTTTATTTTCACAAATTTTATTTATTGAGCCACTTGCAAATTGAAAGCTTCTTTGTTGAGACAGGGCTGTTCCGTGTTGCCTTGCCGGTTCTACACCTCCTATTTACTGTCTCCTATTGATTCTTTAATCTTGGATGTAATCGGATTGCTTACCTCCTACCACTTCAACCAGATTGTAAATCTTTCTGAAGCTTTTAATCTTACTGATTGTAAATCAGCATACCCTACGTTGAATTGATGTAATCAATTCAACCAACTTTATTATTTTTTAATCCTAACACTGCTCTATTATTATTATTATTATTATTATTTTTTTTTTTGATTAATCGGCTACTCACCACTTCTGCCTTGTCCAGCACCAAAGAGAGAAGAGAAAGATCGATTGTAGCTTTATACTGGCTTATACACATTTTTTAAAACTAATATTATTGCTGCTTTCTAATGCTACTTCTGAATACTGCGTTTTTTCACAGTTAATCTTAAATGGTTAGCATGGCCATTAAAGATCAAACCCACCATTTGCTCCTGATCTGAATGCTTTTCTACTTGTGTATGCCATCGACATCCGGAATACTTCATTCCATCCTTTACCCCATTGACCTCCGGAATATCTAAAATGAAAAGAGTTACATAGGCGAATGTAATTCTCCCCTAATCTAGATGGATGTAATCCATCTCCCGACCAATAAAATTCTAATTACAGGAATTCATATATTAAATTAAATTATATACACCACGATTAAATTTCATTCACTTGAGTTAAATCCTCACACTCCCTCCTTTCTTTGAGAAAGTCCGCGAAGCACCACCTTTCCCATGGCCAAAATGTGGATACGGTAGGACCTGCCATCTACCTCCCGTTTGAAGCATAATTTTCGCCCCTTTTCTACAACAGTGCGGATTTCCCACTGTAACGCATCGGGTAGGGCTCCCTTCATCTCGTCTACCTGCGGGGTCTCCTTCAATGCATCCTCTACTGGTAGCGCCTCTTCTGTTATCTCATCGTTGGCGACTTGTAATGCTCATTTCCCCTAGGGAGAGAACATCACCAGCGACCCCGCTTAAAAAAAACTTTTCTCCATCGGTCGGCCTACGTGGATCATGTGTTTCTGGTCCCATACCTTGGCCGCTCTCAGAAAATCTAACCGCAGTTAAACATGGTCTAGCATACTAGGTATTGCCCCTACCTCCAGATTACAGCTTTTACCACCTAAAACGCACCTTTATACCGGTATTGGGATTAATGGGCACCTCATGTCCATTGGAACTACCTGATGCGTACTGTCAACTTGTTGCTGTGTATGCCGCGTGTTTTGGTAAACATGACTTACTTCGGGGTGGTTTGTGCGGATAGCCTCGAAGTCTTGGGCCATTTGAATGAGGGTGTTAAAATCCCTTCTTCAGATATACATTTGACAATCTACCAGGCAATTTCTGAATATTCGGTCCTCTTGTTGCTCCGAGCATGATGACGAATTCCTTAAAACTCTCTCGTGGCTTTTGCTACCATATGATAATCTCGTCATCAAGGCCTTCAAAATAGCGAGGGGGAAGAAAGAATCTTAAGAAATCATCACGGAAATCCTTCCAAGTTTACCACTGACGGTTGTTGTTTCTGTAACACAATAAATCCGCTTACTTCAATAGCTCTAGCATCGTCTGTAATAGCACATTTTTGTCTAGACCATAGACTTCAGCTAATTCTTGCACTCGTTCTATAAATGAAGTAGGGTCCTTTTCGCCCTAATAGTGGAATGACCACTTCCTGACAATATCTATGACCGTCGAATAAGGTATCTGTGATTGAATTTGCGCCACATTTTCTTATTGAGGGGTTGGGTACAACAGGTGGCCTGTGGCTGCCTGCTCCCCCTTTCAAGACGAAACGTTTGAAACACTAGGTACTTCTAGTTGTACCTGTATGCCTGGTGTTGTGGGTGTGGGACAGCGCCCGTGTTTGTTTTCCAGCTCCTCCAGCCTGCCTAGAACTTTCTCTTTGTATTCAGAAGATGTAAACTTTGCAAAAATTCCATGTTTCACTGGTCACTTTACACTTTCACTTGATTTTAAAAAAAAATTGTGCCTGCTCGGGCACCAATGTAAGGAGCCTCCCATTACTCGGGTTTGAAGCTGGGGTATACTCAGTCGAATCCAAGGTTCTTACATTAATTAACAACACTGTTATTATTTTTATATTCTACTTTTTTCTTCGTTATTTTCGTACCTTTTATATTTTCTTTTCACAAATTTAATTTATTGATCCACTTTGTTGAGACAGTGCTGTTCCATGAAGCCTTCGTGTTGCCTTGTCGGTTCTACACCTCCTACTTACTATCCCCTATTGATTCTTAAATCTTGGATTTTCTTTAGTCTCTGTATTTTCTGAGTAAGAACTTCCAAAAAAGTGCTTCAACCAGATTGTCAATCTTGCTGAAGTTTTTAATCTTACTAATTGTAAATCAGTACACCCTACGTGGAACTGATGTAATCAATACAACCAACTTTATTATTTTATACCCCTAACACTGCTCTGTTAGTTCTTTTATTTATTTTCTTTTTTTATTTTTTATTTTATTATTAGTGAGTAGTCACCACGTCCGCCTTGTTCACCGTCCAGTACCAAAAAAGAAAAGAGAGATTGATTGTAATTTTATACTGGCTTATATACATTTCTTAAAACTAATATTATTGTAGTTTTCTTGCACTTTGTTCGAACCGATAGCGGTTGTTGTATCGAACCTTCCTTTCTGTTGTCTCCTTTATGTTCGCTGCTGTAACAGTTTTGCTGATCTATGTGTGAGTGTCGGTGTATGTGGCTTTTTATTTGTTTATTTTGTCTCCTTCTTACTTGCTGTGTTTGAATCTTTCCTCTGCTTCTCCGCTCGCTGCTACTCTTATACTCCTGTGTATTTCTCCCTTTTACTTCTCCTTTCTACTGTTGTGTCAGTTTTGCTATTCGCCTGCTCAGCTGTGACTATGTAAGCATTGACATCTTCACTCAGCTTTTCTCCCTGCTGCTTTCTACTGCTATTTCTGACTGCTGTGTTTCTCTCACAGTTAACCTTAAATGGTTATCATGGCCTTTTAAGATCAAATCCACCACCTGCCTCTGACCTGAATGCTTTTCCTCCTGTATATCCCATCGACCTCCGGAACACTTCGTTCCATCCTTTACACCATCGATCTCCGGAACATCTGAAATGAAAAAAATTACATAGGCGAATGTAATTCTCTTCCAAACTAGATAGATATAATCCATATCCCGACCTATAAAACTCTAATTCTAATTCCAAGAATTCATGTATTAACAAAAAATTATATACACCAGGATTCAATTATGCTGTAGACCTAATTCTCTTGAATTAAGTCCTCACAAACTTCAGTTTCTGGTTTAATAAATATTTGTGTTAAATTATCACTCAATGTTCTGCTGAAGTGTATTGTGTTTACTTAATGTTTTTGTATGTTATATTAAAGTGTTACAGCCCATCTACATGTAACAGAAAATGTAAGATTTTTCTGTCAGAGTGTATAGGATTCACTCTCTAAGAGAATTATCTCACGTGTAGATTCAAATATTAGTATTGCAAGAATAATGAGACTGGTGTGATGGGGTTTCTCTGCACAACTATCTTGTAAAATGAACTGTCAAAAAATTACACATATACGAAAGTATATGTGTGTGCATGTGTATTTTAAAAATTATTAATTATTTTTTTTTTTTAATTTGTTTCGTTTTAATGATTGTTTTACATTTTAAAAAACATTTTTACAAAAATTGTGCTAAAAAGTGCGAATTTCTTAAATAAAAATGACATGTTTAATATGTGACTGATTGAATATAATGATATCTTAAAGGATTTTTTAGAATACTTGTACCCCTTATTTAAGATTTAATATAATATAAACCAAATGGTTACTGCCAGCGTTATCTAAGATATTATATTAGCGTTAATCTGATATAATATCTTAGATAACGTTGTATACCTGGGGTTAGTTAGGTTAATAATAAAAATGAAAATAGAATTTACATACTTAACAGTTTAAAATAAAACTGATTTGATAAAGAAAATTATTGAAATTATTTAAAATATATTTTACATTTACGTTATTGATTAATATATATATATATATATATATATATATATATATATGAAAGATTATAGCTATTATGGGACTATGTTAAAATTACACGTATGTATTAAATTAGGTCAAATCTGGATAAAAAAAAATGTATATAGATGAAAGAGACTTTTACTTCAAAGTAAAGTCTATTGAGGCTTTTTTAATTAAAAGTGTTGGTTGTTGGTACGTCTTTTAAAACGAAAATAGCGTTGACAAAACGGTTTATTGGTATTTATATGTATTGTTGGTTATATAACAATTTAAAAATCACTAATGAGGTGAGGAATTTGTCCTATTGACGAAATTAAACGGCTGACTGAACGTTGTACTATATGTTGTGTACAGGATTTTTGGGTAGCTTTATAGGCACTCATTTGATTGTTGGAAATTTGTTTATAGATGCTAATATATTGAACAAACCGAAGATGTTGCTATCGAATACGATAAAAATGATGATTCGGTCGAAACTGAATAGACTTCCAGATGAAGCTCACGCAGGATTTTATTTACGAAACGAAATTTATTTCGAATAATTCCTGCTATAGAACAAAACTTTACACAGAAAGATCCCTGTCCTCTTGGATCACTGGGTCTTTAATGGCATAAGATAGAGCGCCTAAAGAAAAGCTTATTTAATTAATTCCATTGCAGAACAATATGTGTAAATTACGATAAATCTTATCCTGAGAAGTTTTTACCAAAGATTTAATTATTATTTTCCGTACACAATAAAATCTTGAAGTACATATGATAATTATGAAGTTTAAAAATTAAAAAAAAAATATACTAAAAAACTTTTTTTCTTTCTCCGCTTAAATATTTTTTTTCTGCTGCGCAATTAAAATTTTCAAATGATAGTGAACTTTCAATTTGTTGAAAAAGATTATAAAAGTTAATTTCAAAGCAAATGTGATTTAAATAATTCTTTATGATTCAAATATTAAATAAAAAATAAAACTATTAACCACATATGAGCCCTCACACTGTGAACAGTAATATCAGAAATATATGTATATTGAATAAAGATTAGGTGATAATACAAATCCTTTAGGCGGACGTGTGCGTCGATATTATCGATAGATACAACAAATAAGCGTTGGTCTATAAACTCTTTAATAACTTTTGGAGATAATAAAGATAATTGAAGGGGTTAAGTTTAAAAACTAGGCCATCATGCCATATTGAATCAAATGCTTTTTGATGTCAAAAAAGATAACCTCAGTATGATTTCTTTTGTTTTTTTTTTTTAAGAAAATTAACGACTCCTTTTAGTTGATGTACTGTGGAATGCTCCTTACAGAATCCAAATCTAAAATTCTCTTATTATTTTCTCAAATACTTTATTCAGTAGACTTAGAATGCTGATTAGTCTATAGCAAGACAGTTATTTAGGATCCTTTCCTAGCTTAGGAATTGGGATAACTTTTGCCTTCGTAAAAAAATGTTACTTAAAGTTTCAAACAATCAATCGAGATAATGCTATTAATGCCATCTAAACCGGGGGCTTTATATTTTTTCAATAAAAGTACAAACAATTTAACTTCATCTAAACTGGTAAGCTCTACGTTGGATCTGCCAATAGTTGTATCATTAAGCTCATGAATGAATCTTGAGACAGCTATGTCTCAATAATGAATAATTATTTAAAGTAATGGTTTGTGAATTACCAAATACTTCTGCTATAAAATTAGCCTCTTCAGTGCCGGTTTTTAAAACTTCACCATTTATATGAAGATCAGTAAATGATATATTGCCGTTTTTAAGGACTTTTGTTACTTTCCAAAACTTTTTAGAGCTTGGTTAAGGTGGAAATCAATAAGTTTATTTAATAGCTTCAAAATAAATTTTAACTGATTTTTATATTTTAAATCCATACATTTTTGAAATTTACGTTTTTATATATTTCTCTGACTAATTACCAATTTTACTAACATCAGAGATTTCACGATTCCAAGAATTTTTACAACCGGCAGGTATTTTATTATAAGCTTCTTTAACTATAGATAGACATAAATTTATTAAAATAAAAATCTAGATTAATTGAAATAGAAACAGGTTTGTCAATGTCTGACTACTAATTTAATTTTCCACACAGTTTCTGATTGCTGACCAGTCTGCACGATAATACAAGGAAACTGAGTATTTCATATTTTGAATATGACCAGAAATAAAATAAGTTATTGGTACGTGGTCCGACTGTAAAACGTTTGGATGTGTCTCAAAGTTTGAAAACAGGAGACATGAGTTTGTTGAAAGAATGTTTACTGCAGACGGATGCATAAGGTTGATATTTTTTGATTTTTTGAAGGCAGTGGTTGTAGAGCCCCATAGCGGTCTTACACAATTCCAATGTGTATGTTGGGCATTCAGATCAGCCTTGAAATTAGAAGTGTGAAGTGGATTATAAGCTGTATTAAATATAACTGATCTTCTCTTAATCATAACTTGTATTGAAAACCTGTCTGCAGTACTCGATTTTATTTTTGGTAACAACATATGCTTAATATTACCTTTTATTGCAATTGAAATCCTCCGCCATGCGTAGATCTATCATCTCTATAAATTTTACAGGAAAATCATGATCGTCTTTGTTAAAGTACGAATCATTAGTTCTTTTACTGATTGCCCCAGATTTAGATATTACTCTATGACGGGTTTATAAATATTCTTGACGACTTGGTCATTTTGGGTCATCAGCTCTATGGTTAACATTCTAAAGGTTCTTTTTTATGAAGTTGTAACGCTTTTAAATTATACTATATTCATGATTTCCAGCGAAGGCTAAACACACTACGATACGATTACAATTTCCAACACCATGTCCATGCATAGCCACTTAGTGCATTGTGTGGGACATTTCATTTTCTTAAGATATTTTTTTCCAATACACAAATATTACAAAAATATCTAATTTTAGTAACCTCTCTTTTTGAAACATGGTGACGGTCAAACTCGATCAAATAGAGCGCGTAATCTACACTAGATCCTTTTGTTTCTATTTCTTATAGATTTTATATTACAAAAACACTTACATGGTTTGTTGTTGATTTCTGCAATAACAGAAAATCAAAAAACAAGAAATGGTACATCTAGCTCTTAATAGGTCTACTCGTTTTTATAAATATTTAAATCACGATATGGTACTTAATTATATTAATCAATTAAAAAATCAAAATGAAATATCTATGATTTTTAGATCAAGATCGGTTTTATTATCTTTGAACGCTAATAACTTTAATTCATTTCAAAGTAAAACATGTACTATACACTGCCTGCCACTTGAATAAGGAATCACATTCTTTAAACTTTAAATAAGTATATTTCCTAAACTAAAGTTCAGAAAAAAATAATTTTTTGCACAACCAAATTTCAAAATGTTGGCTTTGGTTTCCTGAAGAAATAAAAAATATATATATTTTGTTATGCTAAAATTATGCATTTATTTAAAGACATGTATTCCTGTGGTACTATTTCGTGTGTAACTTGAATAAGGAATTCTTTTAATATTAATCAGGAAGGCTATGATTTGAATTTCTTTCGATATAAACGGCTAGAGAATTTTTAATTTGTTAGTTTTTAAATAGTTTTTATTCAAAATGGAATGTAGTAAGGCTCTTAATAACACTGAAAAAGAAAAAATTCTGATTTTGAAATCTCAGGGTCAGAATTCGGTCCAAATAGTTAAAAACATTAATAGAGGAAAGACAGTTGCGCACATGAAAGGGCGGAAGAAAATGGCAACAACTCCAAAAGTTAGGCCAAAAATTCTTAGAATTGCATCAAATTCTGCCATGTCGGTATCAAAAATACGTGAAAAAAGTGGAGTCAGTGCCGATCTATATGCACCGTATTTTAAAGTCGTGTCCATACATAGTCAGACGATAACTGCAAAAAAAACAACCACTTAATGAAAAACGCAAATTACAATTTCTACAGTTTGCCAAAAATACAATGACATGGTCCGACAAATGGTTTAAAGTAGTATTATCCGATGAAAAAAGTTTAATATTGATGGTCCCGACGGGTATAACTATTACGTCCATGACCTAAATAAGGAGGAATTATTTTTGAGCCGCAGACACATCCGAGAGGTACCACAAAATTAGTTTTTGTATCCAACAAAATGACTGCAAAGACTTACAAAAACATTCTGGAGGAAGCAATTCCAAAATTTAATGATTTCTTTGGACCCATACCTTGGACGTACCAACACGACAACGCTCCGATTCATACCGCCAGAGCAGTAAAACAATGGATTAATCAACAAGGTGAACAACTTTTGGATTGGCCCCCATATTCACCAGATCTGAGTCGAATGGAAAATGTCTGGGGTTGGCTTGCAAGAAAATTTATGAAGGAGGAAAACAATTTGGGACGGTAGAATCCTTAAAGGATGCAATAACGGATGCATGAACTCCAATTTCGCTAAATTACTTAGAGTCATTAGATAAGTCGATGCCAAATCGCATTTTTGTTGGGAAATTGCGATCCGTATTTACAACCCATCTACCCGCAACAAAATATGTAAGATTTTCCTGTCTGAGAGTATCAAATTCGTTCTCTGAGCGAATTATCCTTACGTGTA
Organism: Protocalliphora azurea; assembly: GCA_932274085.1. Classification (NCBI taxonomy): domain Eukaryota; kingdom Metazoa; phylum Arthropoda; class Insecta; order Diptera; family Calliphoridae; genus Protocalliphora; species Protocalliphora azurea. Next base: position 106,965,426 of record OW026519.1, on the reverse strand, counting down.
TTACAAGAAGAAAGTCAGATCTAGCATACATAGGTACTATGTTAAAGATTTAACAACCATGGCGAAATGAAACAGGTGGCAGCAGTTCTACAAAAATATCAATGAATTTATTAAATTTTTCATATATGGTGTTTGACGCTTTAGCGGGTAAGCAAAAATTGTGCTTATATGAAGTTTGACAGTTTCAAGTACCAAAAATAAATAAATAATCAGCTGATTAGATGAGGTCACCTATTTAATGACCAAGGCAGATTAGTAAGGTAACGACATTAAAACAGCTGAAAATTTTTATTCCTATTGGCAGCAATATGGCGGCTTGTGCTCTAGAACCTGTAGTATCAAATTATTGTTTATGTTTACAATATTTGTTTACATTTTCTACTTTTGTGTTATTGCGTCTTATTATTTTTTTATTATGTATAATGACAAATGTGTTTTTGTTTAAACAAAAATATGAAATATCCAAATTAAAGTTGACATAAATCTCTTTCTCAATGCAAAAACAAAATTCATGCGGTTGTTTTTGGTGTTGTAATTGTTGTAAAGTGTCGTTACCTTGTCTCAGGTCTACAACTGAGATTAACGTTGATATAATATGTGAGATAACGCAAGCAGAAGAGAGTAACCATTTTGTTTATATTATGTTAAATCTTAAATAAGGGATACATGTATTCTAACATAGTGTCTACATTAGACAATTTTTTATCAGGACAAACGTCAAACTTAACGCGATTTTGTGGAAGGTGGCAACAGTTGCACAAAAATAACAATAGTGCGTATTCATTATTGTTTTTTATATATGCAGTTTGACAACTGTAACAACCAAAATAATAATCAGCTGTTTAACTAAGGTTACCTTGTATATATTCGCACTGATTCTAACGTTTGTTTTGATAAAAATTTGCCTAATGTAGACACTAGGTAATAAATCCTATACGATATCATTATTTTCAATCAGTCACAGAATAAACATGTACTTTTTATTAAAAAAAATCGAACTTTTTTAACACAATTTTTATATAAAATAATTTTAATAATTTTACAAAAAACATGTTTTTTTTTAGTAATTTCTAAAATATACACACACATACAAACTTCCGCGTGTGTGTATTTTTTTGACAGTTCATCTTATAAGATGGTTGTGTAGAGAAATCTCGTCACAACAGTCTCATAATACATCTTATAATACTAATATTTGAATCTACACGTGAAATAATCTTCTCAGAGAGAGAATTTGACACTCTCTGACACAAAAATCTTACATATTATGTTACGTCTAGACGGGCTGTTACATATTGTACCATGATAATATAATTATAATTATTTTATAAAATGGACTGTCATAATGTAATTATAAAGTGAACGCACATCTACAAAAACAACAACTGCTTATATTTTGTAAATGTAAATCCACAGTACAAAATGTTAAATTGCTATGAACAAAAAATAAGCAAATGAAGAAGAAGATTAAATGATCGAGGTCAAAAATATTATATAAGAATACAAAAACAATTTTACAGCTTCGCGCAATACGTACGTGAAAATTTTGTAAATCAGCTGGGCTTTCGAGGCCACTTTCTTATTACACTATCATGAACTCAAAAAAAAAAAAAAAAAAAAACACTGACAAATGAACTGTCAAAAATTGTATGGAAATTCAATTGCACAACCTTATAAATCTGCATGACTAGTCTCGCAAACTTGCGCTGTTAATTGTACATTTATATATAACCTGTCTTTTGTTTATATTTAAAAGTTATTAATAACTGCGATGTAAACAATTACAGTTATGATAATTAAAATAAAATTATTGCATGTATCTGATTTCAACAAATTATTTTCAATTATTTACAATGATTTCTTATTTTCTTATTCTTAATATTTCACAAAATTTGAAAAGGGTTTCATGAAACATGTCACGCAAATATGCACGGTGGCACAAATTGGAAACTTAAGCGTTTAAATGAGTATCTTTAATGTTTTACAGATTTAATTAAAAATGATATTGAAGTAGATTTTAGAATAAATATAGTCACATTGATGTTTCAAACATTGTTATAAGTACAAAACAACTTTTAATAAACTGTATTAGGAAGAAGTTATTGAAGCTAATTACTGAAATATTAAATTATATTTCTTAATCAAATGAAATCTAAATTTGACTCAAAATGAGAATATTAAATTACAGCAGAAAATGTTTCCTAAAAAAATTTGTTTTTTGGAATATTTACCAATATTTTCCCAAGTTTAACAAACCTATATTTGCCTTTCAACCGATTTATTTATTGATATATTTTGCGATAAACTATAACCTTTTATAAACTTGTTGATCGATAAATGCTATATAAGTAGCATTATTCTTTCTACTGCTACGAAAAATATACTAGGGCTATAATTTTCTATTACTGGTAGTGGACAAAGAAAGAATTTCAGTTTTCTTTAATATTATCAACCTGTAAATTATTGGAGTGATTTTCTAAAATTTTTTCTCCAAAATTAAGTTTTGGTGGATTCTTTTGAAAATTGTAGTGGGATGAAAATGTTTTTAGTGGGTAACACTATTATTAAGTGCGTTCGTTTATCCAAAAATTTGTACTTTTCAGTATTGAATTTAAGTCTAGTAAAATGACAGCTTATAAACTAAAATGCTTATATTTCAGTAAAAACTCAGATTATTATTGTTTTTGTTTTATGTTTATATGTTTGCAACCAGATGTCGTGGTCCAGTAAAATAGGATTTTACAAATTTTCCGTTCGCGTTTTACAAATTTTCCGTTCAAGTTTTTTTTGAGAGTAAGATCTTAAATTTAAATCTTAAATTAAAATCTTAAATACTCAGTTTAATGGATTTTACTGGAAAAGTAAACGAACGTACCTATTGTTTTTTTTAATTGTTTCAATGCGCTGAATTTGACATTTAAGACAAAAACTGAGAGAAAAAATCCCTGTTGTTTTTGTATTGTTGCAGAATTGTTCTAATCCAGGTGTTCTCACAATCATTAGCTTCACGACCTCTTTAAAATATTACAACTCGGGAAGGAGAGATCATAATTTTTGTGTTAAAATTAAACACAAAGTTAAAGGACTGAATACGTTTTTACTGTTTTATATCAAACACTTTGTATATATCAAACACTTTGGTCTATGTTCCAACATAGATATTGTGAATAAACTGGAACAGACCTAAAAATCTATATACATTTTTATGTTTGTGAGTCACATTTGAAATATATTTAAGAACTTGGTTTGAACAAATTTTTCTTTATATATATACTAAGAAATTTGAAATGTAACTTTTTAATAACCTAACGTTTCTACCAAATTCTAATGATCGTTCCATAATTGATATAACTACAATTTTGTTTACTTTCGACTTACTTGCTTAAAATTTGTACTAAATTTTAGTATATCTTATGACAACATGAAAAGAAGGTTAAAGAAAAAATGCTTCAAATTTTGTGTTTAAATAAAAGGTCTTTGCGACCCCCTGAAATGTTTATACGGACCCCTTGTGGGTCGAGGACCCCCGTGTGAGAAACCTTATAGTAAATAACAAGAGACGAAACCTAAGTCTGCTGTCAAAGTCCTAACTTATGAAATAACAAAATTTAATCAAATGTATTTTGTTGTTGCAAAAAAAAAAAAAAAAAAAAAAAATAGAAACACAATTTTTTCTAAAAAAAGTTAATTTTTTCTTCAATTGCCAATATAAAGTTTCGTCTCTATGTGTATGCTCTATGAAATAAACCTTGCTCAGTTTATCAACTGTCATATTTCTCTCTTTACTGGATTTTGGATACGCGAACAGTGTTGCCATGGCAAAAGATTTTTTGTAGACAAAAAATAAATCAAATTTTTTTAATTATTTATGTAAAAGTTGATATGACTTTTATATATCTAGGACTTATATTAAATAAGGGCTATTTGCAGATTTCAAAACTCTTTGTTTTTATGTCTTTTACCAGTGGCGTTGACTTTGAAAACAAAAAATAAATAATATAATATACTGATTGTCATCAGGATAGAACCAGCACAGTTTTAAATAAATATCTCTATAATTTTTGAACGGAAAAATATTGATAATTCTAACTTTTCAAATAAATAAAATATTCTCCAATTGACTATTTAAATACAAAAAAGTAGGTTTCAATATTTTATAACTATAATTTTCTCTTGTTATTTGTAATGTGTAATCAGTAAAGTACCATCTTTTAATTATCTAATAAATCAAACAAGAGTACGATTTTCATATTAAAAAAATGATTTTATTCGATTTATGTAAAAATTTACTATTTTTTTGTATTTAATTCGAAAATTCCAAATTTTTATTATTTTTAGGGGAAATTTCTACATCATAGATTTTACAGGTAATATAATCCTTAAAATTTCTAATAACGTTAAAGTCGAATGTGAAGCGTAGAACTTAAGACTTCAGTATTTTAGCTTGAAGTCTATGGTTTAAGAGCATGTGCCATATGTGTTTGCATTATCATGGTGATAAATCCACTGCATAGAATCAAAAGTATATTTTATTTTGGGAAAAACTTTTCTCAGCATATTTTTATAAAGACTTTTGGCTTTGCTAAATAAGATCAATAGTTCCTTAAAGCGATATTGCTCCCTATACCCAAAAACTGAATTTTTTTCAATAACCAAAAAGTCTATGTTTCTGCCTTTATCACATAGGAAGATTTTCAGATTCCATGTCCTAAAATATTAAGCGAAATAAATGAGTTGGAGTTGCTGAATGATACTCAGAGGGGTTCTTTCTTCAGTTTTTAAAGTTGTGGAGGTTAACGGCCCAAAAAGGCTTGATTGTCTTCTAATTACTACCTTTAAATGTTTAGATTTAAGTTGTTAAATCTGTGTAGGTACATCTTTTGTAATTATTATTGTAATTTTCTTAGTTGCCACTTCATGACAACTTATGATTATTTCAGGGATTTTGCGAAAATAATATAATTCACTGTAGTGAACAAAAGTTTTCACTATTTCGGAGGAACACATAGATTTTTTTCTATCCGTTTTGCATCCAAAAGTACTGGCACAGACTTTAATTGAAATTTTATTTAGCTTTTATAAAGACAAAAGATTTAAGAAAAAACAGTGTGTGGTTTATTCTGCTAAAAAAACTAAAAGTATTTAATTTTGTACTTTATTTTAAAAATATTAAAAAAGTATAGTTATAAAGCATGTGTAATATTTTTTTTATTGTTTTAAATAAGGAATACTATAAATTTAATTAAAAAAAAGCAATATCAACATATTCTTTGAGGTTTTTTCTTAATTTAGTTGGTTCTATCCTGATGACACGGAATATACATATTTTTTGCATTTTTATTTTTGAGATTTTTGCAAAACATACAACTTTTTTGAGTAAAATATGGGCTATACGCATGTTTTTGTTTGATTTTCAAAATATTGTAATGTAAAAACTCCTCAAACAGCGTTAAATTATTGGTAAGAAATTTAATGGTTTATTTATTTGTTTTATTTTTTATTTTTTGCAAATTATTTATTTATAATTTGAATTATGAACACATTTTCGTTCTCTTGAGTACCTATAGTTGTTATTTTACAGTTTTACAATTTGAAGATGGGCCTGCTTACCACTAAACTTAGCTTTCGTAAGATATCACAAATTTAATATTTTGTAAAATTTTTTCCAAAAATTTTATCTTTTACGCTAACTGAACATTTCATAACACACATCAATAATATACAAAGAAAAAAAGGGCTATCTACCATAATTTCGAGAATAATGAGTTTAAAAGATTTATTTTTATGTGTGAAGTTTAGAATAGGATAAAATACAATACGACTCAAAAAAAAAAAAAAAAAAAAAAAACAAAAGGTTTAGTAGATGTATTATTAATAAAATCGTAAAAGACAGGATTGCAAAATGTTAAAAAATGAGTGAAAGAAATAGTTTTCAATAATATAAATTAACTTAATCTTATTACAAAACGTTAAAAGGTATTCTATGTTCAGCGTGTTGATAGCAATCTAAATTATAATAAATTTCAAAACTCCCTGATTCGCGTAATAATAGAAAATAAGATAATTTTTTTCACTAATCTTTTATATATATATATATATATATATATATATATATATATATATAAGAATATATTAATATATATAAGGATATATTAATATATATGTATATAAGTATAGAAAAAAAATAAATCAACAAAATTATTTAATTTGATTTGACCCAAAACTATTAAACTAAATGGTGTTCGCCTATTTTCCGTTCTAGGCCAACACCAACTAGAACCGGTTCCTATCATTTAGGGCTAGTACCGTGACATGTTTTGTGTTATTTCTTTTCCCTCTAGAGCTATTTATGTACATTGTACAAGTACAGAAGTTAAAGATGCAAATAAGAGTTATTATGCGTTTTGCTGATGTTTGTAACGCATAGAAAAAATCATCGGACTCCCACCCTCAAGTATACCGTTCGAATCATAATCATTTTCTGAGACGATTTAGTACCAAATTTTATGAAGATCAGTCCATAATTGACCATAGTTCTCATATAAGACTTACTTTCGGGAATCATCTTAAAGTGCACAAATCTCATGGAAATATTAGTATCAACACAATATTATGAATACATATTTTATATAGAAATAAGACTAATACTTATTAAAAGAATGCGTTCACAATTAGCTCACAGGTCCCATATAAGACCCTATCAAAAAATCACTTTAACGCACATATACAACGGTTTAGGGTATCAAATGGTCGGGCTTGACCGACTATAATGTTCTTACTTGTTTTTTATTGAGACTTTGTCAACATTTGGTATATTTGGTTATAATAATTATATTTTTATGACCTTTAAAATGAACAAATATGGCTTCTATGAAAGGTAAAATAATCTATCATCTTACCAAAAATTGTTAATGTCATTTCAGACATGAATATAATTGAATATAAAAATTTGTCACATCTGAAAGGTTTAAGGTTAAAGATATTTAAGTGAAAAATTTATACATTTGTATATTAAACAGATATTGTTCATGTAGAGTTTTTGGAGTGTAATTAGACAATGGAATACGTATTTTGTGTGCCCCATCACACTTCATTAGCATTCTTGATTTCTTTAAAATTGTGTTTTTTTCATTTTTTTCGGTTAAATTTGGAAAAAGAAGTAATGAAATTAACGATGGGATTTAACACGAAATCGTATTGATATTCATTTATTTTTTTATTGTAAAGCGGAGCATGCTCATTTTTCGTTTCTGAGATTACGTAGGTCCTTCAACTATTCTTTTTTTGCAAAAGATATATGCCGACGGACATCCTATTTTTCCAGTATTTGGTCCAACCGATTTTGGCAAATAAACCTTATGTAAAACAAATATTTGAGCCAAATTTCATCCCTCTAGGATGTCCGCCCCGAGCCCTATCCTGCTTTCAACAGACAGACAGACAGATGGATGAACATCGTTAGATCGTTTTACATTTTCACGAGGACCCAGAATATGCTTCTTATGGGGTCTTAGATGATTATTTAGACATGTTACACACGGAATGACAAACCCAATGTATCTATCTCCCATCAATTTTTGATGGTGGGTATAAAAATGGAAAAAACAAAATAACCAATTTTGATTCAAAATAACCAAAAATGGCAATGTTGAACGCGAATGCAAATCCAGTAAAAGTTTTGACTGGACAGTACAATTTTTTGGATAAACGAACCCTACTAATATTTGTCTCACCATGTGAGGAGACAAATTTCCAAGTCACATGATTGGTTTTGAGCGGTTAATACTTTTTTACCTCGTTTTTGTTGTATGTGTATAAATATTTTTCTGTTTTTAGTCTGGCACATATGTTGTCTTTAAAACACATTTAATAAACAAATTATTAAATAATGAATTTGTTTAAATTTAATAATATACTTAAGTACATAGTAGGGTTTCCGTGAATTAAATTTTAATTTGGGGATTTAATTTTTATTTCATAGTAGTGATTATTATTATACCCTACACCACCATAGGCGTAATATATAAAAAGCAGTGAGAAATTAAAGTTTAAAATTTAAGTTTTTAGTATTTAATTTTTATTGAAAAAAAAGTTATATAAAATTAATTTGTATATCCCTTATTAGATATTAAAAATTATTTTGTTTCTATTCGAGTTAAACAATACAATGAAATTAAGGATCTCCATAAATATAATCCTGTTTATAAACTAAATTCAAGTTGAATTGAATAAACATTTTGTAGAACAATTTCTCAAAATCTAATAATGCGAATTAGGAGGGTGGTACATTTTTTCGAACAACTTACATATAGTTTCAAAAATTATCATATTTAGTATCTTTAATATCACTATATATGTATAGGGTGATGCAACATTGTATGAAAAACCCAAAGGGGTAATCATTCACGATATCTTGTTTAAATTTCAACTTCTTACGATGTCTGGAAAAGAATGTTATACCCCAATTTATTTTAATTTCTCGGAAATTCCCGAAACAAAGAATTTCATTTTTGATTTCCTCGGAAATATAAAAAGGAAATTAGGAATCCTAGTATGTAGTATATACTATTGTACTTATCTTGATGCACTGGCAAATTTAATTTTCACAATCTAAATGAACATAATGTTTTTTTGGTAAAATGTTTAGTTTTTATAAAAGTTTTGCTATTAAAAATAACAAATAATTAAATTGTATGTCTAGCTAATTGTCTTATCATGACTCACAGTGGTCCCAAAATGAATTTTTTTGGAAATAATTTTGTAGATTTAGAAAACTGGAAGTATTTGAATGAAATTACACATGGCCAACGCTGAGGTTTATTTAAATTCATTTGGAGGAGCACAGGTTCTTAGCGGATCTGGGGAACAAAGTTTGTCACCTTGGGTATGACATTCTTTTTAAATATCGCCAAAATTTCATTTATGATTTGATTGTAAAACAATTTTACACATAGATAGTAGGATTGTCAATTATTTGATCTTGAAGTTGATCGAATAAAATTTGAATTCTCTTCGATTAATCAAATGAATAAAGAATAAAAGTATTTTGTTAGAATAATTAATTACAAGTTGGAAAAAAAAAATGAAAAAAATTAGTATTTTTTAAATCAATTTTTGTTTTTATTAACATAAAATAAACCTAACAATTCATTAATATAGAACAAAAAATATCCAAAAATTGAGACCATATTCAAATTAGAGACAAATGAAATCAATGAAATTAAATTTCTTTTAAAATTATCATTCATAAAGAACATAATTAAGCACTTTGGCTTTAAAACGACTATTGTTTTTTTTTTTTTTTTGTTTTTAATAGAAACAGGTGTGTGGAGAAAATCCTTTCACTTACTATTACTATTTTTAGATTTTTGTAAATAAAGTCAATGATCATCAATATTGTTAAAATCTAATTTTTTAATTATTGATATTATTTATTGATTGATTGAGTTCAGTTAACAAACCATCGTTATACATTTCGGAATCTTCTGTTATTTTCACATCACTTGAAGCATTAAAATAATTTTTAAAATAAATAATAAATGAAAAATTCTCAAAAATAAAGCATTTGCATATACACTTGTTTCTTTTTTCGTTGAATCTATACAAAATTTACAGAATAGTAACTTATACGTTTTCCGTTTACTCTAACTTTAAGATGTTTGATTAAATCTTTCGAAAAACTATTCTATTTTTTCTAAATAAGTGAAAGGTTTTAACCCGAAATCTATATATATATATATATATATATATATATATATATATTTATATAAATTTGCCAGTGCATCAAGATAAGTATATATATATATATATATCCTGATGAAATTTTCAATCATTTTTAATAGGGTTTTCCAACTAAACAAAACTTTTTACATTTATAACTTCAAAAACTAACAAAAACTCGTTTAGAAAAAATATTCGATTATTCGTTAAAAATTTATCGAATAATTTTTTATTTTAAATTTAAAAATTTTGTTCGTTCGAAAAGAATAAAAAAATTCTATTCGAATGACAACCCTAATATATTAGTCTTTATAATTCTCTGAAAAAATACGTTTGTATGTGTGGGATATCTCTTTTACTTTAAGAGATATTTACCCCGAAGTAAAATTTTCACTCATTTTTGGAATTTTTTTTCTAAAATATTCTATGGATTCTGTACAAAATTCTAAGTAATTTTCCTGCAAGACACATCTACCTATGTGGTTCCGATAAGAGGTTATATTATTTAGAAATAGAAAATTTAAAACAAACTGTGTTTTTTTTGCGATTTTTCTCAAAAAGGTGGCGACATTTTTTCACTTTAAAATCAATTATTTTCCTCTGGACGATACATGCTTTTATGTTTTTCAAAGAATGGTTAACGTAAATATATTTAAAGCAAATCCGAGGGGATTTGAGGTAACAGTTTCCCCGCTAGTCCTATCAGAATTTCGTTAATTTTATTATTTTTTTATTTATATATATGTGGGGCTCAAAAAAGTCAAAGCTGAAATAAAAATGCCCCTTGATTACATATTTACATATATTCGCTAAACAAACAAAAAATATTTAATAGGCAAATTTTTAAAACAAGTTTTCCCCGAACTGAGATTTTGGGTATTTTGGAATAAAAAAGTGGAAATCTATTTATGTTTTTGTTTTAACGATAACTTTTTTATATTATACTAAAATTGCATAAAGATAGCTTTATTTATATAGATTTAATTTAAATTCAAATATTATTTTTTTTTACAAAATAACACTAAGTATCAAAACGTTATTATAATTTTTTTTTGATAAATTCGTTTAAAAACTAATTGAAACTTGACCTCCTTCAGCAACATTTGCACATTTTCCTTCATTTCTACGGTAATTGTGTGATTTTTAAACCGTTAAATATATTTCAATGGAATTTTCAACAGTTATTTCTGATAAATTTTGCAACTGTTTGGGAGGAGCACAAGCTTTTAACTGGTCTCGGGGTAGGGGGAAGACCACCGAAATTGGTCACCTTGGATATTAGTAATTTATTAGGTTTATATTGCTTAAAATAACTATTATTAATAAAAAAAAACATAAAAAGTATATATTTTTTATTTCTGTATATTTCATTTTATTTCAACAAAATATTCATTTATATCGAATGTATCAAAAACATCTTGATGTCATCATTTTAGAACATTACATTATTGTAAGTAGTCCAGTTATTTATTATCGATGTTTGAGCAGGATCAGAAAACAATAAAAGGTAATTCAAAAGTTGCTTGTTTTGACATTTTCTCGAACTTTTTCTTGTATAAAATAGTTGAATGTGCTTGAAGTTAGAGTTTCTAGCATTCTGTGCCTTGTGTAGCTTTACAGTTACTTTTAAGGTGAATAATTCAAACTTTTCTACATTTATATGGTGTTTGCTATTGACTGTTACACATCAATTCCAGTAATTTGATGCTTAATTTCATAGTTTTCAAGGAATTTCATGTAGGATAGTTATACCAAAGTTATAAAGATGTCCTGTATAAGTATTTGTAGAGCTGTCTATATTTGTGAAAATTGCGATTTTTTTTTCAATCCATACAGAGGGCATGTCCAGGCAAAATCAGTAATCGTAATGGCATTGCATACCTTTCCATCAATCATTATTAATTGAAGTTCAAAGTGTACGTTCATAAAATAGCCATATGTATTTCAATTCAAACCGGACTTAAATTTTTAATTGATTGTTTGATTGTATCAACCCATTTTTATGCACGTTGTTTACTTTCTTTTATATATTGAAACCTTATTGATCTGCAATATATCTTTGATCCTGGGGTTGGGTTTTTTCAACTATATTTAATAGCATTAGTTGACATAGATGGTTCACTCGAATACTTTCATAAGCGTAGAACTTTCCCCTGATGGCGTTTGTTTGTATTCTGATAGTTCTGACAATCCATCACATACCCATTTGTATATTAAGGTCAGATCCTATTTATTAAGTTGTAATGCCTCGTTTTTCAAAAATGTTGAAAGAAAAAAAAAGTATTTTCAAGTAGCTGCGACAAGTCAGTAAATGCTCTCTTATTATCTATTTCATTAGGTGATGGTACAATATTTTTCTTATTTTCCAGTATATCTTTGTAACATGGAAGAATTGGGTGTCCTTTATCGAGTAAAACTTTTCTAAATTTTAAAAATATCTATTTTTGCTTAGTCCTAACTCCACCATAAGAGCTATAGCCTCATCTTCAGAAAACTTAGAAACTCTTTATCATTCGCTTAAGACGATTTGGTTATGCATCAGGAAGGATAGCCGCTATTTTTTGTTGCTTCAGCTGGTAGTTTATTTCTGTGTAACGAACAGTTTTAAACGAATCTTTAACTTCAGACTCGGATTGTATGGACAGTATTTCCGACAGTCTACTTTTTTTTATTTCTGTCACAGATAATTATACTGTTTAAGTGGTGGTCCTGCATTAGTGGTTTTCATTTCCATGATGCTTTCCAACCAGGTGCCATAATTTAATTAAAACTTTCGTACGCAATTATTTACTGTCTTCATCTTTGTTTCAAATAATTAAAAAATTTTCCCAAAGAACGCAGCACAAAGTTTTATATTTCAATGTTATCATCATTGTGATAAAAATGTTAATAATATAAATAAAACAAAATAGTTTATTTATATACTGAAGAAAATTTTCTGATACTAGGTTATATATATTCCACAGATATATAACAAGTTCTAAAAATATATATTTAATTAATTGACCTACTTAATTTACCTGTTCTAGGGAATATCAAATGGCTGGATATGCTTGATTGTTTCATGCTTTTTTTTTATTAAAAAAATTAAAAAAAAAAAATCCTGTAACTCAGGTGTTCTTTTAATAATGGATAATTTTCATTAAATAAATCCAAATATTTGCACATAACTTTATTCAGTTTTTAGTAAACAGTAATTGTGTTAATTTATTTTTGGAAATAAATAAAGTCAAATAGGAAATAATTAAAAGAGGTGACCGATTTCGAAGGTCCACCCCCTGCCCCGAGACCAGCTACAAAATTGTGCTCCTCCAAAGCAGTTGGAAAATACCTCCGCAATAACTATGCGAAATTTCATTGAAATATATTTATCGGTTCAAAAGTTACACAATTATTAAAAAACATGTTGAAACAGCTGTGCACTTATGAAATTAGAATGCTGTAGAACACATTTACCATAGAAATGAAATAAAATATCAAAATTTTACTGTTAGTTTTTAAAACTATTTATGCAAGTATTTAGTATCATTTTGTAAAAAAAAAAAAAAATAATATTTGAACTTAAATAAAATATATATAAAAAAGCTAACATTTTGAAATTTTAGTATAATATAAAAAAAGTTGTCCTTAAAATAAGAACATAAACAGATTCTCACTTTTTTTATTACAAAATACTCAAAATCCCAGTTTGTGGAAAACTCGTTTTTAAAATTTATTTTTTTCAGTAAAATGGTCACGCTGTCATTATCAGAATCATGGCCTATTAAATTATTTTTGTGTGTTTAGCGAACATATGTAGGTATGTAATCAAGGTGTTTTTTTTTAATTTCAGTTTTGGCATTTTTGATTTCCACAAATAATAAATGAAATTAAAATTAACGAAATTCTGATAGGTGTAGTGGTGAAACTGTTACTCTAAATACCCTCGGATTTGCTTTACATGCATTTACGTTAAGCATCTCTTTAGAAACAGAGGAAAATAGTTGATTTTAAAGTGAAAATATGTTATCATCTTTTGAGAAAAATCTCAAAAAATAGTATTTTTTTTTAATTTTCTACTTCAAAATTATTTATAATTTTGTACAGAATACAGAGAATTGTAATGAAAATTTCATTGAAATACAGCCAGTTCTAAAGTTACAGAATTATTTCGAAAAAAAACCGTTTTGGGACCATTGTGCGACTGTTACTTTAATTTTTATTTGAACAAAAATATATTTATTGTTATTTAATGAACAAACGACAAAAACCAAACCTATAAAGAATATATATTTAGCTAGCATAATTAAAATATAAAAAAAAAAGTTAATGAAGATAACAAACGGTTTTTATAAATGTGAGAGAATAAATAAACAATTGTTATCAGTTGTACAAAGAACAGAATAAATATTTTTTATAATAAAGAAAGAAAAAAAAAAAAAAAAAAAAATAAAAAATTTTAGGTGACCATACTTGTTTGTGCTGTCATCAAACTTCTTATCAGTTGTAACATTGTGATTCACTTCAGTGTGAAGAAAGAATAAACAATTTCATGTTATTGCTGCAAACAGTGCAGTATTTTAATTTCGTTTGATGAAGGTTATAATAATTCTATGTTAACATTAGTAATGTTGATAAAGAATCTTGCAACTTAATTAAAATAATATGTACCTGTAACTTAGCTATTGCAGGAACTATTGTCTAGACTTAGCATAAATCCTATTCGTAACACTTCCAAACCAATATATAGCACAACATTGGCAACATTGACATCTTACCAACTGAACCAACCAACTTAGTATCCTTATGGATATTAGGCTGACTATCAAATTAGACGTCGAAGAACTTGTGAAGAATGTGATGTCTAATTTTCCATTTTATAACAGCAAACTATAATATTAATATATTGAGGCTAACATCATAACTAGTCTAGAAATATAGTTTTAGAAGAAGTACCTTGATAGCAATATAAAGTATAAAGAAGAAGATCCTACCAATGACAACCATGGGTTAAAAAAAAAAAAAAATACTTCTGCAGTTTCTTTTCAGCAAGAAATACTTCTTTTCAATGACAACATAATGTCAAAATCATGACTTTTTCAGCTCTCTTTCTTTTTGATGGGTATTTAAGCGGCTTTCGTGAAAATAAAAGCATTGCTTAGCTGCTGCTCTTAATAAGATAAGTGGATGAAAAGATGAAAAGAAAAGTGAACGTGTAACACTTTCTTCGCGTTGGCGCAAGTTACGACGAGTTGTGATGGAATTATAATGAACTCTATATTGCCGAATTAACAAAATTAAATAAAAAATTTACTATGAACTTTTTTCATCTTTAGCGTTAACTTTCTATCAAGTGCTATATGTTTGTATATAAAAATGCATTTTTTAATACAGATTTATTATATAAATAAAATGCAACCACAGTTTTTCAATTCTCATTGCAGTTATTTTATTTTCAAGGTACTACCAGGGTTATCAGACTTTTTGTTCCTCTGTCGCCAAATTGTTAATCAGAAATCGCAAAAATCGCTAAATTAAAATTTAATAACACTGTCCTAGTCGCAAATTTTAACAAGCTGGGCATTCTAGTGGTAAAGCTAATTCAAGTATTCTGAATTCAATGGTGACAGCCGTTTTTCGAAGTTAGCACTCGTATCCGCGATATTTGGATTTAAACTTAATTATGGAAGTAGCGAATTAATTGAAAATTAGAAATGAAAAGAAAATTATTTATGTATATTTAACAATAAATCGATTTAATATAAACTCCAATCATTATTTCAGTTTCAGCCCGATTTTAATTGTTTTTATATTTCTGTTTGAAAAGTTGCTCACTGGTAGCACTAGTTAGCTTGCTTACAGAATTATAGTAAAATTTTTTGCTAGTTTAAAGTTTTGTTTATTAGAGTTTAACATATATTTAATAATAAGAATTCATTATTCTACACTTCAATGGAATCTTAGTTGTTTGTATTGTTTAAATTAAAAATAAAATATTAAATTTCAGCTAAAAAACTAAATTTTCCTAAACCCTTTCAAAATGAAATATCTCAAAAACGAACGCTTTTAAAAATGGTTAACACCTTTAAATTTAGCGTCGATTAAAAAAAAAAAAGATAATAATAAATACACTTTTCTGATATATAGCTCCACTTTAAGTCAACAACTTTTAAAATTTATTGAACTCTATTATATTTTTTAAAAGAATAATTCTAACATTATATAACAATATTGGCGCTATTAAACTTATAAATTGTTTCAAAGAATTAATTTATTCATGAACGTTTTTATTTCATTGTGACCGAAATCATTAATATCTTTTATATATTTGAAAGATGATGGAAAACAAATTATCAAACATTTAATACATAAGTATTGTAAAATATATAAGTTGAAGCTTTTTACAAATTAATGGCCCTTCATTTTGCTAGATAGGCTAATACTAAAAATAGTCGATTTCTAGTAAGAAAATTTAATAGTTTTTCTCCACAAATACCTATTTAATAAAATTTTAAAAATTAGCGAAACAAATCGTCACCTTGTTTATAAATCGCCAAAAAAATAGTCATGTCGCCAAACCGAAAATTCAGTCGCCAAAAGCAATAAAAAAATCACCACGTTTGGTGAAAAATCGCCATATCTGACAGCCCTGGGTACTACTCTTGCCGATTAGTAATGAAAGTTAAAGGGTTTTTGAATAAGATGTTAAATATGTTAAAACTGTTCTTGTCTTGATAACACTTAGGAATGCGTGTACTTTCATATTGAAGCGTCATACATATAGGATCTGTCACATTTGGAAATACCTTAATAATAGACATGTATGATTTCTGTTTAGAAACCATAAGTCTAAGGCTATTTCAGTTCAAGTTTGAAACATTATTTGCAAATTTATAAATTTCACAAGACTCAATTAAATAATTTTATAATAATCAATTCACTAAAACATACAATTATAAACAAATTGTGTTACGCCCTGAAACATTGATTTCCAATCATGAAAAAAATTATATATGCATATCTTGAGATTATACATAACAAAGCTGCATACTCAGTTTTTTTCCAGGACATAAAATTTTTTACCAAAAGAACTTCAAAATTGTAAAATATTTACGAAAATTATGTGTATGGACTCAATATCGGAGTCAATTGAAAGCTAAGAATGCGTGCAATTTAATAACATTTTTATGTTATTGTTGCTGCGCAAAAAGTTAAGAAAATACTCTTTTGAAGATGTTATCCTTTAATATTAATTTTTAAATATATATAAATCATCTTATAAATTCATTTTTACTCATGAAAAAATCGATATAAGTTCATAAACACAATTTTCGTAAAAATTATATATTTTTGAAGTACTTTTGAGAGAGAAATTCGATGTCCTGGAGAAAAACTGAGTAGGCAGCTTTGCTATTGTAACGTGGAAATAGTACACTCAATACTACTATTTTCACGTACATATTTCTTAATATATTAATTTATGAAATTACTACCATTTCTTCCTTTTCTTTACTATTTTATTTATGTATTTTTAATTATTTTTATTTTTCATACTAATTATTGAATATTTTATTAGTAATAGGTAATTACTAATTAATAGAAATAGGTAATTACATTGAGCGCACCTACTGTAAATACTACATACACACCCACACAAATGTGTAACAACTGCTTTAGTTTAGATATTGTTTAATGGTCAACAAGCAATATAATTCTCATTTAGTTGATACATGACTAAGTATAAGTAAACAAAGTTTGATTACAGTCGGGGCGATTCAAACAAGACAAAAATCCGCCATATAAGTCTCAAAGATTATTTTATATAATCGGAGAGCCGACTAGATTTTGCGAAAGTAAAATTTAGTCGTATTTTGCACGCTCAACTTCGGTTGGGTCCCTTAAATAAATTTTACACGAGTGACTTCGGTTGTTCGTTCTCACGAGTGACTTCGGTTGTTCGTTCTCACGAGAGACTCCGGTTGTTCGTTCTCACGAGTGACTTCGGTTGTTCGTTCTCACGAGTGACTTCGGTTGTTCGTTCTCACGAGTGACTTCGGTTGTTCGTTCTCTTAGAACGTACGATGCCGACCTTAATTCTACTACTGAACCCAGAATCTTCGATCCCCGAAGCTGCCACCTGTACCAGAAACCGATCCCGCCGTAAACCCGAACCAGTTTGACAGCTGAGTGTGTCGAAGCCGAAAGTTGAAAGTCGAAGCTAAGAGTGTGGAAGCCGAACATACGATGTTGATCTTAATTCTACTACCGAGCCAAGAATCTTCTAACCCGAAGCTGCCACCTGAACCAGAAACCGATCCTGCCGTAAACCCGAATCAGTTTGTCAGCCGAGAGTGTCGAAGCCGAAAACTCAAAGTTAATTCTACTACCGAACTGATCCTAATATAAGCCGAAAAACCGATTCGATCCTAATATAAGCCGAATAACCGAACCGATCCTAATATAAGACGAAGTGACGAAGCCTAACATACGACGCCGATCTTAATTCTACTGTTGAACCCGGAATCTTCGATCCCCGAAGCTGCCACCTGTACCAGAAACCGATCCCGCCGTTAATCCGAACCAGTTTGACAGCTGAGTGTGTCGAAGCCGAGAGTTCAAAGTCGAAGTTAAGAGTGTCGAAGCCGAAAGTTCAAAGTCGAATACCTGAGCCGAGCCTATTACAAGCCAATTAACCGAGCCGAGCTTCTATAAGCTGAATGACCGAAACAAACATAATCTAAGCCGATCAACCGTACCGATATCAACATACGCCAAAGAGCCGAAATAAGCAGAAACATTTATTAAGCCGGTGGTATCCGAATTGGAGTTATAGAAATTATTCTCTCGTAATATCTTTATATTTTGTACTTGAAATATTCTTGACATATTCAATAAAGAAACTATTATTATTTTAAACCACCCCCCACCCCCTCGAAAAGGGTAAAACAAACGTCTTATTACTTAAGGTTTGTGGATCCGTAAGTAGACCCTGGAGGAAGTATAAAATGTAAAGTAAAAAAATGCCGAGATTTTTGTTCGAAAAGTAGAAGTTTTAAATTGTTATTGCAAACTTTGTCAGTTTTATTTCATTTTGATAGAGTGGAGGTTGACATGTTATAACTTATAATATCATTTTATTTTGATTGACTTGACTTAGGTATCCATAAATTATTAATTCCTTCGAATTTTTACGTCCAGGAGCCGATTTTCCTTTTGAACTCATAAGAGTTGCATTTGGCAAGAAATAATTCAGATTAATTGCAACCGTAAATCTAATCGGAAGGTAATTCATGTTTATTTATTTTATGTTTGAATTGATCTACAAACGGATCAAAACTTTTCAAACATATCTTTAATTTGAATTAAAATTTCTTAATCAATGGCTAACATAAAAACCGGAACTTTGGTTTTACTTTATTTTACTCTTCAAAAACAATGAATTTGATTTAAAAATTTACTGTGAAATGGGAAATTTTGTTTTCTTTTAAAAACTATTTAAACAAGAAGTTTTCCATTTTTGAATACTCTCTTCCTGATCCCTATTAATGCTGCTAACAAATGTTCGTATTACCCTCTTCTTTTTTAATTCTAACTAACTGCACGTTATTGAAAACTTCATAAAAATTCCGTTTCTGAACAAAAAGGAATTGATGATTGAAAAAAGTTGCACTTATAAAGACTGTAATTTAAAAAAATTTACCAGTTGTTTAAATCGGGGTCTTGCAGTAATAGGTGGTCGCTCAAAACGTTTCTATTTCGTTTCATTATATCGAGTCCTGGCCGCCAAAATGTCGTAACTGACAACATTTTCGAAATTTGTTTTTTTTTGATGAAAATATATAATTTACATAATCCGTAAAAATTTCACCGACTTACCAAGCACCATTTAGGATTTATAGCTAAAGCAATTTTATGTTAAGTGATATTTTCCATATTCATATATAATCACAGAAGTGCATCTACTGTGGAGTTTTTTATTCTGCACTTACGACATTTTCGCGGTTAGGGCACGATATTACAAATGCGCATTACATATGGTCACACTTGGCTAATATTTGTTTATATAGTTTATCGTTTTGTAACAAAAAACTGAGTCAAACTATATTCAATAAAATGTCAGTTGTGATTCATGCCAGTGATTTAATATTTGAAAATGTTAAAATGCATTAAAATTTTATAAAAATATGCTAAATGCTTTTTAGCATTCTTTTACAGTATTTTATAATTAAATATAATTTTCATTTTTTCGAAGAACTTCTTAGTAAATATGACGATATTAGTTGTCATTTTTAAAATATGAACATTATTTTTAATTTGTTTGTCAACGTTACAAATAATTGTCAAGACAAATTGTTTATAAGTTGTCATTTGAACTCGATTTTACAAGAAATAAGGGCGACGATAATATGAATTTTCTCTAAAAAATTTTTTGCAAAATTGTAGAATAATTTAGTATAATTTTCTGGACGATTTAGAATTTTTGCAATTACATCTTGTGGCAACACTGATTTATTCCTCATAGATTTATATAATTAAAAAAAAAAAATATTAATTTAATTTAGTGGTTATATCTTTTTCGACAAATATTTGACTAGTCTGATAAGTTTAAGAGTTTAATAAAAATTAATATAAAATTGAATGTATGATTTAATAAGGGAATTAAATTACCATAAAACGGATCCTCTCCCCTTCACTTTAGTACACGCTATGGTAATGTTTATGTTTGAATCATACAAATCTTTTGGAGCGCATTTTGGAGTTCTTTAATGTTTGCGGTAGACTTGAATGACACTCATGTTGTGTTGTGGTTCCACAAAGAGTTTTTTTGTTTTTGCGAATTCCCATTTATTTGCTGTTGTTTGGTAGACTCAACAGATTTGGGGTTGTTATCAAAGTCATTATGACCAAAATACAGCAACAACATCATTATTATCAGCAGCGTTGTCGAGCCGAATGCCGTCAACATTATGAAGACAACACCATAAAATACACTCATACAACGAAATTCGATGATGTGTGTGCTAAAGTGTATTTGTGAGTATGAAAGCGATTGTGTGTGCCATGAACAGTGTGGTCAGGTTACTGTATTTTCCTCCAAATTGGGGATTTCTTTTGGGAAATGGGGATGAAAAATAAAAAGAGATAACTGGTTTACAAAATATTTTATCATAAAGTTCAAAAAATAGTTCCAATATCTCCAATAAAACGATTGTTTATAGATTGCCTGGATAGCGTTTGATCAATTAATACTTTATAATTGTTATTACAACAATAATCAATAATATAGAAACATTTTATAATTATCCATATTATTGTTATTAAATCAAACTGCTGAAGCAATTTTAATGAAATTTTATATAGATCAAATTAAGGTTGAAAGAAACTATAGGATATAAATAAATTGTATGTTGCTGAGAATGATCAAAAAAACTCACTATTTTTCGCACTTTTATATTTTTTCGATGAAATTGAAGTCTTAACTAGACAAAGCTGTATTTTATATTTTCTTTAATTTGATTCATTTATTTATTTTATATATATATATATATATATATATATATATATATTTATTTATTTATTTATTTATTGACCTTTAGGACTCCATACAACGCAAGTTCGTTCAGCATTTGAAGAAATAAAAACTTAATATTCAGTATTTATAAAAATGTTGTAAATTATTTACCTAAAAAGTTTATTGATACAAATGTTAAAACGATTTTCATATAATCTCAATAATGTAGTTTATATTAATCTCTAAAATAAAGATATTATTTTAGTGGGGACAATGTAAGCAGTTATCTGAGGTTTTTTGGGGATGAGATTTTACTATTTTGAGATAAGGTTCGAAAAAAATCTGGGAACCCTGGCCCTGAATGAAAATAATACTCATAGAACGTAAATTTTTTTGTATGCTTCTGAGGGGTTGAAATAGTTTTGTTTACAACAGTTCCATTTAGTCGCAAACATTCAAGCCTTGTGTCAGAAGCTTTTTTTCTAACGGTACTTTTTACACCATAAAAAACCGCAGAACTCGTAGTGAATTTACACATAATTAACAACAAACAAATTGTAGTGAATTGTAAATAAAATTTACGTGAAAGTAAAAAAAGTTATATTTCTTAAATTTTAAAATAAAATATTTTTTTTTATTAAAAAACACAATTTTTCTAAAACATTACATGTAAGTTCAAAATGAAATATTACTAGCTTAGGTTTTATATTAAGTTTAATACTTTTATGATTTATGGAACACATATGTTTGCGGAAAAAATATTCAACCACATGTTAAATGCTTTAACATTAATTTTAATTTCACTATTTTGACATTAAAATAAATTTACTTATAAAGAAAAATTAATTAAAAAAATATTTGTTTTATATTAATTAAACACTTGAAAACTATATTAATTTTTTAGTTTTTTTGTTTTCTTATTAATTCATAGAATATTGTTTTATTTGCTTTTTGATTTGTCTACAGATGTTTTTTTTTTGTTCTTTTTGTGGATTTTCAAATTAAGCGTATTTTTGGCACATTTTCAAAAAACGCAAGAAGAACAAACATTAATCGTCATCATCAAAAGATGCTGTTTTTTGTTATTATACCAATAGTTGTTGTTATTGTTGCTGTTCAGTTGTAAAAGCCGCAATAAACAACAATAACATTAACAGCAAAATTATTGAAAATATAATCTTAATACAAGTGTCCATTAGAAAAATATAAACACTTACAAGCAACTTGTTAATAAGGACATAAAAGCCAACATTTTTTTATTGTGAAATTCAAATACAGTTTGCTTGCTTTTCTATGCGAAAATGTTGAGTAAGGTTATGTTCGTGTACATTGGCTTTCAATTTCAATTGTCAACTTAGTTGACAAAAGATCGGTTTTTTGATTGGCTATCTAACTATTTAATTAGCATTTTTTCCAGACGGTTCATTTATACAACTATGTCTCGTGAAAGTACTGTCGTTAGAGTTTCTTATTTTAGCTTTTGTCATTTTGTTGAAAGGTAAACAATACAGTTTTTTTTTAGCTTTGAAAAGTTTTGTAACCAAAAAGGAGCATTTGTGGAAAATTTTACTACAGCATATGCGACCAGATACGAGTTTATAATTTTCCTTCATGACAATGCTCGGTCTGATGTTGTGTGACCAGTTGAAAACTATTTGAAAAATAGTGGGTGGGCAGTTTTACCTCACTCACCGTATAGCCCAGTCATTATCCCTTCTGTGATTGCTGTCTGTTTCGTTCCATTTAAAATGTCCTACCTGGAATACACTTTGCTTCAGTACAAGGTATATAAAATTGGCTTGCTTCGTTTTTGGGCTCAAAATATGAGAATTAGTATGCACAATGTGGTGATATTCTCTCACTTTGTAAATATATTTTTTCATTGTGTTAATAGTACAGCTAGGATAAATTCTAATATATATATACATGAACATTTGGTTGATAATCACTTATTCCTCTAAGAGTTTAAACAATTAATTTCTTGCTGATTTTATTATAGTTTATGGTGTTTTGATTTTAAATGTCGTGTCTCGCTATCACCATAAATAAAAATTCCATAAATATACATTTCGAAATAAAATATTTAAATATTTCAATGTTTTATTGGTCTGCGGCAGCTATTTTTGGCAAAAAAAAAAAAAAAAAAAAAAAATCCATAGTAATACTTTACATTTCAAATTCACTGTGGCTTTTCAAAGTATTTCTAAAGTAAATGTATTTATATTTTATTGATTGAATAATAAATGAGAAATCAACATTTCTTTTATTTTTATTTAAGTACATATTTTTTTTGTTTTTTTGTTTTAATCCTCTAAAACATGCCACATTTTGTGACTTTAGTTTACCTTCAACGTGTCATGCATAAGAAACCCCTAAAGCCAATAATTTTAATAACAACTTGAAAATAACTGAGGTTTAAAATGTGCTTAATATAATATTATGCTAATTTAGAGTATAAAATAGAAAATGAAATATAATGTTGTGACATTGGTTTAACGGCACGTATAAGTAACATATTTAACTGACATTTCCTTGTTAAACACATTACGTATACGCCTGTTTATAGTGTATGTGAGTGTGTTTAGTAAAAAAAGATAATTTGTCACTTCATTTACTGATATACAAAAATTGTTTTTTTTTTTTTTTTTTTTATTTATGATGTATTAAACGAAAAGCACCTCAATTCTCAATAGACTTCAGATTTATAAGTGAGTATCTATTTATAAGAAAATTAAAATAGAAAAGTTGTAAGCTGTCAACGTTATAATTTTATTTTATTTTATTATAATTATAAAATAAATAAGAAAATTTTAAAAATATCGTATAAAATTATAATGTTAATGTAATTTATTTTGTATTATTTTCCATTGTTATTAAGACAATATTCAAATGTTTTTCACATAAAAAAGGCTCATTTTTTATAAAAAAAAGTTTAAAACAGACATATATATTCAAAGAATAAAATATTGTACATATATTATATTAAAGAAAATATATGTACGCAATTGTGCAGCAATAAAATGGACAAAAACATGAAATATGATGAACAATATGCTTAAAATGATTAATGCAAAATTTGCTTTCACTTTCAGTTTTAAAAATAGTTTAGATATTTTTTTATGTTTAATTCAATTATATCTCACTATTTAAAAAAAAAAAACGCTTTGAAAATATTTGAGAAACATCTGTATATTGGAAAAACATCTAGCTTAGTTTTAAATTATGAAAGCATTTGAATAAAACAGTTGATATATTAGAGCCTTTTTGCTGAAAAAGTCATAGTTTAAAATTTTAAAGTAAAGGAAATTAAAGCCTATTACAGCTTGTACTTGAAATTTGAAATGGATTTCAAATGAATAAATTTGCAGTTTCAAAGGTTTTTACTTATTGGGTAATTACTAAAACATAATTCTTAAAATATTTAAGTTATTCAAGGGATTATAGCAATTATTATTAGTAAAATAAAGACTAATAAAAAGTTTTGATTTTATCAACATTCATATATATTATTGAATTTGGTATATAAATTTGTATTATACTCGTGTTTGAATTGAATTCTGAGATAAACATATAAATTATTTGACAGCTAAATAATACCTATATGTTGAAATTCAATTTTATGAACTTTTTTAAAATTTGTTTTATACAGCAAACAATGCTTCACACATATTATATATATATATATATATATATATATATATATATATATATATATATATATATGTATATATATATGTTTAATGTAATTAAATTTTATTGTTTTTAACAAGTATTTGCATTTCGAGATAACTTTTGGTGAATATTTAATATCTCAAAAATACATAATTCACTACCTTCTAAATGAGATTAATTGCTACTATACATAACTTTAGAAATAAATTTAATCTATCTTCCTTTTATAGGGTTCAATTCTTTTCAACAAATATCATTAATGTCTAGCAGCCGGATCTCCAATGGAGATATTTATGCAAAATATTTGTTTATAAAAAAATCTTGAAAATATATGTTAGGCTTTCTTTGAGGGATTTGTATTTAATGTGTATTTTCACTTGGATGAACGTGTATTCTCAATAATGTCTGCAGAAGTTCATTCTACATATTATTTCGAAGTGTGGTTTCTCTTTAAAATTATATACTTTAACAAATGCTTTTGTCAAATCAAGCTAAATTTAAGAAATTGCTCAACATAGAATTTGTTGAAGATATATTGAAGTTATATAAAAGTCAGGAACGAGTACTGTTTTTACAAAATCACAAATTTCGAAAAATAACAAGACAGGTAACCGACGATTTGATGTTTCATCAAATATCTTATTTTTTATTTTTTAAACCCTCTGTTCCAGTACTTTTGAAACTTGCAAGGTTTAGTTAGAATTGCAGGAAAGCTTTCCCGTACTAAGAATTTATTTGTATTTAGTTCTTTTTCTGACAATTTCCGACTAATTCTGACAAAAATCTGTAAATTTGACGAATATTGGAGCAGAGCTATTTTAATAAAAAAGAAAGCAGATTCATTTGGAGCAACCGAATTTTTTTCCAATCGAATTTAATCGGTTCTACATACTATTTGTTAATTCGATTGCAATAAGTGATTTTATATATTATATACAGCCGTTTTATGAACATTTCAATTGAAAGCTTTTGTTCCTATTGTGAAGTATTATAAACCAAACTATTTGCCATTTTTCATTTATTTTATTTAAATACAAAAAAGCAAAAAAGAAACAATATAAGAATATAAATTTGTTTACATAATTGTACATAAATAGTTACATACAGCAAATTTTTTTCTTGCAGTTCGAATTTGGTAATACAACGGACCTTAATAAGTTAAGAAATAGTTCGATTATTATAGATACCGCTGGATCTGCATACACAACGACAACAATTTTAAGTTATTTCGCTGATATGTAATGATTCCTGGATTTAATTTTGATTAACTGTGATCAAGCTTGGTGGATGCAATCATATAAAACGATTGATTAAAAAATAATTTACAAATTTCAAGACAAAAATGGAATTTATCTTGCTTTATATCAGTTGTGAACAGCAACTATATGTCCTAATTAAATTTTTCTATAATCGTAAATTAAAAAATCGATTTCGGTGACTGAGGACTTAATATTTTTTATAAAATAAGATTTTAATAATATATCGAATGCAACAACTATCATTTTTAATATGGAATTACCGAATTAATTAAACAAAACTATTAAATAAACAAATTAATTGAATCATAAAAACCTTAATTTGATTATAATTATGATATTACTAGTCAAAACTTGGAAAATAGTTTAGGTCAATAATGTTAAAATAAAAGTAATAAAAATTCGAATAATTTTATTAAATATCTGGAGTTAGAGTCGATTTTCGACTAATCTTTTTTTCTGTGTGAACATATTAAACAAATCATTTAAAATAGTTAAATGGATAAAAAAAAAATTCACAAAATGGACCAAATATTTTTGGGAACTTTTTAAATAAAACATTTATTTTATCATTATTCTTCTTTTAGTTATTTCTATAATTTTTGTGGAGTTAATAATTAAACAGATGAATTCTTTCTATGACCCATAGGATTACTTACTTTACTTGTATAGACTCAACCTCTGGTTAACCAAAAATTTGTAGGAATCTGCAGCAAATGAGTATTTGTTTTCTTTTAGACAAATTTTATTTATATTAGAGTAAACAATTTTACTTTTGAAAATTAATTTATTTAAAATGTCACAGTTTATTTGATAACTATTGATTTAGTTTTTATGTTTACTTATCGTTTTCAAAAAAGCCATACTTCTGCACTTAAATTTAATTTATTTTATCATCTAATTAACTTGACTATAGAAGTATTTAATTGGAATTCGTATTTATATATGTTGGTTTTAATATATAATAACTAAGTACACAAATATATATTTATTATAAATAATTATTTACTAAAAATATTATGATTAAAATTATCAAAATATAAAACAAACTTAAGCCAAAATATCACAATAACTATGTTAAATTGATAAGATTTTATTTTAACTGTTATTAAATTAAATAGAAAAATTATTGAACTTATTATGTAGTTCTCTTTGGCTAAAGTTCAGTAATAAATGGACAGAAAATATACCCCAAATATGTACAATTTATTATTTCTTTCCATTTAATGTTTATTTTATACATAAATTTAGTTTTTTAGTTGGTTTTAATATTAATATTTGTAACAATTAAATATTAACATTTTGATAAGAATATTTAAAATTCCCAACAACATTAGATTATAAATTACAGTAGCTATGTACATTAATATATATATATATATATATATTTATATTGTTTTTATAATTAATACTGACCTAGTCTAATAATGATAAAAAAGTCAAAGAAAATTATACCTTTGTTTATATTTACAGGTATTAATTTGCAAGTTTTAAATAAATTTCAAATGGAAATAAAATTGTTTTCATTATTTAAGTACGTGAAAATATTTCAAACCCCAGAAATTCACACTAAATCAGTGTTTTTGAAATTATATTGCAAAAATGTTGAAACCTAATTTTTTTTATATACTAGAATATTCACTCAAATAATGTTTGTTCGACTAATCGAAAAATTAAAACCAAATAACTGTTCGATTAAATTAAAATCTATAATTTCGAGAAAACTATGCCGATTAATCGAATAATTCGAGTAAAAAGTATTAAAAAAAAAAAAATTAAAAAAAAATTAAAAAAAAATTATTTAGTAAAAAGAACCGCATACGTGTGTCAAATTGTTTTTAATTTTTGGCTTGGAGGAGATAAAAAAGATTTACCCTCTAATATTCAATTTTTCGTAAAGAAGAAATTTAACTTGATTTGGAAAATCATATATTGTTGGTTCTACAAACGAATGATAGTGTAGCCAATATGTGAAAGTATGGTGTTGATATACCAATAGAGTCCCTGCCTGGTTAAGAAGATATGAATAATGATGGCTTACTTTATGTTAGCAATCACTGAACTTTTTTATCTAAAAAAAATCATAATTTTTTTCGAATTTCGAAATAAATGTCTATTAGATTTTAATCTATCCGCTTTACGGACAATAATATCCGAACATTAACAAGTTTGTTGATACTCTTAGTCATATTTATTTTACTATCAAAGAATTAAGTGAATATAGAGAAACAATAGATTTATAAAAACAGAAGAGAAAAATAGACTTAAGTTTTAATTACATATTATTTTTCAAAAACTATTTCTGAAGGGCAAATTAATCCTTTCTTGTAAATTAAGTGATACTAATTAATGTACATATTTTAGATGTTTTAAACTATTTTAATGTTTTATTGAAGTTAATTGTTAACATTGTTGTTGTTTTCTTTTTTTCTTTAATAAAACCTTAAAACAACTTAGAAGGCTTGTTTTAATTTTAAATAAACATTAAAAAACTATCAAAATTTAAGTTTATAAGTTTGAAAGGTTTATTCGATTATTAGGTTTCGAGTTATGTGATTAAACGAAAATAAAAAAGTCGAGTACTTACTTAATTACAATTGAATAAATATGTATATGTATCGATAAGTACTATATAAATGTTATAAATTCTACGATTTTGGAGCAGATTCTTCAATACTTGAAATTAATGAACAATATTTGTAAGCAACATCTGACGCATTATATAATTAAAATTTTATTTAACAAACTGCATTCTTATTATCTTATCGTTAAAATAAAAGTTGAAATTATTTTGCACAATAGCCTTTTTAATTGGGAAAATATCACTCTTCTTATCTATTATAAAAGCATAAAGAAACAAACCAAATAAATAAATATAAGTACATAATCTGTAGACATTAGGGTATTCATTAGAATAATGCTCGTTCGAATTATTCGAACAATTTGTTACGAATAATTATTCGAAAATTTTAAAATGCGTCTTTTTCGAATACGAATAATTTTAATGTTTTTATGTTGAACATTCGAATGAATCGAAGAATTTTTTTTGCAATTCAGCAAATTTTTTAGATTTTTTATAAAAAATATTTCATTATGTTAAGTTTAAATAAATGTAACTTTTACAATTTCGGAAACACTAACGATTAGCGAAATAGCTTTTTCTAAATCAAATTCTATAAAAGCAAATGAACTTAAATCCATTCTTTTAAATATTTTTTTTTAAAGAATTCGACGATTAAGCGTACTTCACAGGATTTTAATTATGAAAAAAATCTTTTGAGGACGGATCCATAATACAAATCGGTGTCATTCTACGATTGTTAGCTATGGAAATATAGCTCAGAGGGAATTAACTTTCATAAAGTATTAGTTTAATTTTTAGACAATTCTTTAGCTCTCCTGAAAAAATTTTAAATGTTTAAATGTAATTATTAATCTAAACAAAACTCCTACAAAGTTTTGGCTAGATAACATCAATTTTATAGCATTTTGCCAGGTACTTCCACAAAATTCTAGTACTTTTTTTCATTTGACTAAAGAAAGTTATTAAAATTGTTAA
Organism: Protocalliphora azurea; assembly: GCA_932274085.1. Taxonomy (NCBI): domain Eukaryota; kingdom Metazoa; phylum Arthropoda; class Insecta; order Diptera; family Calliphoridae; genus Protocalliphora; species Protocalliphora azurea. The sequence continues at coordinate 106,935,728 of OW026519.1, read as the reverse complement.
AATTGTTTAGAGATCTAAAAATAAAATAAAGGGATCACAATGGAACGAATGGTTTCTGGGTGGAGGCGTGAAGAAGCCGCCCTTTTTTAACCTAACCTAAAATCATTTATTAAGATCTAAAAGCAGGCTGTTACAGTGAAAAGTCGACATAGCGTAGACCTTATTGAGGACATCATAAATCCGTTTTAAAAATTTGATATACACCCTCAAAATTCCGAGTTATTTGTAAAAACTGTCTTTGGAAAGGTTTTTGTATAAATTTATTTTCAATTCTGCTATTCTTTTATTTATTTTTCCTTTTTAAACTTCTTTGGAAATTAGAAAAAAACAGGCTTTAGAAGAGGAAATCTTTAAACAACCTCTACAAAAAATAAAATTTTTCCATTATTTTTAGAGTTTAACTGCGATTTATTACAATTTTTTCTATAAAACCTATGCAACGATGCAATAATTTTTAAGGGCATTTTTGTTGTAAATATAACAAAATTTAATATTTCTAAATTGGACAAAAACTATAAAACTTATTCCATTTTATCTGCAATAACCAGGGAAACCATAAATATGCTCTAAAAAAAAGTGTTTTATGCTCATTTAATATGCAGTAAAAAAAATAAAAGATATGATTTAAAAACATAAAAATATGCTCATAAAATTTGTAATTTTTAAACATTTTTTTTGTCAATAAATCAATGTGTTTTATTAATTTTTTAACGACATAAAAGAAAGGCAAAACTAAAAAAAGGCCTTATTTGTAATTCCAATTTATAACATAAAAATTTTATTGGTATTATATTTGCTTTCCCATCTAATTAGTACAGATATTATCAAAAAGATTCATATGGAAATTTACATACATAGGTTTAATTAAAAATAATAATAATAATAATAATAATAATAATAAGAATAATAATAATAATAATAATAATAATAATAATAATAATAATAATAATAATAAGAATAAATTGTTTTTTCAATATTAAATGGAGCTATTAGGGCAAATTAAAAGACCAATACGCCTTCTATATCATATTTAAAAAATGGCTCTAATATAGATCAATTAATCTGTTCGTAAAACTTTATGATTTTTTACAACAAATCAAGCTTCTCAGACATTTGTAACGAACTTTAGCGGTATCCATTAAAATTAATTTTAAATACTAAATGTTTTTGAATCTCTTATTTTTTTTCTATACATCAGTATGCTCTAAAAGGGATAAATATGTTCTAAAAATAACAAAATATGCTATAAATATGCTCTAAAAATCACTATATGCAAAAATATGCCATTAAGAGTGAAATATGCAAAAAAATGCACTTACAAATCGATGTCAAAATACTTCATTTGTTTCAAAACCAATAAATATTTTATCGATGGCTTGCTCCATTCAACAACAAAAAAAAAAAAAAAAAAAAAAATGCATTTGCATATTTTTGGTTTCTAGTAATAACTTACTAAAACTTCCTATATATTTTTAATTCTATTCTCAAAAAATAAAAACCAAGTGAAAAATATAAATAAATATTTTGTCTTAAAATATATGAAGAATTTTTTAATAAAGTTTAGAAAATGCTTAATAGCTTTTTGAGTTTTTAAGCGATTTTATATACCGATATTTCTTTTTATTCTAAACAAAATAACATTCTGCTTTAAAAATCAATTAAAAAAGCGATCTATAGTGCAGGAACTATCTTAAAATTGTTTTGTGATGACATCAAGAACATCTACAACCTACATTAGATAATTTTCCGAGTGCTATTTTGTAGCAGCATGTAATCGATTTCAATAGAAAATCGCACCCCTGACCCATTTATATATATATATATATATATATATATATATATATATATATATATATTGATGAGCAGAATAAATAAAAATAAAAAAATTGTTTCCCAAGTTTAAATTAGCGATAGAAAAATCATAAGTACCATGTTTAGGCAGAGAAGAAGTTAAGAATTTTTTCTCCAAAAATTTGCCATTTTGAGCTTCTTATGAGAAAAAAAGATACAAAATTTTTTGCCATGGCATTTTGGTCCACCAGATGACAATTTTGTGAATTTTTGTGTCACTCAGCGGGACCTAGGATTTGATTTTAGACCCATGGTTTCTTGGGAAAGTATTTTTAGAATTCTTCGAATTGACCAGCCCCAATGTATATCTATATTAACAGAAAGTTTGTGAATTCTTAACACTTGTGCTCATCTTGTCAAAGAATTTATAATTTTATTTTTTATATATGTATTATGTAGCATTTATATTTATATTGCGAACGTATTTGTAAAGAAATTCTAAATTAATTGCTGAATTTTTGTTATTATTGTTAATCATTTTCAATCAAGTTTTTAATGAAATTTACAAAATCCTTATTAATTTACCTTTATCTTGTTTTGTCTACATTATTCGAATAATTCAAATGATTTTAGATACGTGATGGAATTATTCGAATTATTTGTTTTATTCGAACAACAGAAAAATCGAATAATAATTGGAATATACTGGTAGACATGCATAATTCCTATTGTAGTTTAAAAATTTTTACATCATTCCACCAAACAAACTTTTTAATCATTTAAAAAAGATTTAAAGATTAAGAAAATTTGAAAAAGCAACAGTATGTTGTTAAGAAAATAAATAAAAACTCAACCTTTATTCCTTTTTTCTTTTTATTTTTTCATGATAATGGTACAACATTTACAATCGTTAACAAATAGATACTTTTCTTTTATTTATTTTCTTTTCTTGCTAACAAATTGATTTATATGTATTTTTCTTCTTCCTTTCTCTGCTGATGTGATGAGAAAGTTACTTTTTTAAACACACAACGAGTCGAGGATATTTCAAAAAGAAAAAAAAGCAAAAACCATATACATCCGAATAGACAAACACACAGATTCAGACTTATACATTTATAAAAACTCTCGTGAATATAAACGTCTATGTGTTGCTGAACCAAGTTCTAGCAAGTTTCCTTCCTGTTCGTTTTTTTTTTCATATGTTTCGACTGTTTAAAGAAGGATAATATTTTGTGTTCTGCAGAAAAAAGGAAAAAAAAACAACGAAATGTATAAAAATAAGAAGTAACTTTTTTTCTCTAAAAAAAAAAAAATACTTAAAATTTAGTACGATATAAAAAAGACATAATACTTACTAAATACATTCAGATATTTAAAGGACAACATTATCTTGCTACTACACTTTACTAAGTTTGGAATCTTGGCTGTCTTAAATTATATAACCATAGATCATTAGACTCTTTTGTGACATTTTGTAGTGAAATGTTTTATACACATAAAAGATATTCCTAAATTGGAAAATATGCCCTTAAAATAATAATTATGCTCTTAAAATATTATTTTTTCTGTCGAAATTTTAAATTATCTATAATTCATGCTAAAAATAATTTGATTTTTATTATCAATTACAAAAAAATATAGTCTTTTCACTTAAAAATATTCAAATTTAAAACATTTTATCATGAAATTTCAACATTTCTATAAATTTTTAAGATGAAAATTATTAAAGAATCGGATTTGAAATTTCATTAATGGCAAAATATGTAAAAAATTAAAAATTTTTTCCTAACTGTAAAATATGCAAAAAGAGCTCTAAAATATACAAAAATATGCTAAAATTGCTATTGTCAAAATATGATCTAAAATAAGGATTTTTTGTGAAAATATGACTGAATTCAAAATATGCAAAAATATGCTGTAATAACCAAAATATACAAAAATATGCTGTAACAAATCGATGTCAAAATTCTTAAAATTTTCTCAAACGATTAAATAACTAATAGTTTGCTGGTTCATTTGAAACTTAGGAAAAAATATGATTTTGCATATTTTTGGTTGCCCTGATTTGGTAATGACAATATAATGTTTCAAACCGGCTATTAGACTATTTCTTTGTGATCATATTAGAAACAATTGATTACCTCTAAACTCTAAACTGAAGACAAACTCTTAACGAATATCTTGAATACCTTAATTAATGTATTAAAATACGACATTACATATTTACTGTGTTATTAAATTCTCTGAAATCTCTGATTGTACTTAAAGTTTTTTGTTTCCTTTTCAATTTCCAAGTATTTTGTAAAAGTTTAATGCAACTTGTATAAACAGCAAACAAACAATCAACATCCTCACTCACACAGATATTTATATACTATTGAATACATACACATAAACCAAAAAAAAAAAAAAAAAAAATAAAAAAAAAAATACATGAACAAGTATATAACTAGTCGTATTTGTATTCATAGTTGTAATAGTCGCACAAGACTCTTATTATTATACGAATATAAAGTCTGAAGCTAACAGGATCTTTCATTTACTTTAAGACTATTCGAACATTGAATTGAAAATAAAATTTAAGTTAAAGACGTTCTTTATAAAGTTTACGACATGAATGTAAGTACATTAGGATGTCCAAGAAGAAATAATATTGTTTTGATTGATTAAATATAATTTTAAATCGGGTAATCGTTTAACAAAACATAGGGTAATAATTAAGAAATGCCAAAAGGAAAACCTATACACAGAACCTGTTCCGTTGCTTGTGAAAAGTTTTCGAATCGACAAAAGGTTTACAGTCATATTCACAAATATCTTTTAAATTTAAAATGCTTTTTAAATAATATAATATATAATAAATAATATATAATATATAATAATTTTTCAAAAAATTTTGTATCCAAAATATATTTTAAATTTAAAATTGGTTTATGAATGCGGGTGATAAAATTTTATTGCGGATCCATTTTTTACCAGGATTTAATATTCATCACCGTGTTTTAAAAAAGACAAGTATACATTTTCGAACTGAAAATTTCTCACATAGTTACAGTTACGAGTATTGGAAGAGATTCTTAAGTAGCGTGGAAATCAATTCTAAGACCAATTACTAACGTGAAAGTTTGGAAGCAAATTGAATCTAATACAAATGATAGTCGAAAACTGCAATAGTTTTGACTAGTTTAAATAATCTGATTTCAATGGGATAGAATACTTTATGTTCACCTTCAAAGGTAATTTACAGCGACTGTATAAAATGGGATTCTATTCCAGTATGCTGGATATAGTTTCATGTTGCTTCTACTCCTAAGAAAGGAAAGGTTCCATACAATAATGCTAAGGGCTATAGACCTATCTAACTTCGAACAGTTTAGATGTTACTTGGATAAATTAGGGACATCCTAAAGTATATGCTTCCCATCTGAGTATGTGTATAAATACTTGTATGTAAGTGTGTGCTTTGCTTATCCTAGTATTTGGGCTATAGTAACTAGACCGAAATTTCAAATTTACTACAATATACTGCAAACTATTTAATTTATTACTACCAGAACTGTAGGAATGATATGAGTACATATGAGTGTATTTCAATATATGTTTTTATATGTGTTATTATGTATACAGTATCGATTTGATTTGATTGAATTACAGATTTGTTTGTGTTCTTCTTTTTATTTTATATTTTCATATGTATTTAGTAAAATCTCTGTATGTCAGAATAAAAAGAATGTATTATAATATACTTACATAATATATTACATATACTTACATATATATATATATATATATATATATATATATATATATATTTAATATAGAAAAGGTGTATCTCGACTTTTAGTAACTTTACAGGTGCAAGAGAAAACCTAAAAACTTAAGATGCAAGTAACTTTTTTACGCAATTCTTATTCAAAAGATGGGATAAGTTAGGGATTTTGGCTAAATTTTTTACAATAATGGAATTTAAGAAAGAAATATCGTTATAGATTATGGTGACCTTAGTAATAGGTCATTGTTTAATATATTTGTGAAAAAAAATTAATTTTATCGCGACTACATATCATATCTTGCTTACCACTATTGTTAATCTGTTTAGAAACGTGTTATCCTTTTAAACTAGCCATCGTCTTCCATGATATTGACCAAGTCCATTCTGAAATTTCTTGTAACACCTGGAGCATTTTCGGCTTTGCTTCCAGAATGCTCTAAACAAATGTGATTACATGCAAACGAATTTTAGATAAATAAGTTCAAGAAAAATCATTTTTTATGTTAAATTACACTACACAGTGGGGCAGAATCGAAATTTTTTGAAAATAAATCTGTAAGTTCTAATCGGCTGGTTCGATCTAAATAAAATTTCACATTCGCACAGCAGAGTAGTGTACAATTTTAGAAGGCGGACTCTACAGACCTCTCTGGAGCGGAGCTAAGGGGGCTCAAAGTGGAGTACCTCCGACATAGAAAATTTTTAACCGTTTGCCAAATTTTTGCTTCTTATACAATTTTAAATATTTTTACATCTTCTCAAATCTTTTAAGGCCTTTGAAAAACATGCCTGGACGTGCTATTTATTTCTTACACTTTTTAAGTTATTTGCATTTGAAATTTTAACTATTTCAATTTTGCAAAATCTTGGTCCAGTTTTTTAAATATATAGCCTAATATTTTTAGCCGACTGTGTAAATTTTTCCAGTTAATTAGATAACCAAATTTTCTATCGAATAAAAGAAATTGGAAGTCCATATCTTTTTCGAGTCCAAAAATAAACGATCTTTTATTTGAAAATTGCAAATTTTATAATTCTTTTTTTTGGCGGAAAAAGTATCTACGCTCTTTTTTTATCTAATTCAAAATTTTCTTTAAGAACGTAAAAAAACAGCTCAATCACCGAATTTGACATATTTTATATCGAAATTTTGATTTCAACCTATATGTTCGGAAATCTCAAAGCTTGAATCTTCAAACAGAATGAAGTTTCGGAATCTCCAATGTGTTCTACAAACTTTGCAAACGTGATTCATGGGACATACAACAAAAGTGGACTTTTTGGGCAAAATTACAAAAAATCCTATTTTTAGGATTTTCGTCGGTTTTTTGGGAATTTTGGGATTCCTTTCACAAACATTTTAATTTTTTATACTCTATCATTTTAAAAGATAAAGTCTACAATCACTGAAAATTTGTTAAATTATCTTAACTAAGAAAGATTTTATTACAGATAAAGTACTATTTACAGTTACTTCAAAAAATAAATTTCTTCAAAATTTCATCTTAATTTCAAAAATCTGAAAAACTATGGACTCCATGTTTTTCAAATAAATAGCTTTTATATCTTTTATAGAACCGAAAGTACGATACTTTAATTTTATATATGGCACAAAAATTGCCAAAATCATTGTACTATTGTAGATGTGAAAAAGCCATAACTAAATAAATAATTTCTTCTTGTGTTGTATGATATATAAAAATTTGCAGTAACGTAGTTTTTGATCTATAAAAGATAATCTTTTTGGATAGAATTAAGAATATTATCAGCTACGTAATACAATTTTGTTTGAAAAAAGTCTAGTTCATACTTTTTTCGATTTTTGGAACTAAAGTAGAATGTTTGTAAAAAATTGGTTTTTGGATAAACTATAAATATTTTATCTGTAATAAAATCTTTGTTAGTTGAGATATAAGAAAATTTAAGATTTTTTAAAAGGAATCCCACAATTAACAAAAAAACAAAAGTCCACATTTGTTGCATGTCCCATGAATCGCGCTTGAAAAATTTTTAGGATCTATCAGAGATTCCGAAATTCTGTTTATAAACTCTTTTTAGCAAACTTTCAGTAAAAATCAATTTTGCTACTTTCTTGCTACTAATACAATTCACTTAAAATTGACATACACAAGGAATATTTGTATATAATAATTGTTTATTATACTGCACAGTGGGGCAGAATCGAAATTTTTTGGAAATAAATCTGTAACTTCTGATCGGCTAGATGGATTTTCTTGAAATTTGGTATAGACATAGCAGAGGAGCGTAAAATATTAAGTTTGGAAGGGGGGGGGGGGGGTACAACAAAACCCTCAGAGGCGGAGATAAGAGCGCTCAAAGTTAGGTACCTCTGACATGAAAAATTTTTAATCACTTGCCAAATTTTTGTTCTCGTCCGATGCTTACTCCTAGTTATCTCTTATAGTTTTCGTGTTATTTGCGTTTGAATTTTTAAACACCATAATTTTGCATGTTCTTGGTCCAGTTTTTTTAATATATATCCCAGTATTTCCGACCAATTTTATTAGTTAAAGAACAAAATTATCTACTGAATAAAGAAAATTTGAAGTCGATATCTTTACCGAGTCCAAAAATAAACGATTTTGAATTTGAAAATTGCAAAAAAGTATCTACACTCTTTTTTATCTAAAATAAAATTTTCTTTAGCAACATATAATAATTTTGCACTTTTCTGAAAGGTAACTTCACAGAAGTGACTTTAAGATAAAAAACAAGCCCAATAACTCAATTGCTCATGGTCCACACCGACCCGAATTCGATCCATTTTATATGAAAGTTTTGATTTTATACCATATTTTCTCAAATCCCATAATAGGAATCGACAAGCGGAATTTGTTTTAGGTATCTTCAATATGTTATTAAAAGTTTTGAATCAAAATCTACGGGACTTCGGAAAAATGTGGATTCTATAGCCAAAAATGTAAAAAACCCCATTTTTGGGAGTTTTGATTAGTTTATTTGGGAATTCAGGAAAAGCCTAACCCTGATTGAAATTTGGTTAACGCGCTTTTATTTATATTAATAAGATCCACATTTCCTGCAAATTTGATTAAGATATCTTTATAACCAAATATGTTGTTACAATTAAAAATTTGTATTTTCTCCAAAAACCCAAAATTGGGCCTTTTGTTTGATTTATTTCTAAATTACGAAGGAAATTTTAAAAATATGTATTCCAGATTAAGCTTATCCTTTAGCATATATAATTTCCGATCTTTTGCAAAAAGATTCATGTTTATATTTCCAATTTATTGTATATATGACTTTACTGTAATACTGTAATATTTTCTTACCACTTTTATGATAATTTTATTAAATTTTTAAATTTTAAGAAGTAAAGCAAGCTTTTAAAAAAAGGTGGGTGGCACCCACTTGCAATACATAAATGTCAAGTTTCATTTCAATCGGGTCAGTAGTTTCAACATAAGGTCAAGTTAAATAAAGTAAACCATATTCAGACAAAAATGGGCGTAAAAAGGGTGTGGCATCCAGTAAAAATCTAGTATAATAATGTTAATAGCCTGTAAAATAACAACAACAACGGCAACATATAACAACATTTGGATTAAATAATTTAAATGATTTTTATTTCCAATCATATTGAGAAAAGCTGCGGAAAATTCGAACTTCAAGGGTCCATAAAACCGAAAAACGAACTAACTTTGAAAAAGCATTTGAGAGTTGTGCCTGACTACTGGTACGCTTTCATTATACGTTGGAATTATTAATGCAATTTTTTCTTGTTGCGCTATGTTATAAATAAAATTAATTTAATAAATTAAGTTTCATATAAGTTGGAGCTTTTTCTTTCAGAACAAAATAATTAAATGAGTAGGGACTTTTTTTAATGACTATAAATCTGACCATAAATCTTAAATTTTTATTAGACGTGTATTTGTGTTTATTCTACCATATTACATTAAAAACACGATAAAAAACGAGATACGCCTTTTCTATATTAAGCCAACGATATATATATATATATATATATATATATATATATATACATAATATATGTAAATATGTAGGTATTTATTTTTAGTCTCACGAAGCGTTTAATCCTCTTTATGGTTAGTATAACAAATAAAATTTGCAACTACCGAGGCAGAAATATTTACATCTCCAAATAAGTTCTATTGAAAAATAATTGAAATTAGATTTCCAATTAAATTAATTAATTAATTGAATTTGTTGTTTAAAGTATATTAATTAACTAAAAATTATTTTTTTATACTGCCTTTACAAAAGTTTTTTGGATACTGATATAACGTCGATAATATTATAGTTACTTTAACATTTAATTAATTTTTTAGGACCTTTTAATTCCTTCAATATGTTGAAATTTACATTGCTTGAGTATTCAGTAAGATTATAAATGAATCTAAATATTTATGTACATCTAATATAATTTACCAATGCGTGACATTAAATCATTAAAGTGTAGTTACAAATTTAATATTAGAACGTATGTATAAGGAAGTATTAAATATTTAAGGCACACTAAATAGTGATGTAATTTATTTATAAAAAAAAAAAAAATAGTAAAACATAATTATTCTTATGTGTTAGCTATTTGAATGTTATATCTGTACTATTTCGACTTGATTACATCTTGAATTAATATAAATGGTTTATAAGCGCTTGAATAAAATCTTTATTTATTGTTTGCTTTAAAGATCAGGGGTGCACATCGAAGGTGAACTATTATTGGTGGTATTCAATATTTTTATCCATATTAATGTTATAAAATCAAGTATGTGATTTTTGGAATTTTAAATATAGATAAATTTTAAGGTGGAAGGAACTATAGGATATAAATTAATTGCATATTGCTTAAAATGACGAAAATATTGCAGGTTTTTTCACTTTATTTTTTTTTCTTAACAGTTTGATAAAATTAAGTTTTAATAGAAGATGCCAACAAAGTTGAATTTTGTGTAGCATATAGCTACAAAGAAAAAAAAGTGGACTTTAATTACGACATTGCTTATATTAATTAAATTTTTGTTTGATTTTGCTATATATGTATATATATATATATTAGAATTATGATTGAATGTTTGACTAAAATCTATTAAACAATTCTACAATCAATAAAATTCCTACTCTTCAGGAAAAACGCACGAATTTAAAGAATTATTGGAAATATTTGAATAATACAATACAGTTAAACGAAAAAGATATTAAAACTTAAAAACTGATTGAGAGAAACGAAACTTGGTACGTATATAGTTTTATCTTGGCGTTATATACACTCTGTGGAAATCACTGATAATCACGTATAAATCAGATTTTTATAACCTTTGACCTCTAGTATCCCATGAAGCTCACATGTGATTATCAAGTTAAGTTTCCCTTCATTAAATTTTGGTTTTTGTTTTTTTTTTTTTTTTTTTTTTTGGTTATTTAACTAAGTTTTACAATAATGTATGTATGTAGCGTATATATAATATGAAAATCTATGTCATATAAGTTACTATAGTGATCATAAAATGTGTATTCTTAATAATACGTTTAAAGTATGTAATGTCTATTCTTACATATAATTCCCGAAAATTTCATATAAAATCTTTCACCTCTGCGGGACACAATGAAGATCATGTTATCCTATTTGAGTGACAGATATCTGAAAAAATCGTCAAAAACAATCAAAATGAACTTACATTCATAGAACAGCTCGAAATTGAATATAACCTCCGGTATCTATGACGGAAATAGCAATATCAAAATTGTAAAAGCAATAGTGTCGAAAGATTAATAATCTCATCAAATATTTAAAATTCGTACTTACCAAATAATTATATATTAAATAGGGTGATTATTCGAGTAAAAGGTCTTTTTTTTATAGAAGTGAATATTTCCTGCAAAAGACTATATTTCTCTAAAAAAACTCAACAAATTTTATAATATTCAAGTTAAAATTTATTAAATATAATTATTTTAAGGAACAAATTTTAATTAAGTTGTATATATTATGTATAGAAACTATAGCTAAAAGCTTGTCTCAATTTCTTCGAAATCGATTTTACTACTCCTTCAAAAAAATAAGTAAACTATTATTACAAATCGTCACCGAAAATCTAAAACAACATAAAATCAAAATTTTAAAATTCGGGTTTTTGATGGTATAAATTTTATTTATATACTTTTTCAAAATACATATGTTCATAAATTTTCAAACTTATATCTCCAAAAATAATGATAAAATTTACGAAATTCAAAACAGTGTACGATTTTATTAAGTCAAAAGAACGTAACTTCACATTTCGCTGAGCAATTTGTTAGAAAAATTAAACAAAATATTTAATTTCATTAAAGAATTTAGATTTATAAATTACTAAAGATATGAAAGCTATTAAAAATTTTGGAAAACATTTTTGAAAAAAAAAAAAAAAAATATTTTCTGTTGTTACAAATCCATTTGTATAATAAAATAAATTTCTCTTTTGCAGAAAATAATGATATAATTCAAAAAATAACCATATAAATGAAAAAAAAAGTTTAGACTTCAATACTACTTCATTTGCTACCAAGAAAATATCAATTCTTGTTAATTATAATTTTTACTAAAATTTGTATGGACGTTACGTGTTTTTGATTTCAGAAAATACACATCCAAGAAACGTATTCTACATAACTTGAAAAATATTGTTTTATCAATATTTTGTTGTTGTACAATTAGTTTTGATTTTAGAAAGTTTTTTGTTCCCCCTGTAAAGTTATGAAAAGTATTTGTTTAAACTTAATTTCAATTTTCAATTTAACTTTAAACTATATTTATAAAACATAACAAGAAATTAACTGTATGAATGTTAATCAGTTAACAATTTTTTTCTAAATTTCCATTCAAATATTAGTATTTTGTACATATGTTTTTAGAAATAAGCCGGTTTTTTGTATTTAAAAAAACCGGTTTATTCGCTATTCGAAAAATGTCGGTGACCCTAATATTGAACATGTCACCGAAGACTGAGGAAATCATATTAATCTTTCGTTTTTTTACGATAGATTCTGTCTAAAGAGTTGAAAATAGTTGGAAATTGAATTAAAGTTATTTTATTTTTATATATTTTATTGACATGTTTTTCTTTTTTCTTTATATTTTTTAAGAGCTGTCGACTTTTGTCAAAAAATTTTAAACCAATTAGGAAATTAAATATATTAATTAATAATATAATTGAATTTCAATATAAAATTAATTAATCATTTTATTAAAAAATTATTTGGGATAATTTTTTTCTGTGTAGTATTACATAAATTACTGGAAACATTATTCGGAAAATTGTTTACATTTTCGTTTCTGTGAAATCTTAAAAATAGACTTATATTAAGTTTATAACGACTGTGCAAACATAAAACCAAGGTTGGCTACCGTTACTGCTAAAATATCCTTACCACTAAAAACCCTATTCAATTTGACTACCGTTACCCTTACATTACCGTTACCGGAATAACTAGAAATATCGTTACCGCTAAAATACCATTACCTTTATTACACAGTTTGAGAAAAATAATTATTTTGGAGAAATTGTTTTGAATAGTTACCCCAGTCCGATCTATTTATACTTGACTCTTCTTTATGTTACATGCTTGTCAAAAGACATCTGCGAAACTTGTGAAATAACCGTTACCGCCAAAATACTATTAGCGTAACAACTACGAATTCCTTTAACGCTAAAATACCGTTACCTTATTTTATATCTTCTATATAGTCTTCTCCTCTTCATAGTGTTGGGTATTATTCATTCAAGTTGACCGAACATAAAATGAAAACTTTTAAACTTCCTTCATACAATTGCTTTGAATTTATGTCTTGCTGGCGGCATACTTCCGACAATATTTCCTTTGAAGGATAAACACAGAAAAAAAACAAGAAGGAGGAAAACAAGAAATAACAGTTATTATTTTTAATGGTACAAACTAATTCATACAAACAAATAGAGTACAATAAACTAAATGTCATTCTTAGTAAAATAAAAACTAGACTAGACGTTTTGTACGAACAATACGGAGTAAGAATACTCGTACTCCTTGTTTCCCTTTTTAGAGAAAAAGTAAAGATGGTCATTGGAAAGGAGAGAGAGAGAGAGAGAGAAAAGAGACACATTTGCATATAACGATATGACAGTGACAACATAAACAAAGTCTTTACACTTAAGTTAACAAATGCGAATATACAGTCATTTAAAAGAGTAAAATATTTGATTTTGTGAAAAAAATATTCATACATATGTATCCAGTTGGAAATTTCTTTAATACATCATAAAGTAGTTATTGTCACCTATTCCCATATAAAAAACATAATTTTCATATATATACTATGAAAATTCTTAAAGACAAATTCAGTAGGTTGTCAATAGTACTGACGAAATTATGACTTATCTTTATTATGTCTACATATGCATTGAAATATTTTAAAAATGGTTTAAAAAAATAGTTTAGAAAATCTTTTTGATACTGATGACTTTATTCACTATCAACTTAGTACTACTGTTAAGTAATTTTTTCCTCACTAGTTTAGAAATTCAAGAAAAGAATGTTGTATTTATTTTAAAATATAATAAGTTTATTTAATGCACTTCTACTTAACACTTTACAGCTCCAAAGTTAAAAAGGAAAAGAAATTAGTAATATAATAATTTTGGTATGTACCTAAATTCGAATTTAATAATTGAGTGAAATAATTATCATAAACATAAGTTCGAAACAAATATACGTATGCATGTATGCACACACGTATCAATATACCGCTCTTGTAATGCAGTTACACCAATAACCAGATTAACAAATGGTATGTATATGTTAATTACATATGTTAATTGCAGTACAGCAAATCTAGTTATAGGTGTAGCTGCACTATCACTCAACGAGAATTTGAATGCAAGAGCAATAAGAAAATATGTAGGTATGTACATCAAATATCATGAATACGTCATGAACTTGTTTAATAACTGTGTAATTGTCTTGAAGTGCATTTATAAAAATACACTTCAAGACAATTCGAATAGGTACACACCAAATATGAGAATACATAGAAAATATTAAGTAGGCAAAGTGTAAATTATTAAAGTTTATAATAGGTGTAATTCAATTAATAATATGAGTAGAAATGAAATACAAAGTATATATTTTTAAGAACATTCTCCCCCCTTAAAAACGAAAGTTTTTACAATAATTGAAGTTTAAGGACGGCCTATAGTTGGGAGTGATTTTAGTCGAGTTATAAAACTCCGCTATGCTCCGACTCACAGCGATTTGCAGTAGGCTCCATCCTTCATCCTTAAATTTTGTTTATCTAAGTTAGTTGATTAGTTTCTGAGTATTCTGGAGAATTATCTGGAAGAAAAGAAATTTTAGATATAGGTCTCTTAATTATTTTATTTTTAGTTAGAACAGATACCACCCTTATTAATCCATCAGTTCCTGGATGTACATCCTTAATGCGTCCAATTAGCCATTGTCCGGGACCACATCTGTCATCTGCTATGAGCACTAGATCTCCAATTTTAGGATTTGTGTTGCCTTTTAGCCATTTTGGTCGTGCTTGAAGTCGATTTAGATATTCTCTATGCCATCTCTTCCAAAAATGTTGTTTCATAATTTCTACAATTTTCCAGCGTGTAAGGTGATTAATATTGCGATCAAGCAATGTGTCCTCTTGAATGCATTGCATTGGCTCCCCTACAAGAAAGTGCGCTGGTGTAAGGGCATCAAAGTTGGATGGATCTGAGGAAAGCGGGCACAAGGGACGAGAGTTTAAGCAGCTTTCAATCTGACAGAGAAGAGTAGCCAATTCTTCAAAGCTTAGAAGTCGGTCATTTGTGATACGTTTTAAGTGGTGCTTAACGGATTTCACACCAGCCTCCCATAAACCACCAAAATTTGGTGAGGCTGGTGGAATAAAGTGCCAATTCGTGCAATTTAAACTTAATGCATGGCGAAGATCTTCAGGCAACGATTTTATATTTTTGTGGTAAAGTATCTGAAGCTCTTTCGAGGCTCCCACAAAATTTGTACCGCAATCTGAGTAGATATCAGTACATGCACCTCTACGGGAAATAAAACGTTTGAATGCAGCAAGAAAAGAATTCGTCGTTAGATCCGAAACAGCTTCCAAGTGTATAGCTTTAGTGACCATGCATATAAATAAACAAATATACCCCTTGGAAACTATAGTGGATCTTAAAGTTGAGTTTTTAATAGATATTGGACCCGCATAGTCAACTCCACTATGCTTAAAGGCTCTAGTAACATTCAGACGTACATATGGTAAATTACCCATAACTTGTTGTGCAGTTTTAGCAGAATATTTAAAACATTGAATACATTTATGAATAACTGTTTTAGCTAATTGGTTTCCAGAAACAATCCAGAATTTGCGATTCACAATAGACATGGTAAGGGTAACACCTCCATGTAAGGTTTTCTCATGGGAATCCATGATTATTAGCTTTGAAAGTGGATTAGATTTAGCTAATATTATTGGGTGTTTCACATTGTAACTCAAATAAGAGTTTTGCAAGCGACCACCTACACGAATAACTAGATTTTCATCAAGGAATGGCATTAATTTGAGCAAAGAACTATGTTTTATCTCTCGGTTTTTAGAGAGAAGTTTAATTTCATGAGGAAAATCTATTGATTGTGTTAGTTTAATTAAACGAAATAAAGTTTCATTGATTTCCGATATTTTCAAGACATCTGTTTGTCTCAATTTGGGATTTTTGCAATTATTAATAAAACGAAAACACAAAGCAGAAATGCGAAGTATGGTTCTCAAATTAGAAAATCTAAAAAGGATTTCGGGGTACACTTTTTCATGACAAATATTTGTAGAAACTTTAGACATTCTTTGTTCTTCGGCGGTATGCAAATTTGAAAGACCCTTTGGCCATGAGGACGAAGGTTGATATAAAAATGATGGTCCAAACCACCATGTTTGATTTTCGATTAAATTTTCAGCCAACATTCCCCTGGACGCGCAGTCTGCCGGATTCAACGATGACGGCACATATTTCCATTGAAGTGGACTGCTTAATCGTTGTATATCTGCGACTCTATTCGCAACATAGACTGTCCAGGAGGAAGGAGGCTTTTGAATCCAACTTAAAACTGTTGAACTATCACTCCAATAATAAATGTTACTAATGTTTATGTCTGACAATGATTCTTTTACACTCTGTACTAATTGCACTAATAATTTGGCAGCACACAACTCTAGCCGGGGTATAGACACAGACTTGACGGGAGATATTTTCGATTTTGACTGTAAAATATTCACGAATATACCATCAGAAGTAATTGCTCTTAGGTAAATGACAGCTGCGTATGCTATTGTCGATGCATCACAAAAGCAATGCAACTCAGTTTGTGTTTGGTTTGACCAATGAATCCAACGAGATATTTTCAAATTAGCAAGCTGTGATAATGAAGATCTATATTTGAGCCATTTTTGCTCAATATCATTTGGGATTTGTTCATCCCAGCCTATACCATGTTCCCACAGTTGCTTAATGAAGGACTTGGCGACTACAGTAGATGGTGTCAGCCACCCTAATGGGTCAAAAAGGCTAGCCGTTTCAGAAAGAATTGACCGTTTTGTGATACACATAGTATCCTTAATATTGACTTTGAATGAAAATGAATCATTTTCAGTATTCCACTGAATACCAAGAGTTTTAACAACATTATCTCTATCAAATTTCAAAGTAGCAGAATAATCCCTATACTCTTCAGGGATTGTTTGTAAAAGTTCTTTTGAATTAGTTATCCATTTTCGAAGATTACATCCTCCATTTTTTAGTAGAGCACAAAGGCTTTTTTGCAAAGCTATAGCATTTTCCAAGCTATCAGCTCCGGAAATTACATCATCGACATATGAGTCAGAAATTAATATTTTAGCCGCATCTGGGAATTCCACTTCAAAATCATGCGCTAGTTTTTGTAATACCCGAATTGCTAAATAAGGCGCCGAGGTCGTCCCATAGGTCACCGTATTCAACTCGTAAATAGAAATATCATCAGTAGGCTTGAATCGCCAAAGAATTTGTTGGAATTTTCGATGTTCTGGAAATACATCGATTTGTCGAAACATCTTTTCAATATCCGCACTGAATGCTATTTTATGCCTCCTCCATTTGGTAATTATAGCAGGAAGATTATTTTGAAGAGCAGGACCTGGGAAGAGTTCCTCGTTTAGAGATTTATAATTATTAGAATGAGAACTTCCATCAAAAACAACTCGAAGTTTGGTTGTTGTACTGCTCTCCTTAAAAATACCATGGTGGGGCAAAAAATAGGAATTTGGTCGTATATCGTTAGGATATTTTCCAATTCTTGTCATATGTCCCAGTGATTCATACTCTTGCATAAAGGTTTTGTAACTTTCAGCAAATTGGGAACGTTTTGAAAATGAAATTTCTAAATGTCGTAAACGCTTAAAAGCTGCCATGACATTGTTTTCAATATTAGGTTCAGTGTTATCTTTAAGAAGAGATTTAAATGGTAAATACACCATATAACGACCAGTATCTGTTCGACATGTTGTGGTTTCAAAAAAATTTTCACATGCCAATTCTTCATTGGTCAGTTTTCTTTTCGTAACAACTTCTTCTTGTTCCCAGAAAGATTTTAAAATGCTCTCCAAATTAGCATTATGAATGTATATTCTATTAGCTGATATAGCGTTATTATTACCAGAAAACACCCAACCGAAATGAGTATTTTGAAAGAATAAATTCTTATGTACAAATGACTCAGACGCTATTTTAATTTTGGAACAAATATCAGAACCTAAAATTATCTCAATGGGATCAGATTCAAAAAATAGTGGATCAGCCAAACTGTCATTACTGAGTTCAGGCATTGAAATGTATTTACTTGAAGGATCGGGGGTGTATGAAGAAAGAGTGGGTAAAACTAAAGCTGTACATGACAATACTGGTACCTGTTTCCTAGAGTATAAATCGATATTCACTAAATATCTGGACAAATTTTCATTCCCATTACCAATACCGATGATCTTACAATAAGATTTAGTCTTTTTCAAACCTAATATCTGCACAGCAGATTCAGAGATTAAACTTCCCTGTGATCCGGGGTCTAAAAGTGCACGCAGAGGAAAGTAACCACGGTTTGTTCGAATATTCAATCTAATAGTATATAATAAAACAGTTTGGAAAGAATTTGAATTGTGAATTGTGACCTGAGGTGACCTATTACGTTCAGAATTAGACGAAGTTGCAGAAATGGTTGTGGAATGAGGTTCCTCAGAATGGAGAACTGTATGGTGAAGTTGTTTACAAATTATACAGCGAAATGGAGAGTCACATTTATTGTGATCATGTCCTATTGCAAAGCAATTATGGCAAATGCCTTTATTGGATAAAAATTCATTCTTTGAATGTAAAGAAAGAGCCAAAAATTTAAAGCACTTTGATAGTGAATGATTCTTATCACAATATGAACAAGAAATAGTTTTGGGTTTAGAAAAGTTACCAGAATTACAAGAAGTCTTTTTTGAAATATTAAAGTTTTTATTAGCCCTAGTCTTAACAGGTTTTAGCTTAGAAAAAAGGGAAATTCCATCATTTATGGATTCCAGAGTGCGGAAAGTTCTTTCCAGAAATGCAAAAAATTCATCCCTAAGTGGAAGTTCGGTAGACGATTTCAAGGAGTGTTCCCAATCCTTTCTGGTCTGAATATCTAATTTCTGTACAAGTAAATGTATAAGAATCGGATCCCAGCTTTGGGTGTTTATATTCAGATTCTTTAGTGAAGACAAACATTCTTGGGCAGAGTCTAGTAATGTTTTAATTGATTCAAATCCACCATCGGACTTTGGAATATTGAAAAGCTTTAATATTAAATTTCCTACTAGCATTCGCTTGTTATGATACCTTGATTCCAGAATTTTCCATGCGGAATCATAATTTGCCTCTGTGGCAGAAATAGTTTTAATTAGATTAGCAGCTTCTCCAGAAAGCGTGCCTTTCAAATAATAAAATTTCTGAACTTTATTCAGTGAATCGTTGTGGTGCACAAGAGAGAAATATATGTCTCGAAATGGTATCCATTCCATATATTCTCCAGAAAATTTGGGTAATGATATTTTTGGAAGTCTAGTATCGGAGTTAATTGTCGTATCAGAACGACTGTTAGGTGTAACAAATGTACTAGTCATAGGACTATTCGTGGATGAATGCTCTGGAAGAGAGTCAATTATCTTGCCCTTGAATGTAAGATAATTTTCTGAAAAATCTAAGTATATATCTTCTTTTATGTAGGGCACATCATCCACGTTTATGGATTCCTCATGTACTTGATGCACTATTTTGTCATGTTGTGTTTCAAATTTGTTGAACATATCCTCCACTCTTTGGGCTAATGATGTTAAATAACCACATGACTTTTCGTTTTTATTTTTCTGTTCAAAACGGACTTCTAACCTCACCAATAATTGAAACAAGTCACGTTGTTCTTTTATTAAAATATCAAGACCACTCATATTTTTTAACTTGCACCAAAAATAAAACAAAATGAAAATTATAAATCACCACACTTATTCAAGGTATCAATTTAGAAAAAAAGAAAAAGAATAATTTGAACTAAATTGGGAAGAAACTATTCCCGGGTTTCGGCACCAATAAATATGTTAAGTAATTTTTTCCTCACTAGTTTAGAAATTCAAGAAAAGAATGTTGTATTTATTTTAAAATATAATAAGTTTATTTAATGCACTTCTACTTAACACTTTACAGCTCCAAAGTTAAAAAGGAAAAGAAATTAGTAATATAATAATTTTGGTATGTACCTAAATTCGAATTTAATAATTGAGTGAAATAATTATCATAAACATAAGTTCGAAACAAATATACGTATGCATGTATGCACACACGTATCAATATACCGCTCTTGTAATGCAGTTACACCAATAACCAGATTAACAAATGGTATGTATATGTTAATTACATATGTTAATTGCAGTACAGCAAATCTAGTTATAGGTGTAGCTGCACTATCACTCAACGAGAATTTGAATGCAAGAGCAATAAGAAAATATGTAGGTATGTACATCAAATATCATGAATACGTCATGAACTTGTTTAATAACTGTGTAATTGTCTTGAAGTGCATTTATAAAAATACACTTCAAGACAATTCGAATAGGTACACACCAAATATGAGAATACATAGAAAATATTAAGTAGGCAAAGTGTAAATTATTAAAGTTTATAATAGGTGTAATTCAATTAATAATATGAGTAGAAATGAAATACAAAGTATATATTTTTAAGAACAACTACTGTAGTCATTAAGATAACTTATGACTATGGTCTAAATATTACTAACTTTAGTCAATTGTAGGAAATGTCATTAAGTCTTCCCAAGTAATTTTTCATCACGTAATGACTTGTACTTCAAGAATGACACAATTTCCTATTGATTATATACATAATTTATTGTTAGAAAAATCAATGAAATCATTATTTTATATAATGTTTATGTATGTAGGAATATATGTATGTAGTATATTTTACACATAAAATCAACATTTATTTATATCAGTCTATGCAAATATATCTTTATCAACTAGTCATGTTAATGATACTGATTTCCATAAGAAGAATATAAAAAACTGTGTTCATTAAAGAAAAACAAACAATGTTGTTTAACCCTTTATGGATCTGATGTGATAGATACATATATAAATTATTGCATGATTCTCTATATGAACTAAGTATTCAAAAGCTACTCTATATTAGTTATCATAGGAATCCTAATTAGATAACATTGTTACGATAATTTGTTTTATAGATTTAAAATAACGATTTTAGAATTTTCTAGTTTGTAAAGTATTTGAATTTTCTATCTTATAACATCTATTTATTTGAATTTAATTGAAGTCTCTTAATTGTGATTTATTGTAATTATTTAGGAGACTTCTGCTTGCTATGATGATAGAGAGGGGTTTTGTTAACTTGCTTATGTACTAGTGATACATCTGAATTATATAAGCTGTTATGTTATGTAATGACTGTTTACGTATTAGTGAGGTAGTTGTATTATACACGCTATTATAAATAATTGTTTATGTGTTTATCAGAAACTAAATTAGTAGATTGTAAGCTGTTATGTTCTTCTTTAAATTACTAGAGGATTCTAGAGATTAATTATTTTTTTAGCCACTACTAAATAAGCAGATGTAGTTTACATTGATGGGATTTATGGCACAATTGGAAATATGTAATGTGGCACTTTCGAAACTATTTTGGAAAATTTCTTCATACTATTTAAATAAAGCTTATTTGAGAATACATCTCTTAGCTGTTACAACAATTTCGCCTACTTTTACTAAGAAATGAGAGTATACATAGTAATAAAATGCAAAAGACTTAATTATAAACAAAGCGCTATCAATTTCTGTGACACTAATACGAAATTTTATTTTTCGCTTAATTTTGTCCGGTTTCTTAACAATTTTATATTTTTTGGGCCTCTAATTTGGATTAATTCTTTAAAAACAACCTTGGTACTTTTGAACCCATTTTGGCACTTTCTAGGTCCAAATTTAGCACTAAACACAAATGTTTAAAACCTGTCATGGTAGTTTAGTTGTGGAGATGAGTAGTAACTTGATCTTTGAGCCGTAAAGTTGCCATTGTGTGTAAATTTTAAAAAAGTTTAATGGTGCAATATAACGTGTGTGTTTTAAGGCGTAAAATGCACAGTGTCTCATTTAAAAAATGAAATGGAAATAAATCTGCAGTTTCCGAACAGCTGGTCCGATTTCAAAAAAAAAAAATTTCATATAGTGATAGTAGAGTAGTAGTATGGTTTTAATCTTGACCTTGGACTATATAGAAATAAGGGGGTAGGACTACAAGGTCCCAAAGTTGGACACCTTTGGTGATAAATATTTAAAACAATCCTGATTCGCTATATCTAAACCGATTTGAAAGATTTTTATATGAGTGGATTCTGTTATCCAAGATCGATAAAATATATCCTCATATGTATAGTTTATCTCTTCTAGTTTACGAGATATTGTGCTTCAAAGTTATTTTTTTTTATTTTGAAGTTTTTTCGATATAGCGGATCCAAATTTAACCCGATTTTTTTTGAAATATTCTTGATTTTATTAACAGCAAATAACAAAATTATGTAAAAATTTTGAAAAAATCTTTACGAGTAAGTTATATGCATTTGAATTTCGGTTTTTTTAGTTATATAAAAAGTTTCTTAGGTAACAGATATAGTATTTATTTTTCTGAAAGATAACAAGCAAAAATTACTATTATCAAAAAACTAAAAACGTATTCTATAATATAAAAATATTAAATTTTTTTCGTTCCATTTTGCGATTTGAGAAATTAAAACGAAAATTGGATTTTTTTTTGTCAAAATTCAAAATTAAATGCATATAACTTTTGATTCCGTAAAGATTTTTTTCAAAATTCTTTCTTTACACAATTTTGTTATTTGCTGTTAATAAAATCAAAGATATTTAAAAAAATATCGATTGAAATTTGTACCCTCTATAGCGAAAAAACTTCACCAAGTTACGTCAAAAAATACAAATTTTAATACTTGAAACCCAATATCTCGTAAACTGAAAAAGATTACCTATACATTTAGATTATATAACGAATCAGGATCGTTTTAAATACCTGACATATCCGAGATGTCCAACTTTGACTTTCTGTGGATCCGTCTCTAATATATCTTTATTGCTCAAGGTCAAAACTTGAACTCGACTAACCCTCTACTAACAGTAAGTGAAATTTGATTGAAATCGGTCTAGCTATTCGGAAACTACAGATTTATTTCCATTTCATTTTTTGAAGGAACATATGTGACGTTTTTTTATTGCAAGTAAAAGAACTCCTGGTTTGTTTAAAGGAAATAAACCAACGTTTTTGAAAACGGCAAAAACTTAACAATATTGATATAGTAGAGATTAAATCAAACCCACACAATTTATAGAATCTCAATGGTATAATATGTAATTTGATTTTCATACATATGTATACTAGGGTTATAACTTTTTGCAATTTTTTCAAATATCAAGACTAAAAAAAAAATATTTGTATTTAAAGCGCAAACTAGCTAATACACAATTTACCCTCAAAGTCTTTATTAAGAAAATCGTATTAAAAAAACTCTTTGCAGTCTACATTTACTAATAAACTGTTTTTTGTTTATGTAGGCAACCCTTTTCATTTTCTCTCTCATTTATATTGTCGGTGTTGTGAATAGTTCGAATAAATTATTCGTTAACCGTTTCATTAAAAAAATCATTATTTATTTTATGGAAATATAATTATGTATAAATGAAATACTTTTATTTAATTTTTGTTGATTCTGTGATTTCTGATTTCATATTTGGTTTTGTTTATATTACTTTTTTGAAATTTTCTAAAAAAACATAATAAATAAGTTCTATCATTTAAATACTTAAAGTTTTATATAACATAAAAATGTACAAAGGCACTTTAGAAATCGCGTTCGGTAAGTGAAGTTTTTTTTATCCAAATTGATTAAAAAGTTCGGTTTATATTATCAAGACTATATTGTCTCTAAGGTGGTGCTATTGTATTTTGAGGTCCAAAAAAGTTATTACCCTAATGTGTACTGCTGATAATTTGCCTTTACTTCGTTAAGAATATTTATATTGCCTGTTGCCATACTTAACTTCACTTTATGGTTGCTTGAATATGTATGTCCTTTTTTGTGTTTGAGTGTTTGTATATTGCTAAATGTTAAAAAAAATTTATTTAACAAAAGCTTTATATAACCCTCGTATTTTTGTTGAACAAACATTGTCTTTGATTGTAATGTAAATGCTCGAGTGTACTTCTATTGAGTGAATGATAGAATAAGTGAGACAGTTTATTGCAAATATACATATATTTTAAATTTCATCTATGACACAAGAGACTTTTATAGGATTAGCTTGGCTTAAAGTTATCCATTCGAATGATTTGCTTGCTGCTGTATGTATAGTTTTATAGTTATACTACAAATAGTACTCCTGCCCTTTGGGATAGATCGTGATGAAAAGAAATAGTAGAGAATTAGAGCTGTAAAGTCTATAGCAATAATGGAAGTTCTAATGATATGGGAGACTTCTCTTTAATAACACCGCACAGTAGCATTTTTCATACATGAACAAAACCATATACATATCAAAGTAGAGACAATGATAGAACTGCATATTCAGTTTTTCATTTCGTGTTCGAATATTCTTTTAGAAGGACTTTGAAATTTCAAAATTAATATTATTTTTTATGAATTATTTTTAAATCTGTTAGTAGCCCAACAATGCCGATATGGGTATCAAATGATAAAATATGATTTATAAATTCCTGCAAAATCTTTTGTTTTAACCCTTCGGGTAATTATAATATCATATATGTTCTTCAAATAATTTATTCCTAAATAAACTTGAGGTTTTCTAACAAATTATTCTGAAATTATATTAATTTTAAAAACTTAATAATCCCGCATTTTGTCCCTTTACCTTCCTGTCCTGTCAGTGTTTATATAAATTTTATTTTCAAAATATATTTTGTAATTTTAAATGTTATTTAATGATATTTGCACAGTCATTTTTTTAGATCTAAAGACGAATCTTACAGAAAATTATTGAAATGGTTCAATTATTTTACCTAACTCCCTTACAAATGTTTTCCGGAAGTGATCAGAATCGTCTTGAATATACATGAAATTCGATGTAGATGGGATTTTTGTCGGCATAGACATACTATCAAATTTCAAGTGTTTAGTTGCATAATTGACCATAACTTCCATATGAGACCCCTTCCCGAAAATTATTTAAATGAGTATAAATACTAGGGTATTCAAATTATTCGGTTTTTCCATTGTTTGAACAAAACGTTCGAATTATTAGATCACGTATTTAAAATTATTCGAATAATATATATATATATATATATATATATAGGCGGGTCGATTTGTAGGGACGCAAAAAAATCGCCCAAGTGACAAGGAAAATCTAGGGATCAAAATAAGAAACTTTGCCCAAGGAACCATACATATAAAATAAATTCTGATGTTCCATATTTTGACCCGAAGGTCAAATTTTGATAAATCCCACTTTGATCCATTTAAAGTGCCCCAATTGAGTCTAAATGTATGACCGACGCCCACTAACTTTGGAGGACCCACCCATACAAAAAATTCCAAAAATCACCATTTTTGGCACTTTAAATGAAACAATCAGCGACATGGCTATGTTTGTTTTGGAGCTTATTTTTTTAGTACAACTTAATAATAGAAAAGAAACTACAAAAAATTATTGTTTGAAATCTTTTTTGCTCTCAAGTATGGGCAATTTCGCACGGCTCTCTGGTGTCGTCGCCATAACAGCGTCTACATTTTCTGGTATAACCCGTTTGGAAACGCTAGCTAGCAATTGAACATGTCGTTCCATTCCTTATATATGTGACGGAATGTTTAGATCATTAAACGGTGGATCATCTTGATTTAAATATTCTTTCAATTTATCGTACGGAATGATTCGCGTGAATGGTGGTTCAAATACGTTATTTATATCATTCAAATTGATCATTTCCATGTAATTTGTGCAATGAAAGTTTATATCTGGTTTTTTATAAACTCTAAGTTCCGTTGGGACTTCAACATCGCTTCGATAGCGTAGAATTTCCTTTATAGCACAGTCTCGCTTTTCTTTGATAACATCAAACAACATTGATATTTTCCGAATGCGCATAATATTAATTATCTTTAATTACATGATTGACAATGAACTTGAAAAATAATACACTATGGATTTTCCGTTCTCACATATAATCGCAATAATCTAGAGGCCTTGATGAGCCAGCGAGAATATACAATTTTCCCTGGTTTGATGTTATCCAAGTATAAGTACTTGGAATCGGAGGGAAATTCAATTTTTTCTGGAGCAGGGGGCATATTTTTCAACACAATTTTCTCAAAGCCATCCACCACCTGGAAGTAGTATAATAAAGTAGTCAAATCGAATGAAAACGCTAACAAATCGTCTAACTGTTTGCGAAGCACTTCTCGTCTGCATTTGTCTTTTTCTCTGCGAACTTTCGATTTATCCATGATGAGAGGTTCGCCATGCCGATCTTTCATTCCAAAATCTTGGAAAAGAGCGGTTCCTAATGCTGATAATACTCTATCGGGTACACCAAATCTGTCATCACAAATGCATCGACTGTTAGTCTTCTCTGATTATGTTGATCGCGCATAAACTTTTTGAGGCGTTCTGGAACCAATCCGCATGTACATACAGATGCCTTCAAATCGCATTAACATTTTCCAATGTAAAAAAAAAAATTCAGATCTTTGCTTTATATTTGTTGACAATCTATTCAATTTAATCAATACACTATTTTTCGGTATTATTTCCATACCAAGTTTTTCCGCAATTCCAATCAACTTATTTGCTACTTGAGTAGTGAATGATTTAAAGGAAAACTTTTCTTTGATCTTCTTTAGCACGTTCGCTTAAGTAAAAAATTAAATTAAGATCAGTCAAATCAGAACACGCACCAAAGAGTAACATCATGCTTGGGTATATGACTCATTGGGTTTTCGATAGTTGTTGATGTTCTTGTTGTTTCATCTTGCGGTGTAGAGGATGGTGGATTCATTTCGCTGAAAAAATAAAAAACAATATTTAAAATTAAATATAGCTTAAACCAAAGACCATAATCAAGAGTTTTAAGAATTTTTTAGTTGGCACTCACCTTGGAAAAATATTCAAAACACCAGCACAGCACAACAAAAGATGTCACAAAATATATTATATATACATATATTTTAAATGTGTTGGAATGTTTAACATTTTTTAATGTTAAATAGACAGGAATAAAGTAAACACACGATCTTTCCTTTTTAAGGTCTTAAAACGAACTCATCTTTATTTACAAACTTAAACATAAAGTAAGCTAAATTAAAATTAACTTATTACTAAACTCTGTCTACCTGCATTCCATGTGGTATGCAGGTGTACTACACATTGTGCAGTACATACTTAAACTATTAGTGGTTTCTTAATCTTAATTGTGGGAAATTCCTCTTAAATGCGCTTATCTCTAATTGTAGGAAAATCCATGTGTGTTTCAAACAATATTTTTTTTTAGTTCTTTTCTATTATTAAGTTGTATTAAAAAAAAAATAAACTCGAAAGCAAAACAAACATAGCCATTTCACTGATTGTTTCATTTAAAGTGCCAAAATTGGTGATTTTTTGAAATTTTGTATGGGGGTGTGCCACTAGCATGGGTGGGTCGGCCCTTCAAAATTAGTGGGGGTCGGTCATACATTTAGATTCGATTGGGGCACTTTAAATGGGTCAAAGTGCGAAATTTTGCAAAATTTGTCTTTTGGGTCAAAATAAGAAATATCAGAATTCATTTCAGAGGTATGGTTCCTTGGGCAAAGTTTCTTATTTTGATCCCTAGAATAAGATTTTCCTTGCCACTTCGGCGATTTTTAAATCGGCCCGCAATAATATATATGTATATATACATATATATATATATATATATATATATATATATCATAAATGTATTGAAGACAAAATATATTTAAATTTGTATTGTGAAACTTTAAAAAAACAACAAATTAGAAAAGTAAAAAATAAATTCCATGAAACTTCTGTCTATAAACATAAAAGTTACGGCAATTTTTTGTTGGGAAAACCCCCAATGTAAAGGCTCTAATTCTCCAGGAAAATTTAAAAATAAATTTTTAATATAAATTAATTTTAGCCAAAAAGTTGTTTAAACAATCAACAAATACGATAAAAAAGTTAAATTTCTTTGAACTATATCCCAAAAGCAAACAGTCTTAGAATAATATTGATATAAACGATATAAACGATCCGTCTTCGAAAGGTCCCTTTTATGATTAAAAAATCTGTAACCTATCAAAAGTCTTCAGAAATTAAGTTAATAAATAATATATTTAAGTCGATTTTATTCTTTTGCATTTATATATAATTTGATTTTGAAAGAGCTCAAATTTTCGTTGACGAAATTGCATTAGGAAAATGTTATTCGTTATTCAAAATATAAAATTTAAAAAATTTTCGAATAATAATTCGAACTAATTGTTCGAATAATTGGAACGAACATTATTCGAATGAGTACCTTAATAAATATCATATAAATGTTAGTATCGAAATAAAATTTGGATTTGAAATGAATTATTTTGGATTTGTGTATGAATCATTCTATCAAATTTCACAGAGATCGGCCTTAAATTGACCATATTTTCAATACAGCACTAATTTCAGAATGTTGTTTTAACACGCACAAATTGAAATAATATAGTTTTTGATTTTATTTGCAACAATTAAAGTTTATATAACTATAAATCGCACTACTTAATTTTAAAAAGATCGGTATATAATTCAACGTAGTTCTCATATAAAATCTACTCTAGAAAAACACTTTAAGGGCCAAAATTTCATATAAATGCCATAGTTTCTATATAAGGCCTTCACACGAAAATCAGCTTAACGCGCGTATATAATGGTGTAGAGTATTACATGGTCGCGCTTGACTGACAACACCTTTTTTCATGTTAGTTATTCATAAAATAATATTAAATATAATATAAAAATCATAGCCCATTGTAATTTCGCAAATTGAAGGAATATGTAATGAATTTAAAATTAAATAAATGGAAATACTCAACTTATCGTCATTTAAGTTTTCAAATATATTTAAATATATTTAAAATTGAAGTATTTTATGTTGTCATAACACACTTAAAGTTATAATTCTTGAAATTTAAATGCATTGGTTTCAAAAATTGCCATATTGGTTTTGCATGCTTGAAGCAGTGTTGTCAATTTAGCACGATTAGTGCTAAATGTAGCATTTTAAACTCATTTAGAACGATAAAAATGAATCTAGCACCTGGAACTTTTTCTAGCACCAATACAATTACAAAGCGTAAACCTGTCAAATAATAATTTGGTAATTAAATTAACTTTTGATATAAGAAATAACTATTATAAAATAACATTAATTTTTAAATATAGTTTGCAATTTAGTTGTGACCGTATCTGAACTGATATCGTAAATTAAAATAAAACAAAATTTTTATTAATTTCGAATCTTCTTGAAATTTAAAACATCATAATATGATATTCTGGGCCGTTAACTTCATCAAATTTTAAACCAAAGTTAAAGCCTAATTGTAGATTGCACAGTGGGGCAGAATCGAAATATTTTGGAAATAAATGTGTAACTTCTGATCGGTTGGTTGGCTTTTCATGAAATTTGATATAGGTGTAGCAGAGGAGTGTACAATATTAAGGTTGGAAGGGGGGCACAACAATCCCCCCAGAGGCGGGGCTCAAAGTTAGTACCTCTACATAAAAATTTTTTAATCGCTTGCAAAATTTTTGTTCCTTATTGTAGGCCCTGATAAGGCCCATTAAAAACATGCTTATCTTTTATAGTTTTCGAGTTATTTGCATTTAAATTTTTAAGCACCATAATTTTGCATATTCTTGGTCCAGTTTTTTTCATATATATCCTAGTATTTCCGACCGATTTTATTAGTTTTTTTCTTAACTAGTTAAAGAACAAAATTATCTATTGAATAAAAAAGTTTTAAGTCGATATCTTTACCGAGTCCAAAAATAAATGATTTTAAATTTGAAAATTGCAAAAAGACGACTTTTTGTGTTATTTTAGCCAAAAAAGTATCTACACTCTTTTTTATCTAAAATAAAATTTTCTTTAGCAACATGTAATAATTTTGCACTTTTCTAAAAGGTAACTTAACAGAGATAACTTTAAGATAAAAAAGTCCAATAACTCAATTGGTCATGGTACACACCCTCCCGAATTCGACCCATTTTATATGAAAGTTTTGATTTTAGACCAAATCCCAAAGCACGAATCAATAAGCGGAATATACTTTAAGAATCTTCAATATGTTGTTAAAAGTTTTAAACAAAATCTACGGAACTTCGGTAAAATGTGGATTCTATAGCCATAAATGTAAAAAAATCCCATTTTTGGAAATTTTGTTTAGTTTATTTGGGAATTCAGGAAAACCCTACCCGTGATTGAAATTTGATTAACGCGCTTTTATTTATACTAATAAAATTCACATTTCCTGCAAATTTCATTAAGATACCTTTATAAACAAATACGTTATTACAATTAAAAAATTTGTATTTTCTCCAAAAACCCCAAATTGGGCCTTTTGTTTGGTTTAATTCTAATTAGCGAAAGAAATTTTAAAAATATGTATTCATTTAGCATATATAATTTCCGATCTTTTGCAAAAAGATTCAAGTCAATATCATGCCTCATTTCAGAAATATGCGCCTTTAAACTTTTATATTTTCAATTTATTGTATATATGACTATTTTTTACAAACTTGCAACTTTTGCCTTTAGTTTTGCGTGAATAATTACTTAGAAAATTATGAATATTTCTGTATACTTTTACTAATATCTATACACAAAATATTTTTACAAAAATAATTAATAAATATTTTTTATTTTTAATAGGGTTGCCACATTTCCCAAATTTAAGTAAATCTTTTTCCTTTTCTAAGCATTCATATATTTCTATTAATAAATTTAAAATAACAAATCAAACAAAAAATGTCTATTTTAACTTACGATTTTTATGTCAGAGGTACCTAACTTTGAGCCCCCTTAGCTCCGCCCCTGAGGGGTTTGTTGTGCCCCTTCCAAACTTAACATTGTACACTCATCTGCTACACCTATACCAAATTTCATGAAAATCCAACCAGCCGATCAGAAGTTACAGATTTATTTCCAAAAAATTTCGATTCTGCCCCACTGTTTTTTATGAAGAGAATGCCATTTTATATATGGTTATGCTTTAACACTTTAAAATTTTAGTATAACTTGGAAAATACAATAATAAATAATATAAATATTATGTAAGAGTACAAGAGTTTGTTTTGTAAGATAAAAAATCTTAATATATGAAATGTTATTTGACGAAAAATTGTAACATGGTACTCTATATGTTTCACATATGAAATAAAAGATATATTTTATTAGTTTTTTTTAACAAAATTGGACCAGAAAAAAAACCTCGATAATCCGGAAAATTCGATAACCGAAGTGGGGTCTGCAATAATTTTTCAGATTCTTGAGTTTATACTGTGCTTGATTTTTAATAATAAATGAGATTTTAAAAGTCAAATTTTCGGTAAAATAAAGAAATTTTGGTTCGTCAAAATGTTAACCTATATGTTATTTAAAATACGTATAATAGTATAATTCAGATAACACATACTTGGATACTTTATGATAAAATTAGAATTTTGAAAAATCCACTCATAGAATTTTGTTAGTTTCTAAAGAATCAATTTCAGAATGTGTTTTTATTATTTTCTCTAATGTTCTTTTAGCTTTAGCCCTAAAGATAAATAATATATCACATTATTACAAATACAAAGAGTTTCTGTTCTTAGCACTGTTTTTTAGCACTTTTTTTTTGTTTTTAGCACTTTCTAGCATTTTTCTTCGTAAATTCTAGTTTTCCCCCTGAGATTTTGGCAACACTAGTTCGAATTCTCAATAAACTGAAAATTTAATTTGTACTTTTGTTCTTAGGAATAATTTTCAAATCGTTGTATGTATTAAAGTAATAAAGCTAAAACTATATTACTTTGGTACATGAAATTGGACATTAGTATCTTTGACATATATTATTTTGAAAATTATTTGTTGAAAACTTTCAAAAATATTAAAAGATTAATTATTTTATATTCGCTTATAATAGCAATTGGAAAGTACCATAATAAAAAATTTACCTCTCGCATTCTTCAAAACTTTAAAGTCCTTTAAGAAGGAAAAATAAACGAAATGAAAAATTGAAAACGCAGTTATACTATGTTAAGTCTATATTTCCATATGTATATGGAATTTATCATATGTAAGAAAAATTTTTGATTTTTGTTATACGGTGTTATGTATAAAATTTATAGGAATATGTTTCCGGAGTCATATTATTTTTATTCGAAGACTCCTAATATTTTGGTCCCTGTTGTTTTACATTTTTATTAGTTATTCTCACTTACTCGATTTATTCATAAATATTAAATTTATTAATTTTATATTTAAACAATATATATATATATTAATCTGTTAAATAAATTAAAAAATAATAATAATAAATAAATTATTTCAAGTTGACAAATTTATTTTTATTACATTTCTCGGTATTTAAAAGATACTACCTTCCAATTGAATTATTTAGACAATTTTATCAATTTATTTATTTATTTTGCCTCTTTAAAATAGTTTTAATTGTTGCCTGAGTTGATTAAAATTTTTTTTGTTTCCTTTAAGTTAAAATCTAGAATGAAAACTTTTGTTTAAGCACTTTTTGTTGCAGTTACTTTTTGAATGGACAAATGAATGCTTGTGGCAAAAAGAGGACATACAGTTTTTATGCAAAAATGAACGTTTGTAGTTTTTTATGTGGTAAGCGGAAATGGAAAAGATAAAATTTATAATGAATTTTTAAAATAATTTGTTTACATTTTCTTTACTGAATTTAATTTATGTGTCTTAAAGTCCTTTTCACACTACAGATGATCAATTGTGATAAATTATATCACACAGTTTTAAAAAAATATGTTTTTTCCATGGATCTCACCAAGTACCCTAGAACTTTTAATTTTTTTTTAAATCAATATTCTGTACAAAATGTTTTTTTCATTTGTTGAAATAAAGGTGTGAGTAATTTTTAATTTTAATATATGATATCGATGATGTTGTTTACAATTTTGTTCATCCAATGAAAAAAGTTGAAAATAAATTTAAACTTTTGTGATAAATATCACAAATGATATTGATATTTTTTATTTCGATCAAAATGGAAAAATTTAACTATTGATGAAAATAAAAATTTATGTTGGATTTTTATTATTTTTTTAACATAAAATATTGCTTTTCGATTGAAATAAGAAAAGTATGGATCCCACTGATCAGTAAATAAAGCATGTAAACGAAAAAAAAAATTTTACATATTCAAATGTAAATATTTAAATACCTATATGCGGTATCAAAAAAATGTTTTACTTCTATAAAGCTAGGGACTCTTAAGAATATAAGCATACTTGCTATTTTTGTCAAAAATTATTAGCCATGATAATAATATAAAAATTGTAAAAGTTCGGAAAAAATGTTTGGACACTTTTTTTACACCATATTTTAAGAAATTTTGTAAATTTTCTTATAATTTATAACCATAATCAAGAATAGACGTCAATTTTTTTATTTTGCTCAACTTTTATATGATTTCTAAAACACACCTATTCAGTGTTTTTTGAACTTTCCAATCTAAACCATTTCATCATTTTTCTTTTCGTTGTCAAATCTATTCAGAATATCGATGTGTACATTATTTAGTATTTTAATTGATAGAATATGTCATTGTATTTTCCTGGATGTATCATCTATCCAAATAATCATTGCTTAACTAATTTTTTCTTCGTCTTGAAGTTGGTTGATGCTTTAACCCCGCATTATTCATCCAAAATTTATTTTGTGTTATATATATTTAACATTTTAAGTTTACGAATTAACGGTTTGGTTTTAATAAAAATAAAATATAATATTACATGGACGGACTAAAATGTAAAAAATTTTCAATACACATTAAAAAAATAAAAATAAAAAAATTTTACTTTTTAAAGGTAAAGAAAAATAATTGCACAAAAAATAACAAGTGACTTTTATTTTTCAACTTATAAATGCAAATTTTGTATCTCAAACAAGAAAGTAAATACTTTCATCATTTAAGTCAACGATATTAATGGCAGCATGAATGAATATATACACAAGTACATAGTACATACATACATATATTGAGTAAAATGAAGCAACATCTGCCATTCAAAGATTTTTCATTTCGCATGGCTTGATTGTTGCACATGAATACTATCAAATAAAAAAAAAGAAAAAAAAAAATACAAATGTTAGCAACAGTAAAAAAGGATTAAAGAGTCCTTAGAGAAAGGCCTTCAAATGGATAATTTGGTTGATATTGTTAAGTCGCCCCATGGTTATATGATCTTATATAGACCTTGAGAGTTCCCCTGAACAATAGGTCTAATCGCAAAATTAATGTTAATAAATATATATCTTCTAACTACTGTCACGATTTTGTTGAAACTTAAAAATTAATAGAGGTTTCAAAAATTTATTTCTGAAATCAGTAATTGAATCAATAAGTAAGTAGGTCAAAATTGTTAATATTGCAAATATTTTTTCAATATTGAATTTTAATAAACAATATAAAGATTTTAAAGACGTTCAAGTAGTCAGAATTTCTGACAAGTTCAATGTAATTTGTATTTACGTCCTTGATTATATTGTTTGAGCGATGGAAAATATATTAGAAGATATAAATAACCCTTTTATATATATAGTTTTTAGAAACTGAATTGTATCTGAACTTTCCAAAAGAAAAATTTCAAAATATGTATATTCTAAGTGAGAACCTTAATTTTTCCACTGGATAGGAGTGTATGCATATATATTTGTATGTATGGATGTTGATATTTGTATGTCCAAATAATCTCTATTTTCTTTCTCTGCATATGCATTTATAATACAGTTGTATAATTGTACTTACATACAAATCTGTATGAGTGTTTCCCTTAGATACTCGTTTGTATGTGTGTGTACAAATGAATGGATTTTCATTTTCATTTTTAATTTATACCCTACAACATGTTATATGTAATATTTTAACCTATGACCTTTCAAAAACGTTTTGGGATCAATTTTCAAATTAAATTTCAAATAACAGTTCAATGGAATTTTTTTTTTTTTGGCGAAATCAAAATTTTTGGATGAGCATATCGATTATTTGCTAATGTCAATTTTCCTCGCTTTTTTTGAACCTTAGATGTGCTTCTACTGAATTTTTCAAAAAAAAATTTTTTTTCAAATAATTAAAATTATATATTGCCAATAAAAACATATTTTAGACAATTAAAGTTATAATGTATTGCATTCCAATAAGAACTTTTCTTAGACTATTAAAATTTCTAAAAAGTAGATATAAAATTCGTCTATTAACGTATATAAATTTTTCGACCCATGATAATAAAAGTATACTCGTAAATGAATAAATATACAAATGACATATAAGTGTTGATGATGTTCTGTATGACGGTGCCAAGAGCAACACTAACTTAATTGGCTGTATTTGCCAAATAACAATAATAAAACAGAATCATCTGTATCTATTAGTAACAAGCAACATAATATGTATGTATGTATAAATACACATACATCTTTGGATGTGTTATTTACAAAATATACATACATACAGACTAGTGCAGTTAAATGCATTTCGAATATGACATTTCCGTTTTACAACTTTTAACTTTAATTAAAAATTGCAATCAAATCACATGGTTGATCATTAAAATAATGGAAACTTATTTCGTTTTAAAGACAAAATTATTTCGTTTTTAGTATAAAAATGTATAAATACAATCACTAAATCGGTATTTTTAAAGAAATTTTTAGAACACAAATTCTTAATGCATATGTATGTATGTATTTAGTAATGGAATTTAAAAGCCTTAAAGTATGCTTTGCGAATTTCGAATTTACACACCTTTGTATATTTTTGAATAAATTACAGGAACGAATCTAGTCATTGAATGTTTGAAGCACACCTCTAACATTTATTTTTAATTAAAAGTTATATTTAGAAAAATTCTATTAACATTACATCTGTCTTTTCAATATCAATAAATGCTATTAATAACCTCCTAGTGCCGCCCCTAAATTTAAACGTATCCTATTCCATTCAATTTGAAAAATTACTATTAAACGTTATTTTTATAACTGATCAGTACGAGCAAATAAAATAATTACTTGTTTACATTTACATTCACATCCTCCCACTTTGTAACATTTATAACAAATATATTTAATTACACTGATTTCATTACGATACATTGTTAAAGTTATTTATTTGTTTAAGTTTTTATTTAACAAACATACACATCGATTTTTATTGTTTTCATATAAGTGGTTGTAATTTTTATCTGGCAAATTGTTAAAAAAACAAGTATGTATTTCATAAATATATGGTCTATTTAAATATTTTGCATATTATTTTATTTGCATTTGATTGAAATTGTATTCAATTAAATTCATTTTTTTTTTTTTTTTTGGACTATTTCAATTTGCAGATTATAGTTATTGGATGTAAGTATTAAATTTTTCTTCAAAGTAAAGCACATAAATTAATTTTATGTCTTTCCGTTATTGTTTTTAATTTATGGTGATAAAAAATATTTAAAAAACCATTACTTAGAATTCGTTCACCTACATTTTATTTACGTGTGTAAAAATATGTATGTAAGTATATTCATAAATATATCTTGTGTTTACAGTAGTGAGCAAAAGTACATGTTGGGTAGAAGGGGGAGCATGTATCACTTTTTTGTTTATGGTGTTCTCTTCTCATAACCGTAAATGATATTTATAAAGACTTTAATCTAAATGCTTTTGATTATGGCTGTCTCCCCGTTTCATTCATTATATATATATATATATATATATATATATATATATATATATATATATATATACATATATATATATCATAGGAAACAGCCACAGTGAAATATTTGGGAAGTTATTTAAAAAAAAAAAAAAAAAAAAAAATAGTCATGTCTACATCCGAAAAATATCAAAGAAAGATCGACGGTAAACGAAAAGCAAGTCAATTATTAGTGCTACAAAAATTAGTAAATCGCACATTGGGGTAAAAATTCGGTTCGGCATCATTAACTAAACTGTCGGTTTTTATAGTAAAATATTGGTATAGTTGAAAAGAGAACGATTTCAGCATCTTAAAAATGTTAAAAAAGTTATATATCACATTTGAAAAACTGAAATAAAAAGTAAAAATATACTAAGATTTTGTTCTTTTTTAAAAAATTTAAAAATTGTAACTTTCATCATTGTATGGTGCGAAATGTTATGACGTTTTCTATAATACTTATAAGGTTCAAAAATACCGTTATTTAACCATATTACGGTGTTTAATTTGGTACTAAATAATTTACTAAACCGTTTTCAGCAATGTTCGTCAGTCCGTCGGTCCAACTGATATCAATTTAAACATTCTGGTTATACTATAGTTCAAAATATGCAAGATATATTAATGAAATATTATACTTCCTTACCAAAAATTTTCCCGAAATACAGTTTCTATTTAAGTGAAATTTATGATACCTAATTTTGTGAACATCGGTCAAAAATTAGCTTCCTATAAGACTCCCCCATTAAAAATCTCTTTTGGAAAAACATACGTGAATAAATTTTATATGGAAACTAGTGCCTAGATCAACTTTTTAGAAAAACATATAAAAATCTTGTGTTGATACTTTCAAGAGTGCTAATTATAAAATTTCAATGATCGTTTACACGATATTAGTGTTTTAATTGTCTTAAATATTATTAAATAGTTTAAAATTTAAATCTAATGTCGAAGAATTAAATTTAGAAATTTTTTTCCCGAAATATGTATATAAATTTATTTAAGAACTATAAATTTTTTGCGAAGCTAAGTTAGAAAATTAAAAAAATTTGTTCATTTTTGAATTAAAAAATTAATTCAGGTATAAAGTGCGTATGAATTTATCTCTCCAACTACTGCGTTTCTGACCATACATCTTTAAAATTCAAATTTAATTAATTTTTCACAGAAAAAGTTATTATTTTTAAAATTAACATTTCTCTATTACCGTTATATAAGTGGAAACTTAATGAATATGATTATATTATATAAGATACGTATATTTCGTTGTATAAAAAAATATTGACATACATTTTTTATTTAAAGTTGATGTTATTTCCCAATAACTTTAAAAGCAAATTATTTGTGAAAAAATTTTAAAGGCTCACACATAAATTAAAATAATAAAATCGCAGTTAAGTTCGGTAATGTGTATACTATTAAATCCAGTACTTCTCATTTTAAAATTTGAATTTTTAAAATAGGACTTTTCGCCGGTAAATAATGTTTAACTTTATTTATTAAAATTAATTTTATTATTAAAATGGTTCAGAAAATACTTTTTTTGTGTTCATTTAACATCTTGGGGTATAAACATTATATTTTTTTATCCTAGTTTTGCATTTTTGGAATTTTGCGAATATATATATATATATATATATATATATATATATATATACAGATTTATGAAAAAAAAGAACAAATTAGAAAACAACTAACAAAGTAAGCTATTTTTGCAATTCCCTGACTTAAGAGCAATTTCCTATGCCACTCAATCCAATGTGAATTGTTTACTAATCCATTCTAAAGTATCACTTTGATATAGTTTTGGCCATTACTGTACTATATATAAGCATTTGTGTTTACCTATCTATATGTTGATTTGCTATTTAGTAGGGTATTCAGTCGAGTAACCGCCATTGTCTGTTTAATTTTGGTCCATTAGTAACCGATTAAAAATTTTAGTTTTAATTTTAAAAATTGTTTGTTCTACAAGCTTTTCTAAAATTAAATAAAAATTTAAAACTAAAGATTACATATTTTTTGTAGAAAGTTTAATATAATAAATCATAACAAATACTATATCGACAATTCCGTGAAAGAACGCTCAAAAATTGACTGAATGTCGTTCGGTTTTCATAAAATTTCTACGCAAATAGTCTACGGATATCAATATCAACTGCAGTTATCAGATTGGCGAAATTCTCAAAACTCGCGCTTTTTTCGCTATTTCTTTTTCTAAAAAAACCTAAAAATCACAACAATATACAACTTTAAACACCAATATTTCTGGAAAGGCATTTGAATTGTGATTACATAAGCTTCAATAAGAATATTTCGCAAATTAAAAAGGTTTTTAAAAAGTGCATTTAAAAACTACAATTACAATAAGCATTTTAAATGCTTTTTTTTTTATTAAATATGCTATTTAAAATATGCGATTTTTTAGCATACATGGAAATCTTTATATTAAACTAAAAATCTAAAATTTTTGATACGCACACCTCTACTATGCACAGTTTCACTTTTTCTAAAACCTATTCACATTTTTCCATATGCAGATTTAATTTTTCCGGTATTACTTTGAAATTGTAAGTAGATCTACATATCTTCCATCCTAAAGCTTTTTTACTAATTTTAATCTGTTTACAAATATTTGGATTAGTTCCGAAGATATCATAACGATTAACACATATTTTTGTACGGCTTTTATACAAAAAGTAAATAAATAGTCTTTTCGCTCTCTTGAAAAGTTGTTCAAAAACACATAGGATTTTTCGTTAGCACACCGACGATATTTTATTTAAAAAAATATTAGATCAAAATGCTATTCAAGACAAATATTTTATGCTATTTTATAAAAAATGAGATTTTTGTAAATTTGATCAGAAGTAAATTATCATTACTCACAAACTATTATCGATAATTAGCTGTATTACGTTGGTAAGATTATAGTCTTTAAGAAATGGTATGATGTGTCACTGTACCATTTACACCTGCTGTGTTATTAAATGTTTTCTCAGGTACTATATTTTAGTCAAATTTTAATTTTAGTAGAATAGAACTTTTGAGGGTTAAAACTAGTTAAACAAATTTTACTAGCAGAAGAAAGGCGAAAGTGTCTTCTTTAACCCCATATATACTTTTGAACCTGTTTGGACACGTCTGTAGAACACGTTTTCCCATTTGAATGAAATTACTCCCAAATGTTCTTCTATTTTTATTCTACCTGTTTATATGACTCATATATAAATACACCAAACCCTTTAAGTTGTTATAGGTATTTTAAGCATATTATATAATTATTATTTTATTAATAATTTTTTAGCCTAATTTACCAATTTTTAGACCTTTTTAGTTTTAACACTTTTAACACTTTTTTATGGTACTTATTTATGCTACCTAGGAATATAGTATAACGTAATGTAATCGTCACTGAAACTGTGAATTTCAACATTAGCATTTGGGTTATATTGAATCCATCTCGGCATTTTCAGATTATTTATTATGGGACAGTTTTTACGAGACAGACAAAGGTTTTAATATATCGTACCAGTCTACTTTGTGCAACCAAATCTGTTGCATAATTAGTTTGGCGTCTACGATTACTGGAGCTATCCATCCACAAGGGCCAAAGAATTTAGCAATTGTAGATAAAATTTCTCTTATTGTATATGTTTATTTTAATTCAACATCTGGAGCAGTGAACGTGAAAGAGTCTGAAGAAATGTTTCATATTATTCATAGGGTTTTTGTTCCAGCTTTTTCGGATAAATTTAACCGATCGAGAGATAAATCTTGGATGACTTGAAGTCCATTTCATCGGCTCAAAACCAGCAAATTTTAATACAGTTGATAGTTAATTTCGGGTATTTCTTAAAGTCTAATATCCTTCTGGGACATCATCTACGTACATAGTATGTTGTTGCAAATTATTTGATGCGAGAGGATGAGTTGATTTGAAGTCTTCAGCTAGTTGATGAAGAGTTCTTATGGCCAGAAATAGAGCTTAGTCAAAACTGTCAGGAGCTCGTAACCTTCAATAGGTTCCGCTTCAGATTTTCGAAAAAATATCCTTTGATAATGAGTATCTGTCAATACATTTTTGTGACACCGGCGTTGTATAGTATTAAAAGCAGTAAGTCCTGTTGAAGTATGGGTCCTGGATACAAGAAAGATATCATTCAAACTTATTTGTCGACGGGTTTGAGGCGTTGAAAAGTACTCTAACTTACTGCGTGATCATTTGCGGTTTTGTCGATTTCTAGAGGAGAAATTTTTCTCATGTGTCCTACCTATATATATATATATATATATATATATATATATATATATATATATATATATATATATATATAACGCTTTTGTTTGTGTTTTCCTTTTACAATAATATTTTTGAAAACTTACCAAAATTTGGCATTGTTATTTTATATTTTGAAATATTCAAACAATTCGAGTACTTTTTTTGCGTGATGGAATAATTCTAATAAACCAAAATAAAAAGATCCATCAATACCCTAGTTATATGTAAGGAAAATTGCCTATATCTCTTCTTCTGCTGAATCGATTTTTACGAAACTTATATCATTGGAAATTTTGATTGATATTTATCATTTGTGAATTTAACATAAATCTTCTTCGTCCTCATTTAAACGGCCATCCCCTTTTGATATCCGTAAAAATGTGTTTTGTAAATAAAAAATTATATTTTTTTACCCGTATTTAAATTACTTACACTGAGAAGTAAGAGAGTTATTGAGTTATAGCCGGAATTAACCACCGAGCACTGTGGAATGGTATATTTTTCTAATCAAATAGATCGTTGATTTAGTCACTTGATTATAGGTTATCTTCCTATAGAGAATTGGGAATAGGGCAGGTACATGCCGAACTTAGGGACACTTACTCTATGAACTATTTGAAGAATCTTAAAAAAAATTATTATATATAGTAAATTTGAACGTCTAAATTGCATTAAAGTGCATTTTGAAAAACTCCTTCTTATTTTTGGAATATTTGTATTAAAGATGACATACACAAAATTCAAATGCCGTCTACATTATAAAAATTCTCAAAGGCTTCCTCGAGATATTGCTATTTAAATTTACATAATTTTGAAATTATGTTTGGTTTTTGAGAAATTGAAAACGTGAAATAAAATAAATAAAAAATAATAAATTCGCGATGAGTTTTTGTAATTTCGAAAAGCTGAAAACTGAAATCGATAAATTGATAAATGGATTTTGTGTATGCAAATTTTTATGGAAATTGAAACACATTCTTTCTCACTCTTGGAATTGTTGATATTTGTTTGAATATTCTTTAGAATTTTAATTAAATGAAATAATAAATAATATAAGGAGAAAATAAAAGTTAAAATGATAAATATAAAAGCTTTTATCAGTGTCTTAAATATCTATCCATCCACAATCTATGAATCAACAATTTAAAAATTTAATTTTAAAACCTAATTAAATTTAATGAATTTTTAAATTATTTAGTTGTTTTTAATAATAAAAAAATCCATTTTCTTTAATACTAATACCTTTCTGATTCAGTCATATTTGTAACCGGTAAATGTGTTTCAATTACTTTAGCTGATTTTGTACGTAGAATTAAATTTGTTTTATTTATATTGATTACATGAAATACTAAACTTATTCGGTTAATCGAATAACTTTCAATTAATCGTTTATTAACTGATCAAGTTTTGAACTTGAATAATTGAATAATTACTTTTAGAATTAATCGACTACTATAAAAATCTATATAATTGAATACCCTAGTATTTAGCAAATGTTTTCTAAGCCACAAATATAATATTGGTTTTACAAACTTACGACCGACACATTAAACAACAAGTGCTATTATGCTAAATTAAAAACCCCATGTGGTGCTAAATAAAATTGTAATTCTAAAGTTCAGTTCTTGCGGATTAAAAAAAAAAAGTTTGTAATAATTTACGTACCTATGTATGTTCAAGTACGTGTAATGTGAGATTTACCGAATGTTTTTTAATTGATTGGGTGATAAGTTGATATACATGCAAATTGATCACAAATATAAATTTATCTTGCTTTGGCTAACGATGCGGGAGTTTTTAGTTTACATCAATGAATAGATAAATTGGATTAGGTCATGTCATACTTTGTGTGCTATTGGAAAATTTAAAATAGTTTTATATTAATTTTGTTTTATTTGTGAGACAGATTTTACGTTTATCTCTGCATTAGGATATTATTAGTCAGATTGTTAGTAGTGTTATATTTTTACTCTATATAGTTAAATAACTAAGCAAAGAACATGGCCATTTAAAATTTCCTCCGTATAAGTAAATTAAATAAATAATTGCAGCATTTATTATAATATGTATATTAGCGGTATAACTTTTTGCAATTTTTGCGAATATCAAAAAATGAATATCGTTAAAAAAGTTTCCACGCCAAGCTAGAATTTTTTTTAATCTTGAAGTATTGGATTATTTTGTACAATAAAAAGGTTTTTTGTGCAACAACTTAAACCATCTTCAACACAAACATTTTTTTTTTATAAAAAAGAGACGTTAAAGCAAAATGTTGGGTTTATTTTTTGCAAATTTAAAACTTTTTTATTTTAATGAAATTAACATCTTTAATTCGTAAAATCGTATATTTTTGAGAATATTTTTACCTAATGATCACAGACTTCAAATAATTTCCATTTTATTTCCCGATTCAAATGTAAATTTTAAGAGTTTTTTAATTACTCAAAAACTTAATTTTATAATTAATTAATAATTAATTTTAGAGTTAATATGAACCAATAAATTAAAAAATATGTATAATCATAGTCAATATACAAACATTTTATTTCAATATTTTTACAAATTAAACATTTTCGAACAAAACATTTCCGAAAGGTTTTAGAAATTGCATTCCGAACGTAATGTTTTTGTTTCAAAATTACTTAAAAATGATTTCTGATGTCACTACAGTATTGTTCATAATGTGGTAACCCGTCAATTTTTTCTCACAAAAAGGAAAAAATGTGTACCCTTAATTCATAAATTTTTTATCATGATTAATTTTATTGTTTATTTTTTTTTTTCTTTGTCTATATTAATTTGTTACAATAAACGTTAAAAACCATATTAGAGGATATAAATATGTATACAGGTACATATGTAAATATCGTTGGTGCACTGACGAAGAGGTCTTTGTGTATTTTTAAAATGTTTTTATTATTGCAACTTGTATCATTATTAGTCATACGTTTGCCCAGTAAAGCGTTTTCCATTATTTTAACGGGTTTGGAAGTTGCAAAAAGTTTTATGTGCATATTTCCTTGAGCAAAAAAAATCTTTTTGTTTTTTACTTTACATAGGACTTTTGTAAGAACAAAAATATTAAAAAATTAATTAAAAGTTTTCCAATTTCTTTTGCCATTCACGAATGCCAAAAGATATCGATTTTTTAAGATCATAAAATGTTTAAATATCCTAACGAAAAATCCAAAAATCAAACATGAGAATTGACAAAATAAAACGGATTTTTTTTCTCCAGAAAACTAATAAAAAAAAAACCATAGGACTGACTTTTAGTCAGCGCACCGACGATATGTATTTTACATTTTGGGTGGGGTAAATAAGTAATTAATAATAAAATGTAATAAAAACATATGTCTGCGTCATACTGTGGTAGTAAAGTAGAGAAGAAAGCAACTCCATTATAATCCATATATACATAAATCCCCATAAATGATTTGTTTCATTTTAGGAAAAACCTTTGTTTAAATCAAAACTTTCATTTGAAAAGACAAAT
The DNA here is from genome assembly GCA_932274085.1 of Protocalliphora azurea. Classification (NCBI taxonomy): domain Eukaryota; kingdom Metazoa; phylum Arthropoda; class Insecta; order Diptera; family Calliphoridae; genus Protocalliphora; species Protocalliphora azurea. Next base: position 106,890,758 of record OW026519.1, on the reverse strand, counting down.
AACAGTAGTAAATAAAATAATAATAAATAAACGTAAACAAAAAAAACCGAAAAAAAAATACAACAATAGACATACAATGTTAGACAAAAACTATAGTCTTTCATATTTAGCAAATAATTTTGAATAGATTATAATAATTTGTCGGCTTAACAATACAGGTGTTCACACACATTTGCAAATTGCAATAAATATAAGTATAAATTATTATAATCAGTATTCCTTGTTGATCACCGCTTTGTTTGCATTCCTATATAAAAAAAATTTAAATGGACCATAAGACCCATTAAAATTCAGATATTTAGCTTAACTGTTAGTGACTCGTTATAATAGTTGTGTTTTGTTGCTAACGTTCAAAGGCAATTTCATATAAAATTTAAATTTATATACAAAGACCGAAAAAAGTATTGGTCATTACACAAATTATTATAAAATTGGTCACTGCATTTAAACTTCTTTAATTATAAATGTGAGTGTTAGGTATTTGATATATCCATGTGTAAGTTTATTAATGACTTCTGTGCTAAATTAAAGCACTTGCAAGAAATTTACAAAATTTAAATTATTTCCTAATAATTTAAGGAAAAAAATATTGGACCAGGAAAGTAAAAATGCATTAAAATGTTGAGATTAGTTCGATCTATGGGTTAAAATTGAATTGAATTGAAAAAAATTGAAGATTGAAGTATACTATAGCTGCTATACTTACTTCGATTTAAATATAAGGTAGTTTCACTCGCTCTAACAATTTTTTTTTTTTAAGCTTTTAAGCTAATTATTTGATATGCGTTCTTCTGTAAATAAACAAAAAAGCGTTGCTACAAAATAAAAAGGAAAAACTATTTTAAGAATATTTTTTATTATATGTAATTTATATATTAAACAATAACCACTTTTGTCACATACATGGTATTGTTGTGACTTGAAAAAACGCTCTTCTGCGTCTTTGCTGATGTACCTAGTGTTACAGCAGTTATTGAATATTTAAAAATATATTTAATAAATAATTTTCAACTAAATATATCTTTATTATTCAATGGTTTAAAAATATACTATTTGCATTAAATGAATGCATGAAACTTTCTCTATAAAATATAATACTTGAATATTACCGTTATATCGATGTATTTCCGAGATAACAGTACTTTTATGAACGAATACAGAAAAAATAACAAACTATTAGATATTGTCATTAAACGGATTAATAAATTTGTTTTGTTTAATAGATTTTTTAAAGTATTCTCTGATATACATCTTTTTATTAATTTTATTGTCACTCACAAATAGTTTTATATAAATTTAATTAAATTGAAATGAATTCAGTTATTTACAAGTTTCTACAAATAATATTGTGAATTATTTAATAAGAAAAATTAACAAAATGTGTTTAATGAAAACAAAAATTAAATCATTTAATAAAATAAATTAATGCAATTAACTCTAAAAATTTTTAACAAGAATGTGAAATCGTGTCAAACTAATTGTTTCTCATAATGGGAATTAGAAATTTATATACTCACCCTACTCTAAATGAATATAATAGTTGACACTTAAAGTGCACTTGTCTATGATAAATCTAAATTTACCATACCACAAAATCTATATCTGAAAATATTTACCATAACAAAAAAAAAAAAAGAAAACACTACATATTTGTGTGCCTTAAGACTATATTTAAATTGAAGATACTTTTTTTAATTCTCAAACAATTAAACCAGATTCATAACCGAATCGAACTGTCAAAGTTTTTTTTTTTTTTTGGTAATTTTTTATTATCAAATATTTTATGCTATTTAAAATAAACCAGTTCCCAATTAAATAAAAATTTCACATTCCTGACCTAATGAGTTATATATATATATATATATATATATATATATATATAATAAAATTCTTCTCTGTTCGGTTTAATTTTATAATGAACTGCATATATATGTTTGTATGTACCCAGCAAAAAAAGGAACTGAAAACCTGAAAAAGTCATCATTTTAACATTATGTTGTCATTTGATGGAATTATTTAGTACTGAAAGAGAGTTGCAGAAGTTCTTATTTAAACCCATGGTTGTCATTGGTAGGATGTTTTTCTTTTATGCTTCTTATTCATTGCTTTTGAAGTACCTCTTTTAAAATTATGTTTATAACATTTTTTTGGCTAAAATTAAAAATTGATATGTTATAAAACAATCTGCAAAATATTTTGGTAAACAGCATACACAATTACAACATATAATAGGAACAATTCAGTGAAATTTAGATTTTGGTAACATGTCCTAAGCATTTTTTTAAATATGGTTTTATTAGAGTTTCAATATTTTAGACATTTTTCATCGCAAATTGGATTTTATGAAATCATTGGAAAGGTCTTATTCAATACTATTGATATATGCATTCAATTTACCCTTCAGAAGTAAATCTATTGTTGTTAAAGGGTTAATAACGTAAAATGTTCAATGGTTTCGGGATAGAAAATTTCAATGGTACCTTAAAATCCAATGTACGATGAAAAATGTGTAAGATGTAATAAATATACTAATCTTCTTCTAGAGGGTACATTTGCAGATTTTTTCCTGAAGCACTAATTATTATAAAAGATATTATATGACGAGATATAGGCGAAAGTGATAGTCTTTTTCATCATAATTTAGCTCTTATTTTTTTATTGTTTGCAACATATTTTTTTCCTCAATTCCAGTTTTAATCTTAGAGTATATTTAGGTATAATGATCAAATGACACTTTTAACAGAGAAATGTATGTAAATGAGAGCCATCAGAAAATATTCCTTCATATCATTAGAAAACACAACGATTTCTAGTTTTTTTGGCCTAACCTCTTTTCACATTATTACAACAAAAAAGAAAATGAGTGGTATGAAACAAATGGTGCTGCTAAGTATGTCCCAAAGAAGGCCAATCCACTAAACTGTCCAGAACTCTGTCCATTGGATCATAGTGAAAAATATTTAAACAATAGTCAAAGGTAAATAAAAAATAAAATGGAGTTAAAAAAATAGACACATTCCAACAAAAAGTAACCAAAAATACAATAAAGCTCTTATGGAGGGTATTCCAGAAAATGGTAAATATTTTATTAAAAAAGAATAAAAAATAATTTTTCTTTTAAATTTAAAACTTGAATATGACATCCTTTAACAAAATCAATATTTTAAAGAATTTGGCCCACTGGTTTCATTTTTATAAGCTGAATTGTATGCACTAAATTTTTCATGCGAAATCCTTATACTGATTTGAATTTAAGGTTTTTTGTCCTTACTATTTCTCTTTTTGAACATTTTTAGGTGAAATGATCTAAAATAACAAAACAACACCATTATTGGTGTAATATGGTTTCAACGATCACTTTTCTTGGCCTAAATTTTTGTCATAATACTTACCAAGGAAAATGGCCAATGAAACCGTAGTGCCATGGGATAAATTCGCCAAATAGGTAGGGCAGAATCGTTTGTTTATATACGATATTTTCAAATATAAAAGTTCATTTAAAATCAATAAAAATTCAATAAAATAATACAAATACAAAATCAGTGTATTGTGAAAATCATACATGAAAATTTCTATACACTGTGACAAATTTTCATCTAGTAAGTACCATGTAGATGATTAAGATTTCTGGAGGATAAGTTGGCTCCTGCCAATCAATAGTCTGGCGAATCGTCCTTAATGGGAATTCTAATGCACCAGCGATTTTTTTTTACAATTTAAATTAATTTATTAAAACAGCTGTTGAAAGTTCTTTTTCATTACTATTAAATTAATAAAACTGAACGATATCTATCTGTCCCAAAAACTAAGAAAGTTATCGCAGAGCAAAAACTAGTATTCACGTCTGCCTTTCATCGTATGTAAATTGAAAATATCAAAATTTGATGGATAAGAGATCTTCGATAAAAAAAAATCAATTAGTGACACAAAAACAATTACTTCGTTGTAAAGATAATTGACAATCGCCGATGTGCCCCTGCGCCAAATGCTTCCTATTCTATCCTAAATACATGTACATATGCACTATATATGTAAGTATATAATATTAAAAATAAATATGCTTTTAAATTTCCCATTAAAGTGTAGAGAATAATATGATTAAGTTTGACCATTAATAACTTTCTTCATTGCCTTTTCCAATTATATTAAAGTAAAAACTATTATAATTTAAACAAAAGCAAAAAAAAAAAAAAAAAAAAAAAAATTGTAGTCTATTGTAATTCAACTATAAAAAAGTATATATTGAATACTGCAATTGTTTCAAAATCAAATACATTGTATGATAAAACTTATAGTAATTTGCACAAACAAGTGTTTTTGTTACATTTTTTCTCCTAAATTTCCATTGTTCATAAATCAAGGTGATATCGAGTTGCAATTTTACGATAAACTTTTAACAAAATAATTTATTGCAAGTCAAAGATTATTTGTTGTCTGGATATTTGTAAGTCAGTGTGTTATATTATATTCTTAAATGCAAGCACATTAAATCAAATAAAATAAAATTAATTTTTTATCAAACAAAAATATAAAAAACTTTACAATAATAATGGGAGTAAAAGGTAAATTATCTATGTACATTTAATTATACATATTTTATAAGAAATATATATATATATATATATATATATATATATTATATAAATTTTAAATAAATGTGGTCAAGATTTTAAAATGTTTTGTAAATTCAATTGTTTAGAATACACTGTCCAAAACTTATAGTAAAGTTTATTTGCAAAAAACTAGGGGCAATATTAAATAAACATTATAATATTATTTATGGCGTTTTCTTTTCTGACTAAAATGTTGCCTTTATTCCGCCCGATGCCCTCTTTTGTGTTCTATTGTGAAAAAAAATGTAATAGTGTAAACGGGATGTTCTTTTCTTGGATTCAAAAAATGTGTTACAAATTAATAAAGGGTGAATATGCGCACTTTATTACCAGCAAACGCGAATATTTTTTGTTAAAAGATTTTAAGTTTAGTATTTACTACTTTAAAATTAATGTTCACCAAAAAAAAAAAAATCAAAATTTCACCAAAAATTCGAAATTTCACCAAAAATCCAAAATTTCACCAAAAATTCGAAATCATATCATAAAGATCATAAATTTCAATAATTAAAATTTTTAACAAAAATTAGAAATTCCAAAAAAAAAAAAATCGAAATTTCTTCAAAAACTTAAAATATTACTAAAAGTTAGAAATTTAAAAAAAAAATTAATACAAATTTCACCAAAAAACGACAAAAAAATTAGAAAATTCACCAATAATGTGAAATTTCTTAAAATATCACAAAAAATTGGATATTTCACCAAAAATTTCATCAAAAAGCCCAAATTTCATTAAAAATTTCTTATAAATATTTTAAAAAATGACACAAATACAAATTGGTTCCACATTTCTTTAATCATAAAAAGTGTACCATTTTATAAAGGTGGGGATAATCTTTAAATAATGTTATACAGTAACAAGTTAACATCTTTCTTCAGAAAATGGTACGCTATTAGTCTTCGCCCATTTTTTATGTCTGGTCATTGTTTTTCATAATGATGAAAATATTTTTTTTTAATTAAAATTGTTATTAAATGTTTCAAGTGTATTTTGCTAATAAAATAATAGTTCCTATAACCTACTATAAGCCAGTTGTTATTTTTTTTCTCTGCTCCATATTTCAAGTTTGTATGCTATGAGATGTCCAACACGAATATGAAACAATCAGTAAATGGTTAGCAAAAGTTCCGTTTTATTTGTCGTTTATGGTGTAACAACGCTAAGTGCAAATCAACTATCAACAAGTGCTATATCTATGTATGTATGTTGCTTGTTGCTAAATCCGCATAAAAAATCAGCATTAAGGTGGCAATTATTGTGGCTAAAAATTTATTACTTTAAGTGTTGTTGGTTTGGTGTCTTTAAATGACAATTGTTTATTTTAACACGTAACGAAACATGGGCTGAAAGACTGACTATTAACATCAGTTTTTTGCAGTAACATCAATAAATGATTTCTTTGTTCGTTATACTCTCTAATATCGAGGGCTTATATTTAAAAAGGGCCAAAAGTATTTGTTTGACGTCAAACACTTTGTTTTTGCATTCATTATTAGTGGTATCAATTTTGAAAAAAAAAAAAAAATTCTAACACATTTTTTTTCTTGCATTTTTGTTTTTGGGCTATCTATACAAGACATGTAATTTTTATTAAAAAAAAAAAAAAAAAAAAAATAGGATTGTAATGTTGAAACTATAAATAACGTTTTTAAATGTTTTAGTCACAATTGAAATAATCCAAAATACCGTAATCTATAAAATACCGTTAAAGAAATAAAACAAAATATTGTTATCGCTAAAATACCATTTTACACAGTTTGAAAAAAATAATTATTTTCAATAAAATTAAAATAAAAATTGTACGAATGTTATGGTTATCCCAGCTAGACTTTTTAAAACTTGACTACACTATATAATTCATGGTTGTGAACCGATTACTTCGAAACTTCTGAAAAAGGTGTTACCCTTAAAATACCATTATCGAAATAAATATAACGCTAAAATACCTTTACCGAAATAGCTCGAAATAACGAAATAATCCAAAATACCATTACCGTTATCTTTTTACCTTTTTGAATTGGTTGTCAACCTTGATACATTATCAAAAAAGGCATATAACACACATTAATAATATATTTTGAAAAAATATCTATCTATTAGGCTTTAATATTTATTTTTGATGTGTGAGGTTTAAGAGACGTGTTATTAATAAATCGTAGAAGACCAGATAGAAAAAAGATGAAAAATGAGTGAAAGAAAAAGTTTTTATGCTTTCCTGAACAATTGGTGTTTTGCAGATAGATCTTTATGGATAAAAACCCTCGATATATTTATATAAGTTTTATGTAAGAGAGATTCATCGTTATAAATTTTTGTTTTTTTTTTCTGTAAATTTAATGAATAACAGAATCGCCTTATAACTTCGGAGTCGCTTTGGAAACTTGCTTGAATTTTCTCTCTTCTCTTTATTTAATTGATTGAAATTATTTTTAATGAAAATAACATTTTTTATTTAAGCAAATCAATAGGAAATGTAATTTTAATTTAGCATAAAATCAACTAAAACATTTTTTGATCTGTTTATAAAAATATTAAACCTATACCATTGCACATGAACATACACAAATTTCAAGAAAATTATTTACCCACGAAATCATTATATATTCAATATCGCCTTTTAAGGCACAAAAAAATCTTCAAAATCCTATAATTTTTTCCGTATACACGTTTGCAAATGATGTTCGATAAGGCATTATTCATAGATATTGGCTATATCATTAAGAAAATATTACATATAAAATCTAATTTCATTCGTAAATTTGGCTTCAAATACAGTTAATAACTGTTTGAAAACATTACATTTTCTTAAGTACGTTACAAAATCGACAACGGTTTTGTTCAAATTTGCTGCGTTGCTTTCTACAAATTTGAAACCCACAAGAACGAATATATAATATTATTTGATAATATGGTTATGTCAAATTGATACCAATACATTGTATCAATTCGTTGTTGAATCACGCAGTGTACAAATTGAAAACATACTGTTGACATTAAATAGTCTAATTTTTTTCACGGATGGGGTTGATATTTTCCTGGATGTAATTGCATGTTTATATTTATTTTTAACAACTTTGTTCCATTTCTATTTTGGAAACACCATAAATAGTATTAATCGATACACGATTTCTTAGAAAATATAAATTTTGATCCAAAGGAAATAACACTTTTTTACTTTAGGCGCCAGATGTTACCCTATTTTGATTTTAAAATTTATTAAATGTACTTGAATTTGATATCCGATAGTTTGATATTTATTGTTGCATTTTGGCATGCAGTTCCCTCCCTGTCTTATGGAACTGCATAATGTAATTATAAAGTGACTGCAAATATACAAAAGTAAAAATTGCTTGTATTTTGTCGTGTAAAACCACCACACAAATAAAAATGCTATGAAGAAAAGATGGGTAAATGAAGAAGAGTAAATGAACTTAGTAAAATCGTTTACATAGAAATACAAAAAAAAAAAAAAAAAAAAAAAACTGAAAACTTCGCTCGTACATGGCAAATTGTAAATCAGCTGGGCTTACGAGGTCACTTTCTTATTACACTATGGTGGAAGTGTTTGTTTTTATACTCTACACTATCATTAGTGGGACGGTATTATGTTTTGTGTTCATATTTGTAACGTACAAAATTAATGGTCGCTTATTAGCTTTCAAGTACATATATCAAATGACTCAAGACCTCGTCACTCAACCGCAAATGAAAATGTTAATGTAAACGAAACGTATATTGATGGTTGCTTAAAAAACGAAAATGTAGCAAGTACTTTGTTGTTGTTCTGTATAATAAACATTATTGATGTCAATTGGATATATATCCATTTAATCTTTTATTTAAACAGTAGCTAGATTCATTTGTTTTAAGTCTAGTGATTTGTACGCAAAACATGAATTATACTTTTATAATAACAATTTTTAATTTTAAATATATTGCTTTAACTGTACGCTTTATTTCAAAACATTTCAAAAATTTTTTTTAGTGAAGAAAATTGCAAAAAGAATGTCCAATAACTTACTTTTTACAATGATTTTGTACGCATATTTAGTGTGTTGAAACAGAAAGTTGTTCACACTGTCAGCTGTCACGTAAAAACGTAGAGATCGAATTCGATTGGTTCAGAACGTTACATTTACGTTTATGAGTACGCGTACTTTCATAACATAGTGTCTATATTAGACAATTTGTTATCAAGACAAACGCCAAAATTAACGCGAATTTATTGAACTTGGCAACAGTTGCACAAAAACAACAATAAGGTGAATTCATTACTTTTTTATATATGTAGTTTGACAACTGTAACAACCAAAAATAATACTCAACTGTTTAACTGAAGTTACCTTGTTAGTCTTGATAAAAATTTGTCTAATATAGATACTGCGTAAGAAAAAGGTATCAGTTAATTCGTTAGATTCACACTTCCGGTGGGGTAACGGGGAATCACTAATGGAATAGATTTAAAAATGTTTATTCTTCTCTACATCTGACAAGAAATAGTATTTTTTTACCCAGTTTTTAAATTTTAATCGACTTCCGGTAGGGGTTACCATTATCCGATGGGCTTAAAATTTCGCATAGGTAAGTTTTAGTAATTAAACAAAATTAGAACTATCCAAATTAAAAAAAAGAACGAGTAGCAGGTTTACAGTTCATGTAAACCATGCGAACGAAGGTTAGGATTCATGATTAGAAGATAATTTATTAATGTTTCATTACAATTAGCGTACTCAATTACGTAGGTATTTATATGTCGGGCTTGATCAACTACAATTTTCCTACTTGCATTTTTTTATTTTATACTTTTTAGTTACAAATTTTAAAATATTTTTATATTTTATTATTTTTATTTTTTATATGTGCTGGCTAAATAAAAAAAAAAAAAATGTTTGTTTTGTCATTTATTTGTTTGTTCAAACAGCTGAGGGGGAATTATAGTTCAAATAGAGAAAATCTGGTCACGATCATTTTGTTGTGATTATGCCACGATATTTTGTGTGGAAAATAAACTATTCAATACAAATATTTATGTAGCTGAGTTATATAAAGTATAATACTCACAAGCACAAATACTGCAGTGTAATGCATTGGCAGTTCACTATATTAATTGAAAATGTCAAACAAATTCCGTTTTAGTGTTTTTTGTTTTTATTATTATTATTATTTTTAATTTAAATAGACTAAATAATACATAGTCTAGTGTGGTTAAAATTAAACAATTGTTTGTTTGAAACGTTTTAAAATATGTAAATTCATAAATATTTTTTTTTTTTTATTTAGTTTTCCTTTATTTAGTAAATTATAAGATGTTAAAGGTGGACTCATTATCACCCTTGGCTATTTCAAATCCATTCGTTCTTGTAGTCAATCGATCATTAAAGATGTCAGATTTTAAATCAATAATAATTTAAGTATTAAAAGTTTACCACGAGGAATATATGTATGTATATGAATTGTAAATACTGTTAATGGTATTGTTTGTTTTAAATGTATTTTACTGAAAGCTTTAAATTTTTTGTTAATTCATTGGATCCATCCCAGATTGACAGTGATTTTTTAACTGATGGCTTTGTATGTATGTATGTATGTATGTATATATGTATGTATATTTATTGTTTAGATATTATTTGCAGTTTACAATAATTAAAATAGAAGTAGTAAAGAGTTCAGCCCAACTGGCTTTTCACCTTAAATATAAATATATTTGTTAGTACATTATTTCAAACTTTTTATTGATCATATTTTATTTTAAGGAAATATTTGCAGAAAAAAAAAAATAAATAAATAGTTTATAAAAATAGAAACGTTAATATATTAAAATTACAACTGTTGTGGAATTAAATTTCTAATATGCTCATAAGACGAGATTGCACATCTGGCAAAAAAGTTTTCGATTATATTATTTATTTTATCCTTAACTAATTGAATATTTGCTAGTGAGTGAAGACGAAATATTGAAGAATAAAATAGTAAATTGAAAATAATTTTCAAAACTTTATTTTGGCAGACTTGAAAACGCTTGAAGTGACAATCGGAGGTATCGTGCCACATAGGTATATATATAACTTTTACTATTAAAGTTTTATCTTCGATAGAAAGGTCCGACTTTACATTAATGAAGGGTATAGTAATTTAGTAGTAACGTTCATTTTATTAATAATATAATCAACATGTTTATTAAATAAAATTTTTTGTCTAGAATGACCCCAAGATATTTTGCATTTGTTTTCCAGTAGAACTCAACCCCATTAACCTTAATTGATGGCTTTTAATATTATTACTACACACATACTTACATAAATATTTCAAGTATTTATAATTAAAAATATTTATAGTCTTGCAGATTAATATTTATTTATTTATTTATTCTCTCTCTCTCTCTCTTTATATATATGTGAATTTTTTGTAATATAATTAACCTAGAAACATGAACTTAAAGATATATGGTTCTATTTGGATGAGAATCGATATTCTGACCAATTAAAAAATAATAGAAATATTTTGGTAATTTTTAAACCTGCGAACTTTAAATATGCAAAGAAACTGGTGTTTTATTAGTATTTTAGGAACCTTCTAAACCAAAAAATATTAAAAATAATATTATTTCTTTATCTTTATCCTTGGTACTTTACTTTTTGGTACTTTTGGAATTGTTACTTTACTTTTTGGTTCTTTTGGTACTGCAAAATAATTTGAAACTTCATTTAATTCCGCTTATTTCGTCTATTATTTTGTATGACTTTAAGAACTTCGTTGTACAAGGTTTTTCAAGACTAATAACAAAAGAGCTTAGAAATGAATTTTCATGTTAACATGACATCTAACTAATTTGCCGGACAAAATTATTCCATGATCTGCTAGGAGTATAACTTAATAATGGCACAAATGACAAACAATTGCATTTCTGCATATGCTTTTATCATTGTCAGCACTATATTTAATGGTATTTATACAACAACTTACAGTAGGTGGTGAAGGCATATATCATTCTAGGTATGATAAACTCAGTGCCGAGACTTTTTTTAGCCAATTTCTATAAATAAATGTGATACACAAATAAAACAGTGCTAGAACTGGGAGGAACATGCAATATTTAAATGAGGTTGTCATTGGAAGTGGCTAATTGACGCAGTTTTACCACTTAGGGACGGTCACAGAACTAACCCAAGAGAAAATGTTCAGTGTCGATTAATATATTTAAAATTTATAATAAAAATTCGGTAATTGTTTTCTTTTTAAACAATTTTTTTATTTTTTAATACGCTTTTAACGAGCATGCTAAAAATTGAGTCTTAACTGATTGACCGATCAATTGTGTTACTGAGCGGCAACTGCCACCAATTTCCCGAAGGATTATTGTTCGTCTAGTCTGACCATGAGTGTTTGTAATACGTAAGAATAGGTGTTATATGGGAGCTATGGTCAATTACATTATAATTCTAATAGTTGATAGTAATTAAAACATAATTTTTGTCAATTTGTATTTCCGTACTAACATTTACATACTTATATATATTGTATTTTATTAGGAATAAAATAAGCTATAGCTTGTTAAAATTTTAGAAAATATGATTTTTTTTTTAGAAATTTTAAACTAATTTTATTCCTAATAAAATGCAGTGTTAAGAAAACTGAGAAAAATATATGTTTTTTAATAAATGAATAAAAAATAAAAAAATCTTAATATAATTCTCATTTAGACAAGATTTGGCAATATTAAGCCTGATTCAAACAATATGCACACAATAACTGTTAAGTAATTTAGTTAATAAAAAATATTTTTATATCATTTTGTACAACATATTAAAGAAAGAATTAGAATTAATTAAAAAATAATGTTTGATCATAATGAGATAAATTTGAAGCATACTATGATAAATTTTGATCATCTCATGATAAATTTTTGTGATAATATGATAAAACCAATCATAATATGAAAAAATCCAATCATAATATGAGAAAATCAGATCGTAATGTGATAATGTTCAGGTTTGTCTGCCAAAATCAATATTAATTTAAATCCTTTAAAAAGTAAAATTGATCACGGTTATAACGAACCCGAAGGGACAGACACATTTAGTTCCTTATAAATGTAGTTCTTGATATCAGTAATAACCAAAAAATTTTATTTGTTAACAAAATATACGTATGTATTTTATTACGATACTAATATTTGTAATTAAATCGTATATCTTTCCTTAAAAAATGCTCTGTATTTACAATTTTTAATATTAATGATTATAATATATCAAGAAGAATATTTGTTTGCATTCATTAGTCATTTGTCAAGAGGCAAATTGAGATTAATTACATTTTTATTACTAATTCAATGCTTTCTTTTTTTTACCGAAATTTTGAAATTGGCATGTTTTGAGATCTGTACTTTTTAAGAAATATTAATTTTATAATATTTTATTTTTAATCTTCTTATAATTTCAGTTTTATTTTTAGCGGTTTTTCATAAATGTGTATGCATTATGTTAAAATGGTCAACAATTAAACACAAAATTATTCTTTTATTAGTCCGATAACATAAATTAAAATTAATGAAAAATATTTCGATTTTTTTCAATAATTTAAATTGAAATAAATTAATGTTATTTCTGTTAGTTTTTACACTTTTGAAACATTTTGCAATGTGTAATTTACATTGTAATTTACAATGTAAACGCTTATATAAATAACTTTAATTTATTTGAAACTAGTTACATTGTAATTTACAATGTAAACGCTTATAGAAATAACTTTAATTTATTTTAAACTAGTTGTGAGAGTTCGTTATCAACGTAGTTTTTTTGTATGAAATATTCTTCTTGGGAATATTTATAACAGGTGTTCGTTACAACCATGGAAACCACAAATATGCAATTACATGTTTTTTCCTGTACATTATAATCAATAAAGTATTTTGTCGTTTGGGAGCAAATAAAGAATTTTGGCATCGACTTGTGAGAGCATATTTTTGCATATTTCACCCTTAAAAGCATATTTTTGCATATAATGCTTTTCGTTATTATATAGGATATTTTGTTATTTTTAGGTATTTTTTTAAATATCTCAAGAAATGTTTCTTTAAATTTGATTTGTGATTTAGAAAAAAAAGGAAAAAACTTTTCAAACATATTTAGAATTTAAAATTAATTTTAATGAATAGCACCTAAGTGCGTTAAAAAACGCTAAGAAGCTTAACTAGAATCATTTAATTATAAAAAATCAATTTATATTAAAAACTAGATGGGTAAGCGTTATAATAATTTTATTCTATAAATTTAATTTTACAACCTTAAAACACTTTATTTTAATGAAGGAATTCAATTTTGTGTAAAATATATAAACAATTTTATTTTGTCTTAAGAGCATATTTTCTCATTATTAGAGCATATTTTTGTTTTTTTTTTTACTGCATTTTAATGTACATAAAACTTTTTTAGAGCATATTTGTGGTTTTCCTGGTTATGACCGTGTTCGACTGCATTATCCCTACAGTAAAGAGAACCGGTTCAAAACTAGCAATATGACATGTCCTTAGGGCTAGTGATCGATTCCAGTTCCGGAACTTTATATGGGAGGAATCTGTCACTTTTATATGGGGTTTTCATTGGAGGTGGCTAATTTGCACTTTGGGACAGGTCATAGGACAGGTCACTGGACTGCTTCAAGACAACATATTCAGAGTCGATTAATATATTAAAAATTTGATAAAAATTGTTTACTTTTCAATTTTTTTTTTGTTTTACTGAATTAATTACATATATTTATTTTTTATTTATTTTTTTTTTTTTTCGTTAATGTCAATTGGCGGCACCCCGAATCGAACCTACGTTTTTCTGATGTATTTTACGTTTTACAGCCTTCAATACTAACCACTCAGCCACATATTGTTATTGCGCGCTAGTTGCTAATTGCGCACTTGACAAGCATGTTAAAAATGAATCCCAATTGTTGTTTAGTGAGTGTGGTGGTATCAACAGGTTCTCAACTAGAACTTTGGTGAAGAGTTAGGTGTCATTTGGTACTCAACCGGTCCATTACTGCAATTGCCGCCAATTTCCCGCCGTTAATGTTATTAAAGGAAATTTCCAGAATCATTTTGTCATCTTGATTATAAATTTATAAACAATAAATTATGTCTCTAAAATGTACACATTTGTAATATATATTAAAATACAAAATACACTTTAATTTATCACATGTTCAAAAAATTTGTTAAATGTTTAAACTTGAATAAGATGATGATGCACAGATTTTTTAATTAATGTTGTTAAAAACCCACATTTTTTTTTTTTTTTTTGGCAAAGTAGGGAATTTTTTGAACTGTGGTTTTCATTTCGTTTTTTAATTTATTTTTGTGTGTTTTCATTATAGTCTGGAGATGTTGTTTTACGACTATTTAGTAGGGTATATTGTTCGAACAAGACGAATAATTCGAATAAGGCAATTAAGTTTAAATAAGTGATCCAAATAATTCGGATCACGTATTTAAATTTAAATTTATTTTTTAAAATTTATTTATTTAAAATTATTCGAATAATTAAAAACTAATAGTAAAATAAAATATTTATGTTTTTGTAAGTTTCTTTAAAAATTTGATTGTAAAAAATTATAGCAACATACAAAAATTTAGCAATTCATTGGAAAAATATTTAAAAATGTATTCACAATATAAGTGTAAATATATTGTCCATTCTAGGAAAGATTTTTGAAAAATGTTATTTTTGACAGGAAGTCATCAGATTATCTATAACTTCATACATATAACTACATATATTCAAGATTTTCATTTTTCTATAAGTCAAAAGTCGACAAGATATGTAAGAGCCTATTTACATTGGGAATTATCGCAGCTTTTTTTATGATATATTCTTTTGAAGTTGTTTCAAAAATAATTCTATGTTACGTTTAAATTTGTATTGTGAAACTTTACAAAATATTTGACAAAAGAACAGCAAATTAGAAAAATAAAAATAAAATCCCATCAAATTTCAATAACCCGTTTGCAGCAATTTTTGCCTTCTCTTGGAAAATTTAAAAATCAATGTTGATTTAAATTAATTTTACCTAAAAAAGCTGTTTAAACAATCAACAAATACGACAAGAAATTAATTTTCTTTGAATTATATCTCATAAGAAAACAGTTTTGGAATGCCATCGAATGATATAAACAATACGTCTTCAAAAGGTCCCTTTTATGATTAAAAAAACCCTGCAACCCGTCAAAAGACCTCAGAAATTAACTTAAAAAAGAATAAACTTTAACTTTGTTCTTTTGTCTTTATAAAATTTGATTTTGAAAAAGCTCAAATTTTCATTGGCGAAATTTCCAAAAGTTAAAAATTTTTGAATTATTCGTTATTCGAAAAAGACCATTTTTAAATTCCTCGAATAATTATTCGTAATAATTGTTCGAATAATTCGAACGAACATTAGAACATAATTCGAATGAATACCCTAGTATTAAGGTTTTTGATTTTTGTTTTTACTAACACCTGTTGAATGAAAGCATCAGAATATATTGGAATTACTACTGTAATATATATATATATATATATATATATATATATATATATATATATACATATATTTTATAAGACAAATCCCAATAATTTATTATTTTTACGGTTTTTATTTTTGTTTTCTTTTGGTATTTTCTATTTATTGTTTCTTCAGATCGATCACCTATTAATTAATAATTATTAAAAGAATAAAAACATGTTTTTTTTCTCTTTTTGTTTTTATAATTTCTTTAACCAAAAACTGTTAGTAGATAAACATTTAAAATTGTTGTTTTAAAAGCTTGTGAATATAATTACACTTTTTATTTTGATGTTTTGAATATTGTGAAAAAAATTATTTTTAATTGAATAAGCATTGAATAATTAGTTAAAAATATATGATAAAATTCAAAAATTTTGAAAATTTTGAGAAAAAATATTTTCGAATTTTTTTCTTCTGATACTAACGTCGATTTGTGGTTTAATTAACGAATATTTATGCATGCAAAGTCTGTTCGCGTTAATCATTTTTATCAATGCGTGCAAAAATTGTGAAGGTTTAAAAAAATCTTAGAAATAGAGGTTTCGCTTTATTATGAGCAAAACAAAGCGATTTTATATATTTTCTTAGGTGCTATCAGCATATGTCAAAACTACTACAGCATTTTCAATTTTATCGAAATTAGGGAATGCATCCCAGGATTTCCCGTCCCGGGATTCCCGAAAGATGTAAAATTTTTCATGTCCCGCTTTCCCGGGAATATTAAAAGAAAACTGCGCCAATTTTAACAAAAACTTATATATTTTATTAATTCTTAAAAGAAAACTTAAGCTAAAAATTCAGCTGGGAACTATATCTTAAAGAAAATTTCATTGGTAAAAAGTAAGAATCGAGTCTCAAAAATCATTATTTATTCATATAATTTTCAATTGGAAGGCTACAACAACATGAAAGCGATTGCTTTTAGGAAAAATTTAATAGATAATAGACTGATAATAGACGAACATCAATTATAATAACTTGGCCAAATTTCAACTTCCGGCAACAATTGAAACAGGGTGCACGGTCTTATGTTAATAATCCCAAAATAAATCTTAATTTTTTTCTTTTAAAGTTTACCTTTATGAAACCGACCTTAAACCTCAAATATTTTTTTAATTATGATTTTTTAAAATAACTTTTTATACAGTTATGTTAGCAACACAAAACAACAAAAATTCAAGACTTGAAATGGTTCCATGTGGTACCGGCAAGTACTCAAATAAAAATAAAAACAAGTGTTTGAAAATTACGAGTTTTTTTTCTTTCTTCCAATGTAGAAATTCTCTTACTCTTGTTCAATCACTCTGTCGTTGACCAGTGTTGAATTATATTGAGGACAAGTGGTGAAACCAAAATTTTAAAAAATTTATTTTTTGCAGTTTTTCGATTAGAAAAATTGATACGTTTCGACTAATGTAAAATAAAGAATGTGTGTTTATTGCTCTTGTAATTATGAATCGTTTGAGATATATCTCTTTAATGTGCCCTGAATAGCATCACTAAGCAGGGTTCCCAAACTTGGGGAGAAAAACCGTGAATATCTCAAGGCACACTCACAGCGTAATTTCAATGAAACTAAAGTATCGCGTGATCAAAAAAAGTTTCTATATTACATTTTAAAATCGTTGTGGCGCGATAAAATATGAATTTGCAAAAATGTTATAACTCTTTAACATCGATTTAAAATTTTGTGTACTTTATTTTTTTACAATTTTCTTTTTTTACATTTTATGTGAAATTATATTTATAATAAGTACATCTATTCTGTTTTAGTTATCATGATCTGAGATCACGGCGTCTTTAATATTTCATAAATCGTCGAGACACATCCAAGGCGCTAATTGAAATCGGTGAAAATCTATTCCAATCTATAGGTATTATTATAGCTTATAACGAAATCAAGTGACTCTCAAAAATACGCGTTTAAATTTAGCGCAACTTTTAACATTTTCGGGTGTATGTGGTATATTTTTTGCTCTATATTCTAAAGGGAGGTTTAAACAGATTTGTGGTCGTGATTATATTCAATAATATAAAACTTACCGAACTTCCTTTAATTTGTATTTTGTATACATTTGTGTAGGTTACATATGTGTATTTATTTTTGATATCGGACTTAAAACGGAAATTTTGATTAAATTTTTTTAATGAAATTTTTAAAAAAATCACTATGATCGCTATTATCTTTGGTGACCAGTGTTGCCAGTGTAGTCCTTTTAAAGCTAATTCTAGCCTTTTTCTTTTGCTTTTAGCTTCAAAATTTTCATTTTAACTTCTAGCCTTTGTTGAGTTTTAAAATTGCATTGAAAAGGCTAAAATGTTAATATTTTTAGTTAGTAATTTGATGGACTTAATAAATCGATTATTATAATTATGTTTTATTAACCATAGAAACTATATATAAACACAATATAAGACAATTTTATTTATTTATGTGTTCATTTATTTTTATTTAAAATTCTTATAAAAGCAAAGAATCACCCACAAATTTAGAAATGCTTAATCAAAAATTAATTATTGTTTAAAAATGACGAAAAATTAATCAAAACATTATATAATTTTTCATATGAAATATAACCAGGGTTTGCGGTACGGGAATTCCCGGGCGAAATTCCGGATTTTCCCACCAAAATACTCTCGGGAATTCCCTGGAAAACGGAAAATTAAATATTCCTGTGGTTTTAAAATTTTAAAAGCAAACATTTTTATATTTTTAACACCTTATATCAATGAAAGATTGACGTTACTCCAAGAGTTTAACGCATATAATACAACTGGAACGTTATCTGAGAGGAACGTAAAAAACTACGCGTAATTTTCCCAAAAAAGGACTGAAATATTTCCTTTATTATATTTTTCAACATCGAATTGCGTTAGTTCTATAAATTAAAATTTTATGTACATTTTATTAATTTTAAAACAAATAATGGAATTTTATTTACTTTCAGATCTAAATTGGTCCAAATTTATGCACAAACTGGGTAAAAATTTAAAAAAATCACAAAATTAATTGAATTTAATGAATAAAATATTATTTTCAGAAATTAAGATTTTAAAATAACTGTGATCAATGATCACGATAATCGCAAGAATAATCCTAATTAATCTTACTAAAACCTTTGAGGAAATATTTATTTCTAGAAAGCATTGTTCCTACATCCGTAACTATAAAATGAAATTAGGGAATTTAATTAAAACTAATTAAATATAAATTATTTATAAAATATATTTAATTTTCTTAATTGTTTTACGCAGAATATAAATAGTTTTCGACAGTAAAAATTATTATTATGCTATCAAAATTTTAAAATTTGGTGTCACTCAAAATTTTTAAAAAGCGCTGAAAAAGCATCAAGCACTGACTGAATATTTTTCCGCGTCCAAATTTTTAAAAAGCACTAAAAGTAGTGCTAAGAACACTGAGTTGACAACGGTTGCATGAATTAGGTTTTTGACTGTTAAATTCGGTTTTTTTTTTTCTATCAGATATCTATGCATTGGTTTATCTATAGTCATAATCAAATTTTAGATACTTTTGTTTTGTTATAGATTTGTTGAAATTAATATTAAATAAGTTGAACTTCGAAAATACTCACTATTATAAAAAATTACTTGGTTGAAAGATTTTTCATTCTAACACAACATTTTATTTTGAAACAGCTTATCTTATCCAAGAAATGGATATGTAAACGTTAGATGTAAATGTTATAACTTTAAAATACTTATAAAAATCTAATCTCATGTTTTATTCATACGTATATGAGATTATTTTCATCAAATTTCCGAACACTATGATTGATCAGAAAAACATTATTGGGAACCAATTTAGTATTTTCAAGATTTATGTTTAATTTAGAAAGAATTAGTAAAAAAAAAATAATAATAATGTCAGGGAAATTAAATGGAAACAAACGGCAAGCTATTTATTATGAAATCTATACAATGGATTACTGTATATTTTTAAAAAGTTTTAGAATAATTAGTAAGAAACACAGTTTTTAACATAAATTGCGAAAGATACTAATCTTATTTGTATAAAATATTTAATTTTTTTTTTAATCTTAGAAATGACGTTATACTTTAATATTATTTTTTTTTTTCGCTTACTCAATATGACTTATAATGTTTCGTTTTGTTTCATTTAATAAAAATTATTTTCTTTATAAGAAATCGTGGCCCTTTTTCTTATAACTAAAGTTTTAAAAAATTACCGGGAAATTGATTTTTTGATTCCCGTTTCCCGGGAAAAGAAATATTGCGGGAAACCCAAAGCCCTAAATATAACCCAAAATTAGTTTGGGATCTCTTTGGGAGATTTTTCAATTGGTGATTTTGCTATGGATGATCTTGCTGGCAGCTGTTATATCTTTTATTTATAAATTTATTACAATATATTTAAAAAAATATCAAAAACTAATAGGAACGAAAAATAATAAGTTTTTAATTTAAAGAAAAAAATTTAACTTCTTTTTGGCTTTATTTTTAGGGCATTTAGCCTTTTTTGACCTTTTTAAAGATCAATTTAGCCTCTTTTTTCTCGCCTCCTGGCAACACAGTTGATGACATCAACCATATTGTATCTCTTTTAATTTGTATTTTAGACATATTGATGTAGTATTGATGTAATACACATGTGGTAATTTTTTATATATTGTTGAAAATAGAATTTTTGCCTTTCGAACAGGTTTGTGTTTCATTAAAGCCATTTAATATTAGTACAAAATAGCGTTGATGTGTCAAAAAAAAAAAAAAATTTTTTTTTGAAACCCAAAAGTAAACGAATTTGAAGAAATTCCCATATATACGTTAAATTAATATTCCCATATTTTATATTTTTTTAATTAATTAGGATAAATGCGTAATTTTAATAAGAACAACTCATATAAAAGATTATCTTGAAATAAACAAAAATAAATAAATAAATAAATAAATTTTAATAAAGTGTAATTTTATTATCCACATACATTTTTTTGGAAAATTTACGAAATGAAGGTTTATTAATTAATTTTATTTAGCTATCGTTTTATGTATATATCATTAATATTGAAGAAAACAAATTTCATGCAAATAGCAATACGGTTATTTATGTCCGTGTAACATTCTGTTTTAATCATCCTACACTCAGAGAAAAAAATATAGTTTTAGTGCCCATAATCTAAGAGCAACATATTATGATTCGAACATATGGTCACATATGGTAAAAAGAGATACGTTTAAAAATAATAAATTCCAATTTATCGTATTGTTGTGAATTCTTCAACTATATTTGTAAAATATTCATTGGTTAAAGAACAAAGAAAAAGATTGATAATATTTAATGGTTGTAGAAATAATGATATTTTTCATTTTAATAAAATTTTTATTTTAAATAAATTTTTGTAGTCAACTATATTAAAATTTTTATTGAATGTAAACATTGAATGATAAAACTGAAACAAAAACGTTATTATCATGAACATAGTATTATTAAAATTAATGAAAATTAACAATTAGAACATAATATTGTTTTAGTGATAACAAACATTTTTTTCTCTGTGTGTAGGAAGTTGAAATTTGGCCAAGATATTATATACATATGATGTCCCTTTTAAATTTCCGATAGCTTTTTGTTATTTTCGTACAATGTTGGACCAGCCTATTGAAGCTATAGGCAATTTAACAAAGAACGCGAAGGATTTCGAAAAAGGCGATCATCAGCCAATACTTTTAGAATTATAAAATTCTACATTTTTTAGTGAAATTTTAATAAATTTAAATTTTAAAAAGATTTACAAAACTTGCTTAAAAATTCTTTGAATAATATCAATGTCTGATTAAATATTTTGTTATTTAATTTCTGATATCTTCATTTTTCTATCGTTATGTTATGGTACATAACTTTTAAATAAGAATAACAATATTGCTTAATATATCTTCGACATTCACAAAACTCTTTCATGAAATAATATATTAGAATTCATTCAAGTTAATTAATCAGTAGATTAAGCAATTGTTCAAATTTCCTTTTCTAAGTATAGTTACAATACTATTTTATATTTGCTAATGCAAAGATTCATATTCTATTTGAGTCTCAAATAAATAGCAAAAAATATTTATTGGTTAAAAATCTCTAAAAGCAGTGGGTAATGAAAGACATATTTTTGGATATTTTGCTGAAAAAAATCAAATGAATATCAGTACTGATTTTAAAAATATAGCCATTTAAATCTTACTACTCATGATAATATTCCTTACAAACAGAGCAATTTTATTATTTTTTTAAGTGAATTTTTAAAAAACTTTAAGCATGTATATTATTTAGTGATAAGCTTTACATAGAAAATGGTTTTTATTATTTTAAAATTCCAACTATAATTATAAGTCCTTAAAAGAGGGTGTCTAACCTCTGAATTTTAGTCAACAAGTAGCCGGTATAAATGATGCTTCTTAAATTTTTTCATATTATCAATTTTAACCATTAAGATGATTTTTTACAAATACTTTTGGATGATCTAAAGTCATATCTGATATTAAAAATATGTAGAAAAAAAATTTTAAATTTGGTGCATAAAATTTTTATATTTCAAAACTTGTTAACGCCCCTTTGACGCGGAAGTGTCATTTATTAAAAAATTCTATTTACGCGATATTTTGGACAATTTCTATAAAAGCGGTATTTGTCAGTAGTGAAAAATATAAATTTTTCAAACATTTATCTCAAACTTTGGAGAATCACTTCATTTTTTAAATTCTGTTCTCTAAATTTAATTTCACTTAGGCGCGTAAATTTTCTATAAAAGACTGAAAATTTAAAAAAAAAATCGTAAATTTTTGTTTTCATTTTTTTTTTTTTATCATCGCATAACTTTTTTAGAAATTAATGATCTAAAATTTTGGATTTCTTAGTTATTTTGTTAGGTCTACCAAAATGCATCAACAGTTTTTCTGTTTTTAAAACAAACTTTCAAAATACAAAACACATAAAGTTGGTTTCAAAGAGTTTCGAAAAATGTTGAAATTTCTCATATATATTATTTTATGAATATTATTATTTGTATAATTGATATTATGATTCTCTATCACAAGCATTTCAAATAAAATGACGATTTATATAAACTGAAATTAGGCCATACTATTTACAGATTTTGGTAATTTTTCTAAATGTTTTGTTATCATAAACTCATTATTGTAAAAACTTAAGATAGATTGGTTTAAATATAAGCTCTCGATATGATACATTACAGTAGCATATCTTATCATTTCTTAAGGTTATTTTACTCGTTTTCTTAATATTATTGTTTTAATATGAATTTTGTCTTTTTTAATTAATTAATTGATTTTTTAATAAATTATACATTAATTAATTATTTAAATTTTGAATTCATTTTTATATTTTTGTAAAGTCGTAATATTATTAAACCTAGAGGACAATAATTCTAAAAATACTTACCGCGTAACCTGTGAAAACATTGCACACAATTAATTACAATCTATTAATGCATATATTCCTCCTAAGTCAATGCTACACTAAAGTAACAAGTCTCTTTCATTAAAATTGTTAAAACTAAAAGTAGTCTCTAACATTTAGGGACGTGACAAACCGTCTCTTGTTAAACAATAACAATTTCTTACGATTTTGAATATAAATTTCGTAGTGCGATTAACTCGTTTACATAAAATAAATAATATAAAAAGAAAATATTAATATCTGTTGAATACTAAAAATTTTTTTGTTTCCATATTAGTGTTGGTCTAATTTAGAGCTTCTGAGAAATCGGTCTTGAAAAAATAAACTCAAATTACTCATCTGTTAATCTACGTCAATCAGACCATAAAAAGTTGGCACATTTACATATTATTACAATATTTTTATTCTGTGCAACTTGTTTAACATTTATCTTTTAAAAATTTCAAAAATTCAGGGAATAATCTTATTTAAAACGAAAATAAAATTTCTTGAGAATTTATGAAACTAATTAAAATTTATGCAAAATTATGCCATAATATAGGAGATAAAATTACGAAAACTAGTAACATAAATATAAATTAATTAGTACCTAGTATATTTAATAGAATGTATGATTCAGTGATATACAAAAAAAAAAAGTAAGAATGGATTTCAATTACGAAATTGCTTATGCTAATAACATTTTTGTTTAATTTTGCTAAAATTACCAAAATAATAATATTAATTAACTGCAAATAATTAGCTTTTGGTTAAAATTTCAATTAATTTTTCAATTCAATTTATAAGAACTACGATTAAAATTTTACCTATAAATAACAAAAATGTTTATTGATCCAATTCTAAAATTAATTATACCCATACGTATCTTGTAGAAAATGCAGTCTTCAATAAAAATGCACATATTTCAGCAATTTTTTACTTATTGCAAAATTACAAACAATATTTACAAAAATATATATATAAAAAAAAAAAAAAAAATACAAAAACTATATCGTAGTATATATTCATTCTTGAAAAAATTCATCAAATGGCGCTCATGTTGGCGAGATGTCATTGCAAAGCGATTAAAAATGTTATTTTAAAATGATGTAGAGGATGACAAGCCAATAAGAAATTTTAACAACATGAAAAAATTCTAAAAAATTATCATTATGTACCTACACGCAGAGAAAAAACAAAGTTAAAATTTGTCATATAATGTTTACACTCAATAAAAAATTATACGTTTTTAAATATCTTTGCCAGAAACAAAATTTTATTAATATGAAAAATATCATTACTTCTACAACCATTAAATATTTGCAGTCTTGTTTTTAAACCATATTCTGTTTTTAAACCAAATTAATATCATTCCCATGGCAATAAAATGTTTCAAATAAATGTAATACTTATCCTTTTCACAAACTTTGTGGAAAAAATCAATACTTGTTTGTTTTTAAATATATTTCGTTTTAAATGTTTGTTTGTTCATTGCAATTCTCATTTAGTTTATATATGAATAAATATAAATAGACAAGGTTTGGTTATACTTCAAACAACATAAAATATTTATTGCATTTGAACCAGATATGGTGGTACAAAAGAATATAAATAATGAACAATAATATTTATTTTCAATAAAAAAATTATAAAAATAATAATTTTTTATTAATACTTTTTATTTATAATAAGATAGAACAATAATATGACAAAATGAAACAATAATATACCATGGGAAAATAATGGATATGGAGTGATAATATTACAATGTGGTATAATATAATAAGATAGAACAATAATTATATAATAAAATCAATTCATAATCTGATAGAATGGGATAATGATGTAATAAGATTGTTCAATTATATGTAAAACTAAAATCATAACATGAAAAAACAAACCATAAAATCGGACACAATATGATAAATGGAAGCATAATAATAATTACTTATAATCATTTCTATTTTTCGCTGTGATCATATGTTCCAATCATAATATGCTTTAAGATTATGGCCACCACAACTATATTTTTTCTCTGCTTATAGGCTTTGTCTTTGCACTAAAATAATCACATGTGAAAAATTCCATTAAATTATATTCAAAAGTATACCTTTACTTTGTGCAAAGGTATTATGTGGGCAGACATGCATCCATCGTTAAGAAATCGTATACTTAAAAGTGACTGCTGGCAGTTTTTTGCGCGTCACAAAAGTCAGCACAAACGCAATAGAGGTGTAGAGTATAAAATCCTCAATGAATTCAATATTCTTTACCTGTAGAGTTCTTATAAAGATACAGATGGATACCCACGCCTTATTCCCTTTTTATTTAAAAAATTTATATAATTTGTATTTTCTATTTTAGTTGTCAAAATTTCTAATATAATTTCAAATTACGTGCACAAAATAAAACAAAATATTTAAATAAAATAATTTTTATACCTTTCACCACAGGTGTAAAGAAATGATGTCGATAGGACGATGTCTGTCTGTCCGCCCCTTTCTCCATCCGTCCGTCCCTCTACCTGTTGAAATGGCGTTATATATATTTTTTTTCACAAATTTTCCGATTTTGTACTTATATAGGGGCTTTAGAAAATTGAAAACCGGTTTGACTCCCAAGCCTATAACCACCTCTGGAACTAGAAGTGATTGATACACAAACAAATAAACAAACAAACTTACACTTTATTTTTATAATATAATAAGGATATAAGAATTTACAATATCTTGATTCTATTTCAACTTTATATGAAAATGCAAACTATTTAAAGTTTTTGGTGTTTACATACATAGATATATTATAGATAAATATATTTGTAATTACATCATATAAGACATCTTTACACGTGTGAAGGGTATATAAAATTCGGTACAGCCGAACTCTAACTTGTTTTAATTGAATTTAAATTCAAACCAATTATATCTTTGTTTAAAAAATTTGTATTCATAATTTGATTTATATATTAATGTAATTTTCCATTGAAAATGTTATGATAAATATTAGGTATTTAAATTATGATATATACCCTATACCTTAAATGAAATCGAATGTTTAAATAAATGAAATTAATAATCATTATTCGATTTTGGTTAAATTTGAAATATTTATGGTTTAAGGCACTCATTTTTCACCCAAAGTAATTATTTCTATGAGTGTAGTTGGGCTGTGGTCTTACACTCACATTCTGAAATCAATAATTTTCTTATATTAAACATTTTGCTAAAAGCATAGCGAATTAATAAAACGAAATCTTCTCCTATATGTTTATGAATTAGAAGAATTAATTGTACAAATACATTATAATTGAGTTAACGATAATATTTATACAATTACACATTAATTAATATTAATAATGCTATATAAATAAAAGAATTTTTGTGATTATTTTTCTTTGAATGAATACATATGTCGCGTGCCAACTTTAACACATATCCAATCCTTTCACCATTCATCAATCAATCATTGTTTTGTTTTCATTTTTGTAATTTTGTGCAAAACAAATACAAATTATCTTCATTATCACCATAATGATTATCATTTTGTGTATACATTTAATTAAATAATGTTTATTTAATTTATTTCTCACTCTTTTCATTTTATTACGAGTATCAGCGATATTTTTCCTTGTAAAATAAAATTATATGTACAAAAAAATTAAAACATACAAAGAAAATTAATAGATTGGCGCCAAAATTGCTGCTGGTGATCTGACTGTTTTGAAAAGCATTTATTTACTCATCTTACTTAGTCAGTCACTCAATGACTGTCAAATAGACAATTTTAGTAAAAACGTATTGTGGGACAAACAGAAAAGCTTACAGACTATCAGTGTGGACGTATAAGTGACTGAATTGACTTTTTACTACTGCTACTGAGAATAAATATTAAACTCTCTTGAATCATTGATAGTACGTCTAACATTTAACATTAAGTGCGTTCGTTTACCCAAAAATTTGTACTGTCCAGTAAAAACTTTTATTGGTTTTGCATTGCCGTACCCAAAATCCAGTAAAGTTAGAAAAGATTAAGACAGTTCATAAACTGAGTATAAATAAATTTTACTAGTTTTATTTTTGCATGAAAATCCAATAAGTCATACTGTTGCAAAAAGTATACGAATGTAAACAATGAAAGGAAACTGTTCTAAAATTTAAAAAAATATATTTTTACACTCAAGTTTTGCTAGATGTACATTAAAAAACAATATATATGTATATATGTATATACAATACAATATATACAATATATATATATATATATATTGAAAATTTTGTTCATTAAAGTGCATATATTTCGATAAAAACTCTATTGCTTTTTGTTGGTGTTTTATTTTTATTTGTTTGTAATGTTATTTTAATGGATTGTACAAATTTTCCTCTCGCGTACTTTTTTGTTTACAAGTTCTTTTGAGAGTAATTAATTTACTCAGTAAATACTCAGTTTACTGGATTTTACTGGATAACCAAATAACGGACCTATTGTCTGAATCTTTACATATCAGAATAGTTTAAATCTAAAAGAAACAAAAATATGTAGAGGCATTAATTTGGCAACTGTCTGAATACGAGTACTAACAACAAAAATAAATAATTTTTTTATTTTTAAAAGTAAAATAAACAAAACTGATAATTTATTTTCTTTTTTGGTTGATTTGTCATTTTTACTTTTGTGAATTTAGATGTTAATTAATGGGCGGGTAATCGGTTCAATTTTAACATCTAAATATTAAAAACAAACCAAGTAACTAAATGAGACAATTGTTATTGTTTAATTTGCTATTTGTTTTAATTACTAACTTCATACATACTTCTATTTAGTTACCAAACAAAATAACATGTATTACAATCATAAAAAGTTATTATCCATAGTTGTGTTTTTTTTTTTTGCTTAATAAGAATTAAGTTATTTATTCTTTAGAGCAGTTGATATGCATTTATAAATACATACATGCATACATATATACATATACGTATACATATATATATATATATATATATATATATATATATAAATATATATTTATATATATATATTATTTCGTGTTATAAACTTGAACATCGATCATTTGAATTTCGACTAATTTCAAATGTGGTAAAACATGATGAGAAAAACTATGTTGAAGGTATGTATGTACCTTGATGTTTCAGTGGTGATATACAAAATTAATAACGTTTAATATTATAGAAGGGTAGAAGAAGGACCATTCGCCAATTTTTATTAAGTACACCCTTTTCATAATCATAAACGATATTTCTAAATATTTTTTGTCCTAAAAAATTAGACGCATTAGTTTTAATTCCTTACTATCGTCTTTATATGTTAATTTTTTATGAATGATAAAAAGCGGCGATACTAACCCACCAATGTGGTAAATTCGCCTAGTGGGTGGGACAGAATCATCAATAAAATATTATAATTCATTTTTATCCAAATGCATCTATAGGAGTTTTATCTATCTAAATTTGACAAACCGTTCTCGAGGTATACAAGTGTGATCGCTAATAAGGTGGTTACATTAGTCATGCTAATAGTAATAAGAAAGAATCAGTATGTGATAGAAAAAAAGTAAAAGTAGATTCTTGATTAGCTCGTCAAATTTCATCTAGTTTACCTATTTTGTTTAATCAAGAAAAAAATCCTTTGTCCACCTGTCTATGGGTATTTTCACCCATTTATACCTACAATCAAGATTTGTGCATCAATTCTGATTCTTTTGAATTCTGAAAATAAACCATGTATCATTTTATTCTTAGTAGATTTATGTTAAAGATATAGTAGCAGAAATTTTTTTAGCGTTTTCAATTTATAAAAGAAATTCAATTTTGCAAAAAAAAAATCGGACACTAATTTCAAAATAACTCCTAAAATATTGAGCATATAAAAAATTGTGTTAGAATGACTTGAAGATATTTATATTTATATATATTCGTCTTTATGAGAGGATTTTTTTTGCTGACTAGCGTTGTAGTCTACGATTGTAACTTGTTAAGATGTTCATGTAAATTTAATAAAATAATACAGATCCAAAATCGATACATTGTGAAAATTATTAAATAATTTGTAGCTGATTAAAACGTTCTGGAGGATAAGTCTGGTCTAGACTTCTAGAAGTTTTGCGAAAGACCACCAGAGGGAATCTTATGTACCAATGATAATTAGTTTTTTTTTTCAATACATTATTATCAATAATTTTTTATTACCATTGAAAATACACCTCCAATCATATTTTAATTAAAATTCAAAGTTTAATGAATAAGAGGTCGAAGACTACAGCTACAAAAATTATCAGGCACTTTTCAAAATAATTTGCAATGGCAGATGTGCCCCTGTGACGAATGGTCCCCCTCTTTTTACCTTACTATTTGAATGAGTGAATATGTCATTCATTTTTCTATTAAAATCGCATTTGAAAACTTTGAATGCGATTTCTGCAAAACTAGTTTTTTCAGTTATAACGTTCTTAAAGTAAATGAATGATATGAAAACAAAACTAATGTTGATTTTGCATATCTTGCACTAATTATCATTACCTAAAATACAAACGTTCATAATTATCATTTTGAATTATTTTAAACTATCTTAAAGGAATAAGCAATTGTAAATTACTAAATTTATGTATGTACATAATAAAAATCCTAACAGCTAAAAACCCTAGGATATATAATATAAATATAGTGTGTATTTGATTCTTGTATTTGTATACACAAGTGTGTTTGCATATGTTAAGTGCCTTACAAGTTACAAATCAGAATCAAGTTTTACAAGCGGTAATAAATTGGTCAGCATTTATATTAATTTAGCGATATGGAGTGAAATGTTTAAAAGAACTGTCTACGTTCAATGGGGATTAGGTGTAGCATTAAGCATACTGACTTGCCTTTCATAAATACATATATAGGATTTTAATCACTTTGATTGAGTGTAAATGTCAATTAAGAAATCAATAAACCGTTAATGAATTATTTACAAATATTAAGGAAAAAGCTTGAACTAAACAAAAGGCTGGATCGGTGAATGAACAGAATACCTAAATCTACATACATCCATTTCACGAATAAGAATAACACAAAGATCGACAACAATAGTTGTTGAGATTTAATGAAGGCTACTTGAAAAAAATATTACAAATTGTTTATTTATTATAAACAGCCTTCGCCAAAGGTGGAGGGCATTATGGCAAACTGTAAATTCTACAATATTTATGTATATTTTGGATAGGTAGCGGATTTAAAACAAGAGGGCTTGTCCGTCTATATCTCTTTTTCTGTCGGTCAAAATTATCTTTTCGAAGACCTCAGGTGTTTTACGAATTAAATGTATGTTTGCATACCGGATATTTGATTGCTACTTTTAAAAGGTAGTTTTACAGATTTGTTAGAAATTTTCTCGAAAAATCATCCAAAGTATTTTATAAAAACATTCAATATACCTATGGAGAGAATATTAATGAAAAACAAAAAAGTAAAAAATTTAATAATGAATTTTTTTTACCAAAATTTTAAGTGGAAATTATTATAGTAAAATTCAAAAAGCACTCTACCACATTTCCATACCTGATCAAAAATAATCCACAGGCACAAGATCTCTTGGTAAACACCTCTCTCGCTCGTGTTGAATTAAATAATTGCCATTGTTTATAATGAGTGTTTGTGCGCTTTTTTTTTTAGCAACAAACAAAAACAAGATTTTCCGTTTAATTTTTTTTTTAATTCTCCTTTAGCGCATGCTCTTTTTTCTTTTTAATGAAATTATTTATTTTGTGTTTGTTTTTGTTTAATACCGGCCTGTGTTTTTGTTCCGTCACCTTTCTACACAGAGTGAAAAGTAATCGTGACCAGTTAGTTAAGACTTACTCGCGTACGTACACAGACAACATTGCTAAAAGTATATTTTCAGTTGCAAATACAAAACTCGCCGGAAACTACACAAAAAATATATAATACATCTAAAAGATACAAAAGCAAAAATATAGATACACACATATATGTATATAAACAACAAAATATACAAAATGTATTGGCTAAATACAAAAACAATATAATTCTTTTTATTTTAAAATAAAACATCTGATTGTATGAGAATATTCTAAAACAAATATTACGCTAAAAAAAGTATAGTCGTATAAAACGTGACACTATATAATGTTGACAATCATTCAGTCATTCACGTCGTGTTAAGAAACAATACATTCTAGCTACATTCTTTCAAGGATAAATCCTAGCAAAACCTTAAGGATTCAATACACAAATAATAAATTAACAGCTTAAATATAATTAAATATAAATATTGTTTATTATTAAAAATCTTGTAGAAAACTGACAAGTATCTGTGAAATAAGTGTTCAATTATTTACAAGATAAACCAACATTCGTTAAAAATTTGTTACAAAAAAAAAAAAAAAAAAAACAAAAAAAAAACAAAGACTAAGCAAAAAAAAAAACAAATAAAAACCAAGAGAAGTCAAAAAAATCTCTTAAATAATTAAAAGAAAAAGTTTCAAAAAGATAAACAAACTAAACAGATCTTATTTGTATCACATAAAAACGTCTGGCATTTTTGTCTTTTGACCATATTATCTTGTCATTTTTATTGTTTTGTTAAAGATTTTCGCATCTAATTAAAAAAGAAGCGCAAACTTAGTAGTGGTCAAATTATATATTTTTTTAATATTTTTATTGCCGCGACAAATTGTGTCTGTTTTTTTATTTTATTATCCAGTTAACACCCATAATCACACCCAGCTTCATCATGGAAATTGAAAATTTTTCACAAATATTGAAAAATAATCGCACATTTGCTGATAATGATGCGATTATGATCGACAAAAGATACACGGTAAGTTAATGGACTCAATTTAAAATATGTATGTTTTTTTTTTTTTTTTTGATTTATTGTGACAAAAATGACAAACTTTTTTTTTCTAAAAAATATGATTATGTTTTTTTTTTGGTTTTGTATGCGCTACTTTTGTTGGAAAATTATAAATTATGTTTTTTTTTTATAAACAACATAATAATATCAAAAGAAGAAAGTCATATGGATTAGGATAATTTAATGAGGAAAAAAACTTTCTAAATTTAACCACAAGTATTCCTCATATAACGAGGTGTGTTGAATAAAATAACTACTCTTATAGTAATTTTGAGTAAAATGTCTTTAATATGCCATTTATACCAAACAAAAACTAGTAGTTTTTGGATTTATTTGGTTTTTGAATAAAAAAAAACTACGTAAATTTGTTTGGTTTTACCATACAACTCAAAATCTATTTTTAACTAGTTTTTATTGAAAACCAAATAAAAACCACTAAAATAACTATTTATGATATATCCTGTTTAGCAATAATTTATTACAAATTGCTAAAATATGTTTTAATATTAAAACTATATATTCTCTGATCGAAGAAATAGCAAATAGAGTGAAAATAAAAAATATCCAAGAAATGTGAATGTCTACAAAAACTACATTGGGAAGAAATATGGTATGAAGTTTTTGAAATTTTGTTTTTGGTATAAACGGCATATAAAAATCAAATTTAGATACACTTTTTACGATAAAGAATTTTAATGCTTTATATAATAAATTGGCTCTAAAACAGTCCACCTTTATTAGTTGTTCTTGATTTGGATAATGAAGCGTCGCAGTCGAAAATTTTTTTTAAATATAAATAATACAAATTTTTTGCTCGAATAAATACACAAAAATGCTTAAATGAATGATTCTGCAAAAATGAAATTAGTAACAGATAATAGGAAATTATTTTCTTCGTTGTTGAAATACTAACATTTTAGACTTTTTAAGGAATTTTAAGAATCAAAAAAGGCTAGAAAAAGTCTAGAAGCTAAAACGAAAATTTTGAGGCTAAAGTAAAAGAGGTTAGATTTTGCCTTAAAAAGGCTAAACTGGCAAAACTTTTTCTGGAGGATAGGTTAGGTTCCAGTCTAGCGAGTGATCCTCACGAGAGTCTTATGTACCAATGATTATTTAAATTAATTTATTAAAACAGTTGTTGTCAATACTTTTTCATTACTATCAATTTCATAACACTGAACAATAAGTGTTCTGAGAAAATGTTTTTTTTTGCAATTTTAATGTAGGAACATCCCCCAAACGGAAAAAAATATTTAAAAATTGTTTTTAAATTTATCTTCAGTTTCCTACCAGCCATTGAAAATCTCAAGTATGGTACATTTTGACCTAAAAGAAATTTTAAATTTCTCGATAAAATTAGAAATATCGAACTTTTCGCATGATCTAATAAAATTACCATTTATGGTTCAAAATTTTTGCCAAAAAAAAATTGTAATGCTTTTTTCATAGCAAGTTCAAAATTACGCGTTTTTTTTGCTACCCATTTTGAGACAAACCTCGAAACTTTTTTTGAGCAAAATGTACGGGTCACTAATAAGCAATATTTTTTTAAATCCCAAAAAAGAAGAAAATTATCAGAAAATACTTATAGAGAAATATGTTCGTGGTTTTGATAGATAAGAATTCGACGATAAAAGAAAAGAAAATCTATTAGTGTTACAAAAAATAATTACATACTTCGTTTTCAAGATAATTGGCTACGACAGATGGCTCCAGTGTTTAATGGTTCTCCTTCTAATATACTGGCTAAAAAATTCAAATAAAAAATTATTTTTATTATTGTTGTAATAGGTAGATTTCAGAATTTTAATTATAGCTAAATCAGTCAATTTAATAAATACGAGAAAAAAATAAAAAATAAATTTAAAAGCTAAAAGTTAAAAATTAATTTATTCGATAATTATCCTCATTAACTAAAATAACAAAATATGTGTCTTTTTTTTTGCAATTGAATACTAATTTAAAGTTATTACTTTGTTGTTAATGTAAATGAGGTGGTTGTTCAAATTTTTATATGACATTCATTTGTATATCGATATATTGTGAAATATATTACTTGCTATCACTTCCTGGAATACTTCCCAAAATGCACTAAATTTTAGATAATCTTAATCTGTAATTAATTCGAAAATAATGGTTTATGAAATACTAAACAAAAACCTTAACCAAACGTGGCCTGGAAGTAATTTATAAATATATGTATATATGTATGTAAGTTTATCATTCCGTATAATTGTTATTTAAATAATAATTTGTAAGCTCATTGACATGAGTTAAAATAACGATGTCCGTCTGTCCTCTAAAATCGAATTTCTGAAGGTCTTAAGGGCATGGGTGATTCATCAATATCGAAAATAGATCTTTGCAATTTAAAATTACACAAGATCGTTTGACAAAGATGCGTTCATATATTTTATGATTATTATTTTTTTGTTTTGTTACAAAGATACTTTTTCTCCAAAAAAAAAAAAAAAAACGACTGAAGGGATGAGTATATAAAATTCTGCTGAACGGAATATTTACAGCTCTTGGAGTAGTTTTATTGCGAAACTATTACTACTTTGAAACGATTAAATAATTAGTTGATCAGTGGTTCTATTAATGAGCCTAATTTGTTTACTGAATAATATCAGTTTATTTATCTGACTATTTACATACAAACATACATACATACATACATACATACATACATACATACATACATACATGAATACATACATACATACATACATATACTACTATTATTTGTAATAAGATGGCAATGAATCTTAAGTCTGTATGAATAAAATAGTTTTTGCGTGCTTAAGGTCTCGTCTTATATTTTACATAATGTCCATATTAAATTCATATGTATTTTAATTTGTAATTTAGTTCATTTCTTTGCATGCTAAATTTTATCTTTTTTTAATTTCTAATTTTACTTCAACATGCAAATTCGTCTGATATTGAAATATAACTACTTATTGTTTTACAAAATTATTATAATTGATTAGTTGTACAAGTACTTTTTGATATTCTTTACAATAATTCATTAAGTTTGGAAATAATTTTATAACAAAAATAAAAATAAATAATACTAGTATTAAGAAGAAATAGAGGTCATTTTAATAAAATGTCACTTAATCAAAATAACACTTTTCTTCAAAAAATATGTTTTTTATTTTTTTCAAAAATGGAAAACTGTGTAAGTTTGTTATTCTAGCGTATTGATATAAAATACAAACATTTGTGTGTTTATGCTCTTGGAACATAACAAACATACAGTTCCGGAAATCAATAAAGAAAATTCAAAATAAATATTTTTTACTAATAATTCACATTGACATGTGTATAAACACATTACATTAGTTTACTCAAAATGTAAATTATAATAATTTTACTTGGGATACAATTTTGAAAATATACAATTTACACTGGTCGGTAAAAAAAATATTTTTTTTGTCCTTCTTTAAAAAATAGCCGTAATAGATGGATTTTGAAGTGATAAACAGAAATCTGCATTCCGTTTTTTTTTCTATCAAAACATGATTTTTTATGGGCATGTCTAATATTTTCGCATTAATAAGGCGGTTACACGAGTATATAAATAGCTGAAACACCAGAAGATGAGAACCAAAATTGCCTATCAGACGTCTTTACTTTATTTTTTTATCCGTTCAGTAGTTTCGGAGTCATTCAGAAAATAATGTCGGAAAAAATTTTTCATGCAAAATTTAATAATTTTTTTTCTTTAAAAGTTCTTTGAAGAAAGTTAGTTACACTACAAATAAAATAACCTATGTATCATCACATTAAAGCACAAATCTTGAGTAGAGACACATGTATACCCTGATGGTCAAATAAATTTTTTTTTCCTAAAATATGTGCACTATATAGAATTTGATGTGCTAAATAAGAATCAGCTTTAAATTTTTTTTATATCGTGAATTGAGTTTTTTCCATGGACATGACTAATATGATCCCCATTTTAGGCGGTCACATTTGTATAGTTTGAGAATGATTTGTCCAATTTAGACTATAACCCAAAAACCGTTTGTACGATTTAGAAAGACATGCAGATGAAAATTGTATTCAAGTTTTTTATTCCCTCAATATTTTCAGAGTTAAGGAGCAAAATTTTTCTAATTTTTCCTAAACTTTTTTTTCCTTTTCGCCACAATTTTCAGAACAACTACGAAAATATTGAGCGGACCAAAAAATTATGTTAAGATAATTCAGAGATAATTTTGTCAGTATCCGTTCTCGATTTATAGTAGTGCGATCGTCTAAAAAGGGGTTATTAGTTAAGGAGGTATTAGTTGTGTCCATAAAAGGAAAATCTATATGTGATAGAGAAAAAGTGAAAGCAGATTCTAGTTTATCACGTCAAATTTTATCTATTTCACCAACTTTTGTCTAAAGAAAAAAAATTTTCCCACCCATGCACAATGGGGCAAAATCGAAAATTTGTGGAAACAAAACTGTAACTTCTAATTGGCTGATTGGGTTTAAAGTGGAGTACCTCCGACATAGAAAATTTTTAAACGTTTGGCACTTTTTTGCTTCTTATCCGATTACAAATCTTTTTACATCTTATTAAGTCCTATAAAAACTGTGATTGCTTGTGCTATTTATCTGTTATAGTTTTGAAGTTAAAATTGTACACCTATGTGAAATTTTATTTAAATCCGATCAGCCAATTTGAAGTTACATATTTATTTTCAAAAATTTTCGATTCTACCCCATGTCTTCCTAATTGTCGGTATATATGTGTATTTTCATTTTATTGTGAATATAATCAAGATTTGTGCAACAATTTTGAGATACATGGCTTATTTTAGCCATTTATTTATTGAAAACATTTTCATTTTTTCTTATTAAAATATTTTTAGTATTTATAAATTTGAATGTTTGAAAATTCTCATAAAATTTAAAAACAATTTTTAAAAAAATCAATAAAAATAATATTTAGTTTTTAGTAGATTTTCAAACAATATTTATTGTTGTTTTATAAAACGTTTAATAAGATTTTTTAAAAGCAATATTACAATTATTGCATTTTCTTTAATACAAAAATGTTAAAGTTTATGTAAAATAAGAGTAAAGTAACAATATTGATAAGTACATATGTTTATGAAATAAAAGAAAACAGTATTTCAAATTTTGTTTAAAACTTATTCGAAATTCTATTTATGACACAATTGACCTAAAAAAGAATCCAAATCGTTATTAAAATTAAAAATAGTTCATATATAATTCTACGTACCATTTACATTTTAGAAATATTTTAAAGCAGAATGCATGTATCATGTATTCATCTAACTTTTAAGACTCCGAAAAATAACCTATTAAGACAGATAAAAAAATATGAATAAAACTGTAATTGAAGAAGTAATAGTGTTACGAGTAAGATCGATTCATCCCTGCAGTACTTTGTGAATGCCTCCACACCTCTCCGAAAAACATTTTACACACATTCCACTTAGACTTCTACGAAAATTCCTCAAAGAAAGCCTCGGCTTCCTTTAAAAAAAAAATCGATACTAATTCGATAAAAATTCACCAGACATTTAAAAACTAAAGGCTCCTATAACTTCTCATTCCAAATTTAACTGACAAATGAAGAAAACAATTTAAACCAATAGAAAATATAAAGATTTCCTAATATTTAACCAAAAAGTGAAATGGATTGGGAGATTTTTGTGAGAAAGTTCTAACGTTGTAACAAACAACCTAAATACTTGTAATTACAAAATAAATTACTTTTAAAAAAGAAATGTATATTAGGTAAAGACCGACTATATAATATCTTACACTATTGTGTATGTGCCTTAAAGTAATCCATACTTGAGAGAGCATTATATGGGTGCTATGCTCAATATTATTTGAACCAAATTTTACTGATTTTCGGGGGAGGGCGCTATATAGAAACTACAATTAATTTTAAAGTGATTTTTTTTAAAACAAGTTGCTATATTATATGTAGGTACATACATTTTTTATAGAATGTTTTAGGATTAAAAATGTTTTATTTGTGCAGAATTCTGTACATATGTATTTAAGATATTTTAGCTTCACAATATTACTCCAAATGAACATTTATTTGGGGACTGGGTGAAATAATGTACCAATTTCGACCAGCTAAGGAGATTCTGAGTCGATTGGTATATTTTAAGGGACTCCCCAATATCGTGCTGTAGGGAATAAAAAATGTACCTTGTTTAGTTATTAAAACTGTGCAGGACAACATAATTAAATAATAAAAACTTAAAAAGGGCACCACATTATTTTACAAATAACTGCAATAAAAGTGTCTTATCAATACCAATGTATTTTTAATTCAACCACAATTTTGTATACAATTTTTCAATTAACATATTTGCATTTTTTCGCCAAACCTCCCAATTAAATATTTTTTTACTTTAAATCTTTAGGTTTTGGAATTCATATTACCAAATGAGATTGGCTAAGTCCCTATAATTCTTTTTCAGAGAACACATAATGGTAAAAGTTAATTCTCACTTAAAATTTTTAAAATGAAGTTATTTTTTCCTAATTTGTCTATTTTTTTTTTCAAAATTTTCGTTTGAAAAAAAAAATGTCGTTAATGAAGGTAGTCTTTTTTTAAATTCAATTTCAGACTCTTTTGTAATAGCATTCCACATAAGAGAACATATTTATTTATTTAGGAATCCTTGCATTCTCGGTATTTTTTGAAAGGGATTAGGGAAAGTCTTGCCTCCAATGACACACCGTGTAAAAAAGCAATAGTGTTGGAATGGGAGTGGCATGCCGTGTGAATCCTAAATAAACTATGTGTATATGTATGCAAGCAAGAGCATGTGTGTATAGTTAACTACATTTAAAATATCTTAAATGATGGAAATCATCTAATAGAATAGTTATTACAACTACTTCCTCTACCTTCGGAATTGATCTACAAACAATTTTAGTTTCAGGATACCAAGAAATTTGAATCAAACAAGTTGGATAACAAAAGCAATATAATGTAAAATGGATTAAAACGTTTTTTCAGATCCATATAAATATGTTGGTTTTTAACAAGAGGCAATCACATGTAGACTCCGAAGATTGATTTTGATATGCTAAATCTACTGTGAACTTACACAGATGTCGAAATCAAGAAAAATCTCTAACATTAGCTAAAAAGCAACTTTGGTATCTGTGAAAACCAAGTCCAAAACATATCCTTGTGAGTGCTAAAGGTCAGAAGTGTGATTATTTACGCAGATGGTTTACATAAAGAGATAGCTAGCTGCTGAACCACCCATGCAAACGAACATTAAATCGACTCATTAGATATTATTTTTGGATTATCTAGAAGATACATATATAAATATAAATTAATATAAATATTATAAAAATCCATAAAAATACGAACAATTTTATAAATTAATTTTATTTTTTTGAAATTGTATTTTGGTTTTGAAATTAATTATAATCTATAAAACAAAATATTAAAATTAAATAATTATTTTCATAAAATTTCATTTTGAACCGAATAGTAATTTATTAAAAAATTATAGTCTAGTCATTTAAAATTTAAGAAAAAAATCTTCAATTTTAAATGAAAAAATCTTTCTCCGAAACCGTTCTAGAGTTATGATAAAATATACTCGTGTAACCGCCTCATTAAGGCGGAAATAGAAAAAGGATAGAAAAAATCCAAAAGAAGATTCATGTTTAGCATTTCATGATCTCTACCTTAACGTACCCTTCTGTCTTCATGTCCAATGCGGCACGGGTTAACGTTAACCGATTTCATTTATACTTTACAGAATAACTTTTTACAATCCAAAGATTCTAGAGAAATTTACAGTAAAAATTCAAAAGTCAGTAAATTTTGTTGAAGTCTAATGAACATTTAATATTTGTGCCTAATTATTTAGAAATTATTTATTAGTTTTGTTTAAGTACTAATCAGATTCATAGAATTTACAAAAAATCATTTAGTACTTGTTTGCAGGACTAAAATTTGAAATCCTAATACTTCTGGAAAGAATAATTTATAGGCATAATTCAATCTTAACATTTAATTAGACTCATTTTCTATTGAATTAACTTCTGGAGAATGTAAATTGAACTTGTTCATTAATTCATTCTACTTATTAAAAATTGAAATACAAAGTTTGAGATATTATTTCTAAATAGTTAATATATTCTAATTATCGGAAATCAATCGAAAATTCCAGGAATTAGGATACAAAATTAATTACTTTAAAATAAGTATTTAGAATTTAATTTTGTTGTAAACATAGATTCGAAAAAATTAGGCCACAAATATTATTTTTGGGAATGGTATTATGAAACGAATAATTATTATATTTCTTAATTTAGAAATGGAATTTGAAGGAATTAAACTAAGATTGAATTAATTCTTTCGTTGTCATAATTGCGAACCTGTATCAAAGAATAAATCAAATCAACCAAACGAACAAACTAATAACACTGGTCGGCAAAAAATAAAAAAAATCTCCTTTAAACAAAAGTAGGTGGACTAGATGGATGGAATTTGCTTTCAGTTTTTCATATCTCTTTCTGATTTTTTATAAACATGTCTAAAAAGTAAAAGTAGATAATTAAAACTAATTCGCCATAAATTTCCGAATAACTAAGAAACTATTGAGCGGAGTAAAAAAAATGTAAAGATAATTTGAAGGTGATTTTAGTCGGTATCTAATGGAGTTTTATTCATCTATTATTAGACAATCCGTTTTCGAGTTATACTAGTGGCATCGCCTAACTCGTGGTCCTCACCTAACAAAAAACATTAACACTAACATCATGCTAATAGCAAATGTAGACCGTTCAAGTTGATGTTAATGTTAATTTTTTGATGTTTAAACTATCAAGCCTCACACAAAATGTTATTTTTTTACTAACACACACAAAGAAACTATTGCATGTACCTGAAAGGCAACAACAAAACAATGAGGAAACAATAAATTAACATGAATCGAGGATGAAAAATGAAAATATTTTTGAGTTAAAAATAAATTTCAAATGCAGATCTAGTATTGTTACAATATAATACAGTTTCTCTTGAATTAACATATTTTAGAGTGATTATCTCTTACAATTTTAAACAATCGACCTACAGCACAAATATTTCTATAATGTAGTTTATTTGATATTTAAACGTATTTGCATTTTCTTAATTGTAGTTAAGAGGTAGTTATTTTATAATAATCGTATCAATCTATTCATCCCTGACATGAATGCATGTATGCCACTATAAAAACATTGAAATTTAAGCAGAAAATTTTAACATTATCTTATCTCTACAGAAGACTAACCCTAATAAGGAGCTCATATTAGTCATGCCCATAAAAAATAACTGAAAGCTGTTTACTGTATAACACGTAAAATTCCATTTAGTCCACCTATTGTTTTTGTATTTCTTTGGCGAACAGTGTAATTTATATAAAAATTTAGTTTTATTTTCGGTATCAGAGTTTTATTTAAAAATTTAATTTTATGTCTATTTTACTCGTTGATTTTTCTAACAAGTAACAAAAGGTCGGCAGAGATACTGCAATTTGTTGTATATATCAGCATATATACATTTTATAATAAGTCACTTTTTTCCTTTTTCGTGGAAGTATGTTTTCAAAATGTTATACTAATTTTTTAATTTCATTGTATGTAGTGCTTGCGCTCCTTCTTAAAAAAAAACAAATATATCATAACGCTGC
Organism: Protocalliphora azurea; assembly: GCA_932274085.1. Taxonomy (NCBI): domain Eukaryota; kingdom Metazoa; phylum Arthropoda; class Insecta; order Diptera; family Calliphoridae; genus Protocalliphora; species Protocalliphora azurea. Next base: position 106,848,614 of record OW026519.1, on the reverse strand, counting down.
AATAATATAAATAAATTTTGTCTACATGTGATAAATGTTTATCATGATAAGAATTTGACGTTTGTCATGATAAAAAAAATATCAGGTGTAGACCCTACGTAAAATAATTCTGATCCAAATCTTTAGTCGTAAAAAAAATCAAAATATTAAAAATACTAAAATTTACAAGCGAAAAATTGGTAATTCATATATTTTACGCCCTAAAGAACGTTTGTACGTTTCTCGATGTAAATAAATTTCATAAATAAGCTGGTTGGAAATTCAAACAAATATGTTTTACTTAATGAAAAGCTAACTTTTTGCAAGTATTGGAGCTGATTCTAAAAATTACCTAAACGCAGTAAATAATATAATATTATTCAAAATATTATACACAAGTTCATATTATTTAATTATATAGGTAAAAATCTGCTACATGTGTATAAAGTTAAAAAAATCTTTTTTTTTTTATTTATATAAAATTATAATTATATAATATAATTAACATATTTTATCTTTTTCAGCTTTCGGATTTATATCCAATTGCAAGACTTACCCAAAAAATGGACAGTGTTTTAAATGTTTCCACAACCGCCACCACAACACAATCCCAAAAATCCGATGATTTGCCCTACACAGTAGAAGCCGTAACAACCGAAGATTCAAATAAAGTCATTGAAATGTTGAAAACATTTTTCTTTAAGGTAAGTTTTTTGACTCAACTTTCCATTTCAATGTCAAATTTCCATTAAAAATAACATAAACAATTTCTATATAAATAGTAAACAAAATAACAAAATTTTGCGAAAATGTTCCTTATTACAAAAACATTTTGTAGTGTCAAGATATTTGAAACATTTGTTCGTACGTACAAGAAATAATAAATGGATTCAATAAATTATATTGAAAAACGCAATAGAAAAAATCTTATTAACATTTTTATTGAATAAATAGCAAAAAAAAAAAAAAAAAAAAAAAAGCATCTTAAAGTGGACGATAAAATAAACAAAATATCCATTCAACAACAAATTAAAACATAAATGATGGCAGGTAATTAAAGGAATGTTAATATAAAATTAACAAAAATTATAGTTTGAGAATTAATTTAAGGAGCATAATGTGTTTTAGTACTAAAATTGCATGTTAAAAATATTGTATAAACAAAATGTTTATTCATATTTACACTTTTTTTTATTTAAAGAATGAGTAAAAGAAATATTTCGCGAAGAATATATTTAATTGTAAAGTTAAAATGTTAAGCGCAAAAACACATTTTATACAGTAAAAATTATTTAATTTATTTAATTATTTAAATAATTTAATTAATTTACGCATTTTCTGTAAATTTATATGAAGTTATACCAACTTTATGGTAGTAATTTTACATGCATTTTATATAGTGTAGAATAAAAATATTTAACCAAGATATATTCATATTATACATATATAGGGGCGGATTTCTATGCATTTATTTTTTGAAAATATGCGCCTTAAAAATGCATTTACAAATTCATAATTTACCTTAAAAAATTTAAAAACATGCATTTTTTATTTAATATTTATTAAATTAAAAAGAAAATCAAAAATTATTCTATAAGTAAAAAACAAAATCAGTCCATTATAATTAATTATATTATATAATGCATTTAGTATTTTTAAACGTTAAAAATATGTTGGAATGATTAGTGCTTTTTCTTTGTACTTATTTTAAATTTGTGTCACTTTATATTTAATTTTTAAAACTTGTATTCGTAACACTTAGTTTGATACAAACTTAATTAGAAAGGCTTTTATTAATATAAACAAATATATCTTTTTTACTGAGTCGTCAAATGTAAACGATTCACTTACGGGTAAAATGTGTCAAAAGTGGCGATAAATTCAATTTTGAAAATTAACTTTTCACAATAAAATAGGTACCGAATAAAAATAGACAAAATTATATATCAATAGCAATAAAAATCATTGCTCTAGGATGCATTATTATTATTATTATTATTATTATTATTATGAACTGAGCTGTCAAAGTTAACAAATTTTTTTAGATATTCGATGAAAAAAAATCAAATTTCATGAACTTTAGATATACTTTTTTTAAATAGAGTTTCTTGAAACAAAATATTAATATGGAACCATCAATTTCAAGTATTTTAGTGTGTGAAAATTTCTTTTTTCTAATATTATTATTATTTTTTTTAATTGTCCTAAAATACACTTATTTTGAAATTTGATGGAATGGAATTTAAAATGTTGCACGTTGTTTGTTTTCATATATTTTTGATAAATAATAAATTTTGTCTTTATATAATCTTTTTGGTGAAAAACACCATTTTCTCCCATACAAAAAACACCTTAAATGCAGATTTTTACTTTATTGCTTTACTAATCAAACATTTTTGGAAATAAATCTGTAACTTTTAGTCAGCTGGTTGGATTTACATAAAAATCTTGGTCAAGTTTTTCCATATATAGCCCAACATTTTCGACCGATTTTATTATATATTTTTTTTAATTAGTTAAAAAACAAAATTATCTTTATTGAGACCAAAGATAAACGATTTTGAATTTGAAAATTGTAAAAATCAACAAACAGACGGACGGATATCAGAATTGTTTAAAAAATCTTAAAATTACAAAAATGCATATTTAAATTATTGATAAATATAAAAACAAACTGTAAACATTAAAATATCTTCTTTTCCCGAATTAAGCGCCATTTTCGACTCCTTTTACCCTAATGTGCGATTTTCTATTTAAGAAATTTTATTTTTACTCTTAGTTACACTTTCAAAAATATGCGCAATTAAACTCATTTGAGTGCTCAAAAAACTGAATCTATCTAATTTAGTAATAGTTTCAGTAAGAAATCCATATTTGTAACAATCAAGTGAGAGGTTTCCATCTCGTAATAACTGGTTGAGCAGGGAGTGGCATGTTGGTCTAATTTTCCTTTAATTTTTCAACGCATGTAGGGGCTTTCAAATATAGCATCAGTTTTTAATATGAAATCAATGAATCAATATGATCGAAGGTATTACGTACTTCCTAAGCTATTCGGCGTATATGTACGTTACATGCAAAATTTTTAAATAAACAATTTTAATGGCTTTTGGTGATTTCACCATATATGGTGATGCGTCAGATAAATATTAGAGAATTTTATTTTTATTAAAATCATCCCCTAACAATTTAATCGATTCATGAAATGTGTGGGCAATTGTTTCATGGTTTACAAAAACTTTCGTTTGCTAGCATCAACGTTGTGATCCAAAACTCCAATAATTAAATTTATTTTTATATTATTTTCATTTATTCATTCCATTATATTGTTATTGTTTACAATATATCAGTTGACGTCCGTGGTTTCATCTATGTTTAGTCATTCTAAATAAGTTTTTTAAAAACGATTTTATTTCGTTAAGTTGAATGTGATACACTTCTTTGACATACTTTTTCAAGAGCACAGATTCAGATGGAATGGTTTCATTTGTGTAGGTCTCTAACATATTAAATAAAATCGGATTATATAATTTTTTTTTTTTTTTAAGTAATGCCTGCAGGTATAAAGGCTTTACATGATACAATATTGCCGCCGTCATTTAAATAACAGCAGTGTTAAACTTTTTTGAGAATAACCGCTAAATGAACCGCGCGATTTACCTCAAAATGAGGTAATAAAACAAAAAAAAAAAAAAATTTACAGAAAAAAATAAATTAAAAATTTTATAATTCTGTAAATTAATATATTAATATGTATTATGAAGAAAAATATGACATAATATGCATTTTCCATTAAATATTCAAAAATATGCACTAAGAAATTGATGCCATTTTTCACCAAAATGCTTAATTCGAATAGAATTCATTTGCATGAAAATTCACCGAATAAGTTCAACAGTTTTTGTTCAATTTGAAGAAACTAAATCGTGTTATCTTTATAACAAACATTCTATAAAAGTTATTGCATCGTTGTATATATAGGCTTTTATACAAAAACTTAAAAAATTGTATTGTTTTTAAAATGTTATTTCGAATAAAAAGGGTGTATTGAGAGTGTAATGAAATGTTTAAAACTGATTTATTTCGAGTGATTTTTTTACTGTAGCAGTGTACATATTTTATTATTATTAGAGAGCCTTAAATGCATTTGCTTAGAATACTAAATTAAATTACCCTCAATATTTCAGAATTTGATAATTGTGAAATATCGAGGCAAACTTTATTTGCCTTAGAGGCAAGGAATCTTATTTCAAATTAATCAAGAGTCAGATTCTTTTAGGATGGAAAATTTTTGAGATATCTTTACAAAACCTTGTTATCAATTGACAGATCGGCATCAAATAAAACTATTGTAATAAAATAATTATTTGTTAGAAACTATTCAGCGATGTTGAAACTCAGGTTATTTTTTCTAAAGATTTTCGTTTCACAGCAGAGAACTAAAATCCAAAAACATTTAGTTAATAAATACATTATATAAAAGCTCTGTATCGCACGTACTCCATCAATTAGTTATGGTATTCGCACTTCTGCTGTACGTCGTCGTACCCATAGCTTTTAAATCATTTTTCACACTGTTGGTTATTGTTTATATAAAACACACATCTGAATTGATTTTGTATTTATGAATTTTAATTAGAATAATAATTAGTAAATTTTGTACAAATCTGTTTTTATTTTTCATTAAACAAATTTTTTATTATAAACAATAGTAAAGTGGTATTATAGTGACGAAGAAAAATTTCTCAATACAAAAAAAAAAAAAAAAAAAAAAAAAAAAACAATATTCAGTGAAATTGATTCGATTTTATAGTTTAATGTTGCGCGTTTAAAAAAATGCAAAACATTCATGGATAAAAAAAAAAACACACACACCAGGTGTTTATTGTTTCTATTTATTTTGCGAATTTAATGTACGATAAGTATTTGTGTTAATTTTAAAATTTTCTCAATTTGCATATTATTACGTTCCATATCGAGTGACAAAATATATGGATAACAAAAACTGTTAAAGCAATTTATCATTTTGAATAATAATTTAAAGAATAAACGTCAGTTTAAACTTCAAACGATCCTTTTAATACTAGACTTTTGTTATAATAAATAATTTAACTGCTAAGAAGGTTAGGTCCATACAGACTGATACAGAACCAGCCTATAATGATTACTTCAAACTAATAGAATTGCTTGTCACAAGAAGCATTCAATGTCAAATCCAAACCCATTTTATAACACTTTTAAATGGAAATATTTCTTTACTAAAAGATTTTCTATATTCATATACATATATTTTTATACCCACTATCAAATATATTGGGCTTGTCATTCCGTATGTAACATGTCGGTAAGATTCTGAGTCTGTCTGCTAAAAACAGGATAGAGCTCGGGGCGGTCCACCTAAAGGGAGGAAATTTGGCAGTTCTGTACAGATAGTTCAAGGATCGATGTAAACTCGGAAACCAAAAGTGAGCGTAATCCGCCTACTTTACCACCCACCTCCTATATAAGGAAAAATTTTAAATTAGGGTGGCGTAAAATGTTGCAGATGGTGGGTATAACAGATTCGACCAATACCGAATATAATATTCATACTTGTTTATAAAAGGTTTAACCCGCAATTTAAATATTTTTATTGAAAAGTTAAAGATCACTTAAACTAATTTATTCCAATACACGATTTTCGTGTAACTTTATCAATTTTAAAATATTAAATTTTTTTAATTACTTTTAAGTTTAACAAAAAACCCACACAATAAACTTTTGTATACGAAAAACTATTACATATTACTTATTTATCTGAAGATTACTGGGAAAATTTGCATATAAATCGAATCTAAAATTGCTGAATAAACTAAATGACGTTTTAGTATTATTGGTATTCGTAATATTTTCTTAACACATGAATTTAAAACCAAATTGCCTGCATTCAAATGCTAAACCATTTCCGAAGATATTTTAAGAAATTTTAAATTTTATATCAAAAAAGTTTATTTAACTTTCATATACTTTTTTTTAATTTTATAAATTCTATATATTTTATAATTTTGATTTGCATTTCAAAATGCTTTACTATTTTTTATTTGAGATTAATTTACAAATTTTTATATAGAATTATTGATCACAATGAAATTCAAATATATTCCAAAATTTATGAAGTATAATTAAAATATTATGCATCATAATTAAAAAATTGCCAAATATTGTAAGGACATTTTGAATATTATATCTAAAAATTCTGCATCTATTTCTTAAATTTTTAAAATTTGTACAATTGGAAATGCTGTAATAGTAGTTCATTTATATTTGTCAAATATATACATATTTAATGTTGTCGTATTAAGTCATAAATAACAAACAATCGATTAATATCGAAAGAAATTAAGATGCCATGATAAATTGTTATTCGCCAATCAACAATAAAATAAGTACAGCAACAACTTTAGCGACAGTCAATTGCACTTTTCAACAATTGTTCGCATTCGATTAATGGAAAAATTAATATTTCAGATAAATTAAAGTTAAAAGGTGTCAGACGTTTAACTCTATTTTGCATTATTACATGCAACACATTTAGTTATAAGGCATTTGTTTCACTTAGTAATTTATGTGCAAATGTAAAAATTAAATTGATTGATACACATTTTAAGCTTAAGCACTGTGTTTACGAATAACAGTGGAATAACGATTGTTGTTAACTAGTCTTTAAATAATTACACCCAGAGAAAAATCGAGTACATACATGTAGAAAATTATACCATTCGGTATCAATTGTGAATTTGCCCCGTATGTGTTCAGATTTAACACTGCGTTGTCAAACCATTAACGAAAATTGATACCGCATTGGTATCAAACTGACAACAATTCAGTATCGAATTGTTAAATTACATTATGTTTTGTATTTTGTGTACTTAAATTTTGTAAACGAATGGTAGCAAAAAGCCGATACCGTAAATTGCCAATGTGACCACAACTGTGGTAGATTTTGAATCAAATTTTTTTCCTTAGTGCATATGAAGAATCTTTTTATAAAGTTTAGAAAATGTTGATTAGTATATACTTGTATGATGCCCAAAATATTACATCTGAATGTTTTTATTTCCGTAAGCTGGGCCATTTTTAAAACACCTCTTAAAAGATGTATTACAAAATTCAACTTTAAAATATAATGGTGATATGCTAACACCTAGAATATCCATTCAAATAAATAATTCTTATGTCTCTCTCCATTCTCGTAACATTAAGATTTTATTAACATTTTTGTCATATTTTCTTTAATTAAACATGTAGTTTAATATAATTAGGACATTTTTCAATATATATTGTAGTTTAAGGTACTATTGGAAAGGAATATCCTGATGCTATTGAATATTACAGATAATTAACTCTTATATGGAAGTATTTATTATACTTAAGATAAGATATAATAAATTCTTTTAAAATTTTAATAATAAATGATTGCTATTTGAAGCGAATTAATAGTTTTTATGATAAATTTTTGCTTCTCGTGATATTTATAATCTCAACAAACTATATATTCACCATAAAATTTAATAGTATCTATTATGGACTGGGGATATCAAAACTTACTTTTATTACTAAAGGATTAAATGAATACATATATCAATATCATTGAATAAGACTTTTTCATTGATTTCCTAAAAGCTAAATTACGATAGAAAATTTCCGAAATATTGAAACTTTAATGAAATAGTATTAAAAAATTCATTGAAAATTTTACTATAATCTTAATTTCACGAGAAATAATTGAACTGAAATATTCTGCGAATTACTTTATAACATATCAATCTTTAAATTTAGAGGGTGAATTTGGAAAACTTTTTTGTCCCCATACAAATCGAGGTACTTTAATTTTTAGTCTTAAAGAAAAAAATAAAAAAAAATACATCAAAGTCGAAATTTTTAAAAAGAATTGAAAATAAATTAAAAATATTAAATAACTTGGATTATATATGACAGATTATAAAACGAGTATAGTTGATAGATCTTGATGAATTTTTCCATCATCAGCTTCGAAATTAGCCAGCCATTCCATAGTACTACAAAAGACATTAAGACATCTTGTTCTATTGCTGAGAACATTACTAGTTTTAATTTTGGAATTGTCATGAAGCCATTCGATGTAATTTGTCATCAATTGTCGTTACGAAGCAATTTCCCAGCAAAAACTTTTTGGTTTTCGGTAACAACAACTACTTATTAAAATAGTTTCTTGGTAATGAGGCGTCATTATTATTTGCCTACTCTGTATTACATTAATAAGTACTCAATAGTATCATAGCACAGTAATACTGCAATCACGTGGATGAGTTGGCTAGAGCGCCGGATTAACAACCAGAAGGTTGTTGGTTCAACCCCATTCTGAAGCTGTTAGTTTTTTATAACAAAATGTTTAAAAAGATATTTTAAACTAAATAGAGTTTTTGTCGCTTAGGATGCTATGTGCGAGATGGTGTACTGAGTAAGACATTAGTCAGTAAAAACGAATCGTTAGTGTGTGTCCAAGACCGAGTCTCACTGACGGCAAAATTTTTTTGTTTATTTTTTTTTCGTTTAGATACATATTTTTGAGTACCCCTAGAGTCAAAAAATAACTACATGAATTTGTGGAGAAGTCGAAAAAAAATAACTAGTTATTCAGGCAAAAAATAAGTAGTTTATTTTTGTTTCCAATTATACCTGCTAGCTTACCAGGAAAGCAAAGTTTTGCTGGGTTATAACAAGCTTTTCTATCGGATGGAGTTTAAATATTGTTTTTAAAGAAAGAGTTAGAAACCTTTAGATAGAGTTAGATTAGAGTTAGATAGAGTTAGTTAGACCTTTCGATAGAGTTTATATATTGAGAGAAATATATAACTTTAATATTTCTCTCATGTAAAGGGTATTGCAACCAATATTTTCAAGAATATTACCAATAAAATTTATCTCTATACATCGTTGTAAAGAACAAATCAAGACTTTCTAATCCAGTTATAAGAAATAAATATAGCAAGAAAAATATTATATGTTGGACAAGTTTTTTGCTTGAAATGTAAGCTTTTGCATATTTTACAGGTATTTTACAAAAAAAAAAAAAAAATACCTTTTTTTAAATCTTTTCACAAATTTGCATAAAATGACAAAAAAATAGTTTTCTTAATATTTTTTAATATTTTGTACATAATTGCAAAGAAAAAATTCAAACTTATCAAATATGACTATCAAAGTGTCTTTACGTATGTATATTTTTAATATATTTCTATTTTTTAATAAAAAAAAATGCAAGACTAACAGAATTTTAAATTTAGCAAAATGCATATCTATATAAGAAATCAGACGAATTTGTCTATTCTATGTATATTCATGCTTCTTTTTCTATCTGTGCATATTATCCAATTTTTTGTGCTTTATCAAGCGCATTATTCATTTATTCATGCAGATTTAAATTTGAAGTAATTATATGCATTCTTATGTAAAATATATGGCAACCTGTACCAAAATTCCCCAGGATGCTCTTTGATTAGCTTGTTGTGACATTGAAAAAAACTTCATAAAATGAATATTGTAGCATTCATATGCCACATTTGTACATGTTTTGTAAGTAAGAGCAATATTTTGCCTATTTTATCTTTAGTGCATTTGTTTAACCATATTTGCACATTTATCAACTTTTTTTCTTTCAATTTCAACTTTTCAATTATCTTATAAATTAAAATAAAATTTCAAATTTTATGATAAAATTTAGATGTTTAGTAATGTTAGTTGAAAATCCTTATTTATTATATTTCTTATTTAATAGTATAATTGTTCGTATTTTACAGTTAAGAGCACAATTTTTCATATTTTGTTATTAGAAAATAGATTTACTTAAGTATATTTACACATTCACTAACTTTTTCTTCTTCTTACCATCTATTTAGTTTCTTAAATTAATTAAAACGTATTCAATCTTTAACTTTTCTTATTATAAACAAAATAGAAAAGTATCAAAATCCGAGGCAGGTAAATTTTTTTTTTTAAATTTCCCTTATTTTAAAACACCCTAACCAAGGATTATTTATGTATTAGGTGCTAACGGCATTAGATATTAATCATAATTAATCATAAATAATGCAACAAATAATCTGGTTCTTAATACATACTAATTAGAAATCAATACGTTTAGAATATTTATTCTTTTATTTCTATTATTTAGCAATATTATTTTAAAATATTGCATAATCCCTTAAAAAAAATTTCTATTCTATATTTAAAATTATCATTAAACCTGTCATTCCATATCGGATTAAATTCTCTAAATTGCCTGCACTTTACTGCATGAATTCCACGCTCATAACACTTTCTAAACACATTAATAAAATTTATGTCAATCTAAGATATCGAATATATTTAACAGATCTAGAGTAAGTGTTGTGCCCGTAATTTAAATTCAAAATACATATAAGTACAATTGCTTGTTATAAGTAGTAATTTGAACTTGTATTACAATAGTTGTAACTTTTAATATACATATATTATAGTTAATAATGTAAATAATAATAATGTACCGCCACAATTTCATTCAGAGCTAACCACCTGTAATCAGTCACTGCACGAGGGTGAAGTCAAATTAAATTAAATGTAGTTGTCTATTATTTTTTTTACATTTTACATTCTAAGTGTTGATGGCATGAGTGATTAATTAAATTTAAACAAGCAAAAAAAAAAAAAAAAAAATATGTATTTAAATATAATAAAATACACTAAAAATGCAATCTATTGTTCTCATAGTCTCATAGAAGCTATAATCGAAGGAGTGTTTTAGATTTTTTAATATGAATAAATGAATTTATTTATACATATTTGTAGTAAATAGTTATTATAATATTTTTTTGCTCTAACTATTAATTAATAAAAAATCCATGCACATATCTGAGATTTATATAAGTATTTTTTGTCGTGTGTTTTAATTTTTGCTTTTTTTTTTTTTTTTGTCCTAGAGCAGTTAAGTGAGGTGGGTGGTTGGTGCATTGGTTACTTAAATCTTTGTGTAGATAAGTCGAAGAATTTAAACGTGATTTCAATATTTAAATTTGTACTGTCTTTCTATATAAATATTTGTTAAAACATTTGTGAATTTAAATTAAGCTGGGTTGATGGTGTGATACGAGTATTGAAAATTTAATTACCAAACTTATATTTTTAGGTATTTTTAAAACTGCGAAGTAGCAAAAGTTTTAAATATTTTTGTATTCTTTGGAATGTTAATGACTGAACAAGATTTATGTAATGATGGGATAGAATATTTTGGTTTTGGTAATAACTTTAGAGGTACTTTATTCGAGAAACTCATCTACATACATACATACATCCATATGAATTAGGTTCTCACAGTTTTCTTTTAATATTTTACAATATACACATTTATTGGTGAAATTTTTACAATACCTCAAGTTGTGTATCTGTAATTCTATTGGTTCTTGGCACTTTAAAAACCTTTAAAAAATTTACATATAAATTGGTTTTTAAATTGTCTTAAATCAGTCTAAATAAGACGAATTTAAAATGTCTCTCTTACTCTGTTAATTTCTTTTAATTTGTTAATATAATATTCAATATCGATTGATAATGGTACATTGCATTAAAATACGTAATGTTATAAAATGTTTAGACTTCTATTGCCAAAAATACCGACTTTATCAAATAAATTCAAAAAGACATAACAAAAAATTATTTTTATTTTTCACAAGTAAAATGGCGTAGGTAAACATTATTACAAATCAACTTAAGTAAACTTTCCAGAACTCTAAATAGCAAATGTGTTTTTTTTTTTTTTTTTAAATGCAACAAAATCATTTTTAACAACGCCAATATTTTTCAACTTATTAAGTTTTCTAGCTCTCCTGTAAAATTTGAAAAAGTGTGGATTGGCTCTTTTGAATTTTAGGTGTCGATATAGTTATAAACAATATAAACAAATATTCTAATAATTGTTGTTAGTAAACAAAGTTTGAATTGATTTATGCGCGATTATAAAATCAAAGATTCCAAAAACGTATAACAATTTGAATAATTTTTCAGATTAATAAAATCTATATTGGTGAACACCTAACAAAAATACTCGTATTTGAATAATTAAAAAATTAACAATATTTTTTATACCCTACACCACTATAGGTGGTTGGGGTATAATGCGTTTGTGCTAATGTTTGTAACGCACAGAAAAAATTTTTCAACATCCACCTTAAAGTATACCAATCGTCTCAGAATTACTTTTTAAATCGATTTAACGATGTCCGTCGGTCCGTCTGGCTGGCTGGCTGTCCATGTAAACTTTGTGCACGGGTCACAATTTTAAATATAATTCAATGAAATTTGACATGTAGAATTTTTATGATACAAGGACGAAGCCTATTGAAAGTGGTTGTGATCGGTCAATTATTTCACCTAGCCCCCATACAAATGTCCCCCGTAACAGATTTTAAACACTCAAAAATGCCTTAAAATTAAGAATATTTTAATGAAATTCGGTGCAAAGAAGTTCTGTAAAAGAATATATTTTTGTACCAAATTTTATAAAGATCGGTCCACAATTAACCATATAAACACCTGAAAATTACTTTAAGGTGCATACATCCCATACGAATGTTGGTATCAAATTAATATTCGACACAAATAAGTTTTATGTAAGTAGAAACAACATTGCCAAATTTTATGAGAATCGGTCCTTAATTTACCATAGTTCCCATATAAAACCACTTCCACTAATCGCCCTAAAGTGCATAAAACCATCTAGATGTTAATATCAACGCATTCCGTATTTTATTTTACATTTAGTAAAATTTGCCTCACGTGTAATATAAGTCCTCTTCCCAAATTTGTATGCTCGTGCACAAAGGTGTAGGGTATCATATAGTCGGTCTTGCCCAACTATATCTTTCTTTCTCGTTTTTATTTTATACTGCAATTGTAAAAATAAACAAAAATTAATTGTTTTAATTTAATTTTACGTAAAATGAATAAAAATTCAATTAATAATAAAGATCCAAAATTAGTGCATTGCAAAAATCACAAAATAATTCTTTGTTTAAATTCTATAAACACTAGGGTTGTCAATTACTCGACATTGAAATTGATCGAAATTATTCGTGTGATCGAATAAAGTATGAATTTTCTTTGATTAATTGAATGAATAAAGAATAAAATATACTGGTTTTATTAATATGAAACAAACATAGAAATAACAATTCAATAACATAGAACAAAAAAAATGTCTAAAAATTGAGACCATATTTAAATTACAGACAAATGAAATTAATGAAATTAAATTTCTTTTAAAATTATTATTCATAAAGAACATTTTAGATTTAAAACAATTATTGTTTTTTTTAATAGAAACAGATGTGTGAAAAATCCTTTCACTTTGCATTAAAAGCAAATCTCGTTTTTCTCTTCTTTTTAGAGTCAATGATCATCAATATTGCTAAAATCTATTTTTTTAATTATTGATATTATTTATTGATTGATTGAATTCAGTTAACAAACCATCGTTATACATTTCAGAATCTTCGGTTATTTCCACATCACTAAAATCATTAAAATAATTTTTTAAATAAATAATAAATGAAAAATTCTCAAAAATAAAACATTTGCATATATTTTTGTTTCACTTTTGTTGAATATTAAAAAAAAATAATTATGCTTTAAAAAAGCTATTCTATTTTTTTCGAAATAATACTGAGACTTCAGTGTCCGTGAAAGGCTTAGACCCAAAATCTACTAAAACGTGCTTTACAGATTTATATATACCAACGAAATTTTCACTCACTTTCAATAGGGTTTTCCAACTAAACAAAACTTTCTATTTTACAATTTCAAAAAGGCATAATAATTTAACAAAAATCGTTTTGAAAAAATATTCGATTATTCGGTTAATCGAATTTAAAAATTTTGTTCGTTCGAAAAGAATAAAAAATTTGTTCCTCGAATAATCGAATAATTTCTCTACGAATGACAACCTTAGTAAACACTAGAGAGTCTATATGTACAGTAAAAAATATATAGGTAGTAAGTACATCGTGGCTGATTGCCACGTTCCCGGAGGATAAGTTGGGTCGGCCTACCAGCAGTCTGGCGAATGCTCCTCAGGAGAAGTCTTATGAACAAAAGATAATTTTTTTCACACTTTAATTGAATTTATTAAAACACCTCTTATCAATTCTTGTTCATTCCTATGAAGTTTATAACACGGAAAAAAACTAATAAATTCTAAAAACTAAAAAAAGCTATCAGAGAAAATGCTCACAGCGAAATATAGAGTATTAAAAAAACAATTAATCACGTATACCTGCGATCAAATGTAAATATAATATATCAAAATTTGATGGATGATAGATCTACAATAAAGGAAAAGAAAGTCATTTAGTGCCGCAAAAATTAATAATTGATTTTCAAAGTAATTCGCAATTGCCCTACGTGTAGCAAATGTTTTTGAATTATTTTTTAAAAATTATATTTACTGGTATTCAAAAATAATTTTTTTCGTAAGAATTTCATTAAAAATTTTTAATTATCATCAATAAGTTTAAAGACCCCCATAACTGGCTTTTTAATAATAATGTCCAGTTGTTTTAATAGAATGCAGTCACAAATCAACATATTTTTTGTTTCAAATAAAATGATTACAAAATAATAATTGTGATTATGATAGTTTTTAGAAACAAATCTCGTATATTCCAATCGAATGTTTCAAAAATAATGTCAGTTATCTATTTATACATTAGAGTGCCTCATTTAAAAAAAATTGTAGGAAGGCCAATTAAGCGAAATGCCTTTAAGTGTATCTATGTAGTATAGGTTTTTATATAAAAATGTATGATAGATTGCAGTTAAACTCAATGTTGGATTGATTTTTTTGTAATGTTTAGAAATAAGCTTTCTTCGAGCAAACCATAAATGTTGAAATGCCTGATTATTCTAATTCCCAAAAACTTAAAAAAATAACAGAAGAATAACAGAATTAAGGTTACATTAATATAGAAACCTACTCAACAATAGTTTTATGAGCATCCAAAAATTTTGAGTATATATTGGAAATTTTTAAAACTGATTTATGAGGATTCCAAGAATGCCTATAACGTACCCCTACATCATTTATCCAGTGATTTTTCAGGGTATTAGAGTGCATATTTTGTCACTTATAAATTTTGGTTATATATATATATTGGTTTATAAAATTAATAGCTTTGACTTTTTGTATAATTTCAGGATGAACCTTTAAATACGTATCTAGATTTGGGTGAATGTAAGGAATTGGAAGAATATTCCGTTAAGTGCATAAAAGATGGTTGCTCCTATAAAGCTGTAACCAAAAATGGTGAAATTATTGGTGTCTTCCTTAATGCTCTCATGCATCGTCCGGTAAGTTCAATAAAATAACTACATTTGTATTGTTTACATAAACTTATCTTAAAAATTTATTGGTTCTTTTACAACAAATTAACCATTTTCTTCATATTTCCTTAGGTAGCCAATGCTGAACATGAAAAATCTGCTGAATCCTGTGATCACCCAAAATTCAAAAAAGTTTTGCAATTAATGGATTTCATTGAAAGCGATTTTAATGTCTTTGACTTATATCCCGGTTCCGATGTTATTATGGATGGTAAAATTCTTTCAGTAAATTCCAATTATCGCGGCATGGGCATTGCTGGCCGTCTCACCGAATGTACTTTAGATTACATGCGTGAACACAACATTCCCGTTATGCATGTTTTATGCTCAAGTCATTATTCGGCCCGTGTCATGGAGAAATTAGGTTTCCATGAAGTATATCGTCTCAACTATGCCGATTACAAAGTGAATAATGAAGTTGTATTTGCACCCGGTGAGCCTCATTTAAAGGCCCGTATTTTGGTCAAAGAAATTGAAGAGATTACGAAGAGTCAACTTTAAGTCAATTGATCTCAAGTGGAAGTTAAGACACAGGGTATTTGTACTAAAAGTTTAAATCAAAACGGAGATATACATAATTATTTATGTATGTACTTACAATTAGAATTAAGAAAAAAAAAAAGAAATTAACAGATTATAACAAATATAGGTACTAGAAAATAGCCCACCCAATCATTTATTGAATAATGGTTGTAAATGTTGTTAATCTTTAGAATTTAATGGTTAATTAATGATATATACGTGTTAAATATAAACATTTACATAGTAATATTAATTCTGATGTGATTTTAGATTTGTTTAAGTTAAACTTTACATTGGTGTTGGTCATTTAATAATAATTAATTACTTACATATATTTTAAAAAGTTATTCCTCTAATTCTATAATTCTATTTTTACTTTTTCTTACAATGATGAATGGATTACATTTAGCATTTAAATGAATTTAGTTCGAAAATAAGTTCTTTAATCTGACATTTTGTAAATATTATTTGCATAGTTTTGTTGATCACTGTCAGAATTTCTACTATCAATTTGTTAATAATTCTTAGATGAGAAAATAAAAAGATTGTAATTTTTGTTGTATATTTTAAAGATTTTATTATGTTCCAAATAATAAAACAAAATATCCATTCATAAATTGATTTAGCACCTTTTTTATATCATACAATAATTTTAAGTTTGCTAATAAATTATCATGTTGTATTGTAAAATAAAGTATAAATTATTTAGTTAATTCCTAAAAGTATACTTTAAAATTATAAATGGGAAACTGCATAAGATGTAGAGGTAACTTTATGTTTATGATATTGAATTCTACATTTGTGTGTATGTTTATCCAATAAATTATACAAAATTAATTATGCTTAAATAATCTTGTGTATAATATATTGCTCATTCATATAGCAGCAATAAAATATTGCGGCAATAACTATTTTTTATAATAAACATAATTATTGTTAATATTTAAGTTATTTTTAAATATTTTTTATTATTATGTTATGATTGTTTTAATAAATAAAATGCCAAAATATGCTAAATTAATGAAATTGTTTTCTAATTACTGAAATCATAATTCTGTTGGTTTTTGTGGTTATTTGAATGTGGTTAGAATTAATTAAAATGTTATAGAAATCAAGAGTATAAATATAGGTAAGTAAATGTAAAATACTTTCTATTTATATGCAATAAAAATTTTTGTTCTTAAATTTTAAATAAATTACAAAAGTTATATACACTCAACGAAATATTTATACCAATTTTAAATTTGAGTTTTGTACAACTTGCTACATTAATTTACAAGTATGTAAGTGATGTAAATCAAAAAGTAATATTATTTTCAATTTGTCTTTTCTTCTTTTCCTTTTGTACTGTGCTGTGAAACAATTTACTTTTCATTTTAGAATGAATTTTTTTTATTGTTTTTTAATTATTAATTAAATAATTAATGATAAAAAGAATTATTCATATAAAATATTACAAAGTATTTATCTTCCTTTTAATAAAATTAATATTTAATACATAAACAGACTAGGGGCACACCGCAAGGGGGGGTCCTTTCTCCATTACTGTGGCTCTTGGACGTGAACGTCATTTTAAGACAGTTTGATGCTAATGGACGGAAGATTGTGGCCTACGCCGATGACGTTGTTTTACTGGTCTCTGGTAAGTTCTTATCTACGATCAGTGAGGTCATGCAGACAGGTTTACGTGATCTGTCCCTTTGGGCCAACAGTAAGGGATTAGGGGTAAACCCCGAGAAAACGGAAATAGTTTTGTTCACTAGGAAATACAAGGTCGAGCATTTTAGCTTGCCAGTATTGAACGGGATTGAGCTTGCATTGTCAAGTGAGGCCAAATACCTGGGTGTGTACTTGGACAGTAAATTGTCTTGGAGGAGAAACACCCAGGAGAGGGTCAAGAAGAGACTCAATGCCTATTACACCTGCTGGAACTCTATAGGTAAGAATTGGGGCCTTAGGCCGCAAGTTGTATACTGGATTTACACTTCAGTTGTAAGACCTATTCTTACTTATGGCTGTACAGTCTGGTGGAAGGTATTGGGTAAGGAAACGTATAGGAAACTTCTCTCTAAAGTTCAGAGGTATGCTTCAGTTGGCATCTTAGGTGCCAGGAGAAGTACACCTCAGGCGGCGCTGGACATAATCCTCCACCTTCTTCCAATTGAGGAATTTGTGAGGGGTATGGCTGTCCGCGGCCTATTAAGATTGAAGGAACTGGGATTATTAGGTACCTCTAGAGCGGGGCACGTCAGCATACTAGAGGAAGTCAAATTCAACGGTCGGACACTATCCTTGGTTGAGCCTACGGATTATGTCGGGACTATGATTGACTTCGGGGCTACTCCCGCTTTGGTGTTACCTAGCAGGGACCTCTGGGATGGAGTAGAAAAGCTCTATGCAGGGTGTGCGGTCTCCACGGACGGTTCGAAAATGGAAGTTGGCACTGGTGCAGGTGTATACTTTATGGGAACTTATATCAGACGATCCTACAAATTGTCTGACAGTTGTAGTGTCTTTCAAGCGGAGATTCTTGGCATTTATAAGGCTCTAGGCTTGATTGAGGGGAATGTTGACCGAGGGTCTGAGATTACTATCTATGTTGATAGTCAGGCAGCGTTATTGGCTCTGACTAGTAATTTTGTTAGGTCCAGATTGGTACTTGAGTGCAGACGGGAATTGAGAAGGTTAATGGATTCCTATATGATGAGACTCTGTTGGGTACCTGGTCATTGTGATATTCTTGACAACGAGATAGCCGATGAGCTAGCTCGCAGTGGCTCGGAGCTAGGTAGGTCTTTCATAGAGTCATCTGTTAGGATTCCAATTGGGTCCTTCTTTAGGGCCATAAGGGAGTGGACTCTGGACAACACGAATCGAGCCTGGAGTGACAAATCGGACTGCAGAGTTTCTAGGGCATTATGGCCTAGCTTAAAGCTGGCGGATTCCAAGCATCTTCTAGGTATGAGTCGTGGTAGTCTTAGAGTCATAGTAGGTATGGTTACGGGTCACTTCTCAATAGGGAATATGATGAGTAAGTGGGACATTGGCACATCAGACTTTTGTAGAACGTGCGATAATGTGGAGACAGTGGAGCACATACTCTGTCACTGTGTAGGGCTTCAGCGTAATAGGTTGAAGTGGTTTGGAAGCCATACACTACATGAACTAGGTGAGGTTAATGGCAAAGGACTTGTCAACCTCATAGGGTTTGTAATGGGAATAAAATGGCTTAGGAACAATCATAACTGATTGATTGGGTATAGGTTCCACTTTTCTCTCTCTTTATCTCTTTCTTTTATAAAGGGATCACAATGGGCCGTTCGGCCTCTGGGTGTAGGCGTGAATACGCCACCCTTTCTAACCTAATCTAACCTAACCTCCATAAACAGTAAAATAGTTAATTTGATTTATAAAAATTAGATGGTATTTTAATACGACTACTCTAGCGTAAATTGACAATATCATCATTCAAATTATTCTATTTGTCTTTATTATTGCTGTCATAATTTTTTCTTATATTATTGTCAAGTTTTTTCTTATATTTAATATGAAAAGAGCTTCTTTTATATACTTTTTAATCAATTGAATTTTTTATAATATAAGACCGTGGCGTATTGTGATAAGCAATTATCGTACCAGGTATCCACTTTCGTGAAGACTATATATATATATATATATATATATATATATATATATAGTCTTCACGAAACTTTAAAATTTCTCCCTTTCTTTATATTTCGATTATAATACTTTTCAAAATTCGATATTTTTCTTTCCATTTCCTACTTAAAAAATTTATTTCTAATTTATTTTGCGTTAGGTTCTAACAGTTTATTTTTAATTGTAATTTTAGTTCTAAAACGCCTATGTAATAAAAGTTGTGCTGGTGAATGATTCAAATCTTTAACACTCCAATAAAGCATTATAAACATTCTCTTTTATTTCTGAATTTTTCAACATATTTTTTTAATTACTCCATATTATCCGGCATGACCATGACATGAAAACACTTGTATCCACGCCTATATAACATCTGCGGAAGACTTAGACTTTAAATAAACTAGTTCAAACCACTTACTGTAATAGTCTACTACAACTAAATAATTTTTCCATGAATATTCTAAAATATCATAACCAATTTTCTCTAAAGGTAAATTTGGAATACTATGAGAGATTATTGGTTCTTTAAAGTTCGATAGCCAAATTTCCTGACATTTTCTACATTTTAAAATATAATACTCATATTTAATATATCTTGATTCATTAATAGAAATATATGAATGCTTAGATAAGGATAAAAATAAAATATATTTATTAATTATTTTTATAAAAATATTTTGTGTATAGATATTAGTAAAAGTATACAGAAATATTCATAATTTTCTAAGTAATTATTCACGCAAAGCTAAAGGCAAAAGTTGCAAGTTTGTAAAAATATAGTCGTATATACAATAAATTGGAAATATAAAAGTTTAAAGGCGCATATTTCTGAAATTGGGCTTGACTTGAATATTTTTGCATAAGATCAAAAATTATATATGCTAAAGGATAAGCTTAATTTGGAATATATATTTTTAAAATTTCTTTCGCTATTTGGAAATAAACCAAACAAAAGGCCCAATTTGGGATTTTTGGAGAAAATACAAATTTTTAATTGCAATAACATATTTGTTTATAAAGATATCTTAATGAAATTTGCAGGAAATGTGGATCTTATTAATATAAATAAAATCGCGTTAACCAAATTTCAATCAGGGGTAGGGGTTTCCTGAATTCCTAAATAAACTAATCAAAATTCCCAAAAATGGGATTTTTTACATTTTTGGCTATGGAATCCACATTTTTCCGAAGTCTCGTAGATTATGATTTAAAACTTTTAACAATATATTGAAGATTCTTAAAATATATAACGCTTGTCGATTCGTGCTTTGGGATTTGAGAAAATATGGTCTAAAATCAAAACTTCCATATAAAATGGGTCGAATTCGGGAGGGTTTGTACCATGACTAATTGAATTATTGGGCTTGTTTTTTATCTTAAAGTCATCTCTTTGAAGTTACCTTTCAAAAAAATGCTAAATTATTCTATGTTCCTAAAGAAAATTTTATTTTAGATTAAAAAAAGAGCGTATATACTTTTTCGGCTAAAAAACACAAAAAGTGGTCTTTTTTGCAATTTTCAAATTCAAAATCCTTTATTTTTGGACTCGGTAAAGATATCGACTTCAATTTTTTTTTATTCAATAGATAATTTTATTCTTTAACTTGTTAAAAAAAACTAATAAAATCGGTCGGAAATACTAGGATATATATGAAAAAAAACTGGACCAAGAACATGCAAAATTATGGTGCTTAAAATTCAAACGCAAATAACTCGAAAACTATAAGAGATAAATAGGACATGTAAGCATGTTTTTTTATATTTATATTTATATTTGTATTTATATTATTTTTTTATATTTGAAATCGGACGAGAAACAAAAATTTTGCAAGCGATTAAAAATTTTTTATGTCAGAGGTACCTTAATTTGAACCCCCTTAGCTCTGCCCCTGGGGGGATTCCAAGCATAACATTGTACACTCCTCTGCTACGCCTATACCAAATTTCATGAAAATCCAACCGGCCGAAGAAGAAGTTAGAGATTTGTTTTCAAAAAATTTTGATTCTGCCCTGTGTATTATATGGAAACATTTTTAATCTTAATCTGTGTAATCTAGAAGAACTAATTTTATTAATTTCACTTTAAAAATTGCCTCTAAAGGTTTGTGATCTGACATTATTTGACATGATTTGATACCATGTTCTTTATCTTGTTAAAACAATCTTCATGAACTAACACATACTTGAGAGGGAGCATTATATGGGTACTATGGTTAATCTAATTTGAATTTAAAGGGATTATTTTGAAACTAGATGCCATATTATATATAGATATATAAACTTTTTTTATAGAATGTTTTAGGATTAAAAATAATTTATTTGGGCAGAGTTCTGTAGATAAAAAATAAAGATATTTATTTAAGATATTTGAGCTTCAAAATATTACTCCAAAAGAACATTTATTTGGTAACTAGGAGAAATAATGAACCAATAAAAATATTTTATCAATCTCGAATTGGACCACAATTTTGAATACAATTTTTAAATTAACTTATTAAAAGTTAATATGCATATGTGAGTGCTTTGGTACATGAAAGATTGATATTGCATCCTTTCGTTAAACCTCCCAATTAAATATATTTTACTTTAATTCTTTAGATTTTGGAATTCATATTACCAAGTAAAATTGTCTAAGTCCCTATAAAAAATAGCTCTTGTTTGAATTGTTTTACTGAGAACATATAATTGTAAAAGTCAACCATATTTTCTATTACTGCTCGAGCCAGTTGTTTTGCAATTCTAAATTTATTACAATCTGGTTTACTTTCGATATTATATCATAATGACGTCAGAATAATTAAATTTTTATTATTAAACTTTATATCCTGACCCCCTACAAAATTGGATCAGGGACACATTTTGATAAACATTGTTCCAAACATTTAAATTTTAAATATTTTTTTCTCCTAAAGACTAATTAAGTTTATGTTAGTATGCAAAGTATTTAAAACCTGAATATATATTAAGATTATATTAATTTTTATGTAATAACTTTGAATTTCCGTTGGAGTCTTTGCTACATTTACTCCTATCGGACGCGTCCCCAGGTGGCGGATCGGGGGGATTGGTTGTAAGGCACATGATATACACACTCTACTGAATGGTGCATTCTGGCTCATCGCATGGGGGTATATATCATGTGTATTATCTCCGATCTTAGAGCTTTTACAGCTTCTCGCGGACCAAATAAATGTAGTGCACTTTAAGGTCAAGGTGGTAGGCAGCAGTGCTGAGGACCTGAATGGTTAGTTGGTGACTAAACAATCTAACAGCTAACAGCTCCCCTCCAACGCCCATGGCACGGGTTGGTTGTAATTCTAGCCTAGTCCGCGCACGCCGTCACTGCGCGAGATGGTCCTTTTCCTTTACTGGCATACTCGTGGGACAAAATAGAAAATTCAAATATTCCTAAAAATCGGACACAAGATGACGGACAGTCGCAGGGCGACAGGACTGAAATGGACGTGAGTACGGACGACGATAATGAGATGATAGGGGTCCAACGTGACATTCTTCTTCAGGAAAGTCAACTGTTGGGCCAGCTATCAGAGACGGATGAGATTCTGGGTATCTCGAGGGATTCCTTCACTGGGACCAGCGCCACTGAGAAACTTGAGAATCTTACTCTCGGCTCTGAAGATGAACATGAGATCACTGTAATCTCAGTTCGCGCTCAGAGTCTGGAGAAGAACTCGAGTGTTGAGGCGGGGTCTGAGCGGGGGGATGGCTCGACGAACTCAGAGGGTCATTCGTCTGGCAGTGGTTTAGTTCGGCAAGACGCGGTAATGCTTGATGCGACAACCGGCGATATAAACCGAACTAAAGAGGAGCATGCTCGTAGTGGCGCAAGAGCCTCTCTTGGTTATCTGCACAAGATAGCCAAGAGAGGCCCTATGCCACTTACAGGTAAGGATAAGTACCTTATCAGGAAGCACAGGAGGAACGTCAAAAGATTCGAACGAATCTACGGCCCTGTCTGTGTCTCTTTGGGAATGTCTTATCCTGAAGGATTGTATGTGGATGCTGGCAACACTCCAGAAGTGTCTCGTGAGAGCACAGGAGAAAAGCCAACCTCTTCATCAATCCCTACCGGAGTGAACTATTCTGGTAGTGGCAACCCGGGCAAACCTGCAGTCCTAGTGAAACAGCAGGCAACGTCTGGTAAGCCAACAACTGCCATTGAAATGGTTGGTCATACACCATCCAGCAAACCTGGCAACCAACAAAAAGTTGTCAGAGATGCTAGGCCTGGAGATGATCAGCCATCAACTAGTAAGAGGACTTTACTTTCGAAGCCTGCCAGCTCCAGTAGTGGGGCTGTACGAGCTTCGATTGGGAAGCCCTCTACATCGAAGAACGCTGGTCAAAACCCATCCGGCTCTCTTAAAGGCCCTCATAGGGGGGTTGTTAAGAGGGCCAGGTCTGGGGATGACCAGCAACCTTCGATGGCCAAGAAGGTTGTTCACACGCCAAACAGCTCTAGTAAGGGCCTCCATAAGGAGGTTATTAAGAGAGCTGTATCAGGAAGTGAACAACCCTCAACATCGAAAAGAGCGAAGGAATCAGTGTTGCAGAATTGTATTCAAGCTGCTGTCATTGACAGGGTTGATCCAGATGGGAGGATCAGTGTTGAGCAATGGCGACAAATTGAACACAAGCTCATTGAGGAAATCGCTCTTGTTAAAGGAAGGCCGGATGAGGTATCCTTCAAAGGCGCAGACTGGATGAAGGGTGTCAAGACTATTAACTGCGGGAACGAGAAATCATTTGAATTTCTCAGGAACGCAGTTGCTAGGTGCGACACTCTCTATCCAGGAGCGAAGCTTGAGGTGATACTCGCATCTGAGCTGCCCCTGCGTCCAATAGTGACAGCATGGTTCCCTCCACCCATTTTAGAGGTTGGAACCATTCTGACAGTATTGGAAAATCAGAATAAGGGTCTTCTTACAGGTCAATGGAAGTTGGTTAACACCATGACTTGTAAGGAGAACCAAGGCAGAGACTTCAGATTCGCAGTGGATCAGGAGTCTCTGAAGAAGCTGGAGTCACTGGGGGGAGTTGTCAATTTCGGATTTGGGGTGATCAGGTTTAGGTTCAACAAATCTGATAAACCCAAAGAGGCTGTCAGTGGTGCAAATTAACTTGCATCACTGTGAGGCAGCCTCAACCGAACTGACAAGACTCCTCATTGACTCCAACGTGGACGTGGCCCTCATACAGGAACCCTGGATTAAGAACACCAGGGTATGTGGCCTGAGGGTCACGGGGTACAACCTGTTCATACCATCCACAACGGAAAAGGTACGGACATGTATACTGGCTAGGAATAATCTAAATATTAATTTTCTTCATTCCTTTAGCAGTGGGGACCTTACAGTCGTCCAACAGGAAGCCGCAGGATACAGCAGGCTTATAATGGCGGCTGTGTACATGCCGTATGAGGCAGCCGATCCACCAGGTATCGCTCTGCAGCAGTTGGCGGAGCACGCTAGGAGGAAAGGCGCGTACATGGTCTTGGGATGTGATGCGAATGCTCACCACTATCAATGGGGAAGCAGGGACATCAACAAAAGAGGTGAGTTGGTATACGATTTTATAACTTGTTATGATCTGCATATCTGTAATAGGGGTACTACTCCTACGTTCAGAGCGAAGGATAGGGAAACAGTTATAGATGTAACGCTGGCTAACCGTGGGGGAAATTATGTTAGGGATTGGAGAGTAGTTCTGGATTACTCTTTTTCTGACCATAGCATGATAGCTTTTGGTCTTGAGAAGGCGAGGGAACAGCTCTATAGGAACTCGAGAAGGACAGATTGGAAGTCCTTCAGGAGGACAGTCTGTAGGGACCTTAGGGATACTGAGGACTGGAGAGATTCAGTTGAGGGTATCGAGTTGGCGGTGATTAATTTCACGAATGTTATTAGGAATAGTTTTGCGCTCAATTGTCCAGTGATTTATCCTGGGAAAAGGAAACAGCCGAAATGGTGGACTAGGGAACTTAGGGACCAGCGGTCTACAGTCAGGAAGCTGTTTAATAGAGCCAAACTAACGAGGAGTGATGAGGATTGGAATAGCTATAGGGATAGTTTCTCTAAGTATAAGAAGGACATTAGACGAGCGAAACGGACTTCATGGGTAAATTTCTGTGAATCGGTGAAATCTGTTAACGAGTTGTCTAGGTTTAGGCGAGTATTATCCAAGGACCCAGTGGCACCTGGATACATACAACGTGAGGATAACTCGTGGACAGAGTCTAGCTCAGAGTCCCTCAGTTTACTTATGGAGACTCATTTTCCAGGCTGTAGGGATATAGAATCTGTTGGAGGGACAGGTAGCGTCAGTGATAACCTACAACCCGAATCAGATGCTGGGGATACCGATGTGATAAGGGAGATGATCACTAGAGACAAAGTATTATGGGCGGTAAATTCATTCGAGCCATACAAATCTCCTGGCCCGGATGGAATATTTCCGGCCATGCTACAGAATGTCGATGAAAGAGCCATCTCTCTATTGACGGAGGTTTTTAGGGAATGTCTTAGAATGAAATACATTCCCAGGGGGTGGAGAGAGGTAAGGGTCATTTTCATACCCAAAGCGGGTAAGACGACTCACTCGAAGCCCAGGGATTACAGACCGATCAGCCTATCGTCTTTTCTATTGAAGACAATAGAAAGACTGATCGATCTTTATCTTAGGACTAGTATAGGAACTCAGGTCATTAGCGAGTCTCAACATGCTTATCTCAAGGGTAAGTCCGTTGAGAGTGCTCTGCATGACGTTGTGAGTTACATTGAGCGAGGTCTACTGCAGAGGGAATATACCATGGCGGCTTTTCTCGATATAGAGGGGGCCTTTAATAATATCACGATAGAGGCTATCGAGGAATCACTTGTTTCGCTGAATATAAGTAAGCTCCTTGTTGAGTGGATAATTCTGATGCTTAGCAGCAGAGTTATCAACTCAAACATGGGAGGCACTTATATGAGGAAACTCGTGACTAGGGGCACACAAGGGGGGTCCTTTCTCCATTACTGTGGCTCTTGGCCGTGAACGTCATTTTAAGACAGTTTGATGCTAAGGGACGGAAGATTGTGGCCTACGCCGATGACGTTGTTTTACTGGTCTCTGGTAAGTTTTTATCTACGATCAGTGAGGTCATGCGGACAGGTTTACGTGATCTGTCCCTTTGGGCCAACAGTAAGGGATTAGGGGTAAACCCCGAGAAAACGGAGCTAGTTTTGTTTACTAGGAGATACAAGGTTGAGCATTTTAGCTTGCCAGTATTGAACGGGATTGAGCTTGTATTGTCAAGTGAGGCCAAATACCTGGGTGTGTACTTGGACAGTAAATTGTCTTGGAGGAAAAACACTCAGGAGAGGGTCAAGAGGGGACTCAATGCCTATTACACCTGCAGGAACTCTATAGGCAAGAATTGGGGTCTTAAGCCGCAAGTTGTATACTGGATTTACACTTCGGTTGTTAGACCTATTCTTACTTATGGCTGTACAGTCTGGTGGAAGGTATTGAGTAGGGAAACGTACAGGAAACTTCTCTCTAAAGTTCAGAGGTGTGCTTCAATTGGCATCTCAGGTGCCAGGAGAAGTACACCTCAGGCGGCGCTGGACATAATCCTCCACCTTCTTCTAATTGAGGAATTCGTGAGGGGTATGGCTGTCCGTGACCTATTTAGATTGAAGGAACTGGGTTTATTAGGTTCCTCTAGAGCGGGGCATGTCAGCATACTAGATGAAATCAAATTCAACGGTCGGACACTATCCTTGGCTGAGCCTACGGATTATGTCGGGACCACGATTGACTTCGGGGCTACTCCCGCTTTGGTGTTACCTAGTAGGGATCTTTGGGATGGAGTAGAAAAGCTCTATGAAGGGTGCGCGGTCTTCACGGACGGTTCGAAAATGGAATTTGGCACTGGTGCAGGTGTATACTTTATGGGAACTTATATCAGACGATCCTACAAATTGTCTGACAGTTGTAGTGTCTTTCAAGCAGAGATTCTTGGCATTTATAAGTCTCTCGGCTTGATTGAAGGGAATGTTGAACGGGGGTCTGAGATTACTATCTATGTTGATAGTCAGGCGGCGTTATTGGCTCTGACTAGTCATTTTGTTAGGTCCAGATTGGTACTTGAGTGCATAAGGGAATTGAGAAGGTTAATGGGTTCCTATATGATGAGACTATGTTGGGTTCCTGGTCATTGTGACATTCTTGGCAACGAAATAGCCGATGAGCTAGCTCGCAGTGGCTCGGAGCTAGATAGGTCTTTCATAGAGTCATCTGTTAAGATTCCAATTGGGTCCTTCTTTGGGGCCATAGGGGAGTGGACTCTGGACAACACGAATCGAGCCTGGAATGACAGATCGGACTGCAGAGTTTCTAGGGCATTATGGCCTAGCTTAAAACTGGCAGATTCCAAGCATCATCTAGTTATGAGTCGTGGTAGTCTTAGAGTCATAGTAGGTATGGTTACGGGTCATTTCTCAATAGGGAATATGATGAGTAAGTGGGACATTGGCACATCAGACTTCTGTAGAACGTGCGATGATGTTGAGGAGCTAGAGACAGTGGAGCACATACTCTGTCACTGCGTAGGGCTTCAGCGTAATAGGTTGAAGTGGTTTGGAAGCCATACACTACATGAACTAGGTGAGGTTAATGGCAAAGGACTTGTCAACCTCATAGGGTTTGTTATGGGGATAAAATGGCTTAGGAACAATCATAACTGATTGATTGGGTATAGGTTCCACTTTTCTCTTTTTCTTTTTCTTCTTTTCATAAAGGGATCACAATGGGCCGTTTGGCCTCTGGGTGTAGGCGTGAATGCGCCGCCCTTTCCAACCTAACCTAACCTAACTTTGAATTTTTAAAATTTGGTTATGTTTTTACTAATTTCGTTATTTTTTCAAAAATTTTGGTTTGAAAAAATTTCTCAAAAAATTAACCCAAATATTATATTATTTTTCCAAACGATAACTTATTATTTTATTTTTATATTTTAAAAATTTGCACTTTTGGAGCAGTTCTGAAAGGTTTTTTATCATGAGTCTGTTTAGATTGGTCGGAAACATATTAAATGATTGTAATTTAGAATTATTTTGAGATTTTTAATTTCTAAACTTTGATTTAATTTAAAGATTTTTCAAACACTTAAAATCACCCTGTCGTTATATCGGCATATTAAAGTAGTTTATGATATATATTATTATTGGATAATATAATATTATTATTGGAATATATACCACCACTACATTAATCAGCTTAATATATTTATAAAAAATGCAGTCTAATCAAAATTTTTAAATGTTAAAAATTAAAAAAATAAAAAGAGTCACAAATTGACATCAATGCACAAAATTTTATTTTTAAAAAGCTTTTTGAATTTTCTATCAATCGATTTATTTCAATTGAAAAAATATTTTCTTTTTACACAGATGACAATCTGTGTTAAAATATAACTTATTTTGTGGTGGTGTATATATGGAAATAATCCAAAAATTTATAAATATTTTTAAGCCCAACTGAAGATATCGATGGAGAAAAATGAAAAATTAAAATGTAAAAAGCTGGATTAACAAAATAAATAAAAACGAGAAAGATACAGTTGGTCAAGGCCGACTATATGATATCTTACACCGTTATGTTAGAGCATAAAAATTCGGAAAGGGACTTATATTACACCTGTGCCCAATTTAACTAAATGTAAAATAAAATATACAAATACAGAATAATGCGTTGATACTAACATCTAGATGATTTATGCAGCTATGGTAAATTATGGACCGATTCTAATGAAATTTGGCAATGTTGTTTCTACTTATATAAAACTTATTTGTGTCGAATATTAACTTGATGCTAACATTTGTATGTGTATGGGAGCTCTAGTCAATTGTGCACCAACAGAACTTCTTTGCACAGAATTTCATTAAAATATTCTTAATTTTAAGGCATTTTTGAGTGTTTAAACTCTATTCGGTGGGAGATTTGTATGGGGGCTATGTGAAATAATGGGCCGATCACATCAAATTTCAATAAGCTTCGTCCTTGTCCTACGTGCCAAAATTCATTGAATTATCTTTAAAATTGTGACCCGTCCTTTCTGCACAAAATTTGAATGGATAGCCAGCTAACCGTCCAGCCAGACGAACGGTCATTGTTAGATCAATTTTAAAAGTATACTTTAAGGTGGGTGTTGGATAACTTTTTCTATGAGCTACAAATATCATCACAAACGCATAATAGCCCAACCACCTATGTTGGTGTAAGATATAGTAGTTATCAGTTATATATATATATATACCCTTTGCATATTCACTAGTACTTTGGTAGGTACTGCGAAGCTAAATATATTGTCATAAATAATATTTGTGCTGAATATTTGTGTGGTGAATTTAAGATATATATATATATATATATATATATATATATAGTGTATTAAATATGCGGTAAAAAACGACAGATATGCTCTAAAAGCGCGAAAATATACTCTTTAAAAAAATTTTGATTTTTAAATAATTCTTAATATTTTAACGATATAAAATAAGGCAAAACTATTACATATCACATAAAAACTTTATTGATTTTGTATTTGATAACCTATCTAATTATTTCAGAAATTACCAAAATGATTCGTAAGTAAATTTACATACATACATATATACATGCATACCTTTCATTCAAGAAAATAAATTGTTTTTACTGATGTTAATCGAGGAAGTTGATTTAATAAAGATAAATTAATTTAATTGTAAGACTTCATGATTTGCTACTACAAAGCAAGCCCCTCAGAGATTTGTAAAAAATTTATCGGTCAAGATATGCATTAAAAGCTCTAAAAGTGAAGAAATATGCTCTTAAAATCACTATATGCAAAAATGTGTCATTTAGGGTGGAATATGCAAAAAAATGCACCTAAAAATCAATGCCAAAATGCTTTATTTGTTCCGAAACGGATAAATATTTTATCGATGGCTTCATTCAACGTACAGACAAAAACATGCAATTGCATATTTGTGGTTTCTCTGATATGCTATAGAAAATCTTTAATTAGCTTGAGTTTTTAAGCTATTTTAAAGACAGATATATCTCGTTTTATTCCAAATAAAATAGCCTTTAAAACATAGTATGTAAATAATGAAAAAATACTCAACGTCGCACGCTGGCTCAGAAATTAATTTCGTCAGCCAAAAGTCCAATTTTTTGTTGACACCGATTTCCAAAAGTTTAGTGCCATTCGATAGAAAACATATCGAAACTAAGGTGACCAAAAAATGATGTCAAAATATTGGTAATTGTGGGCGTGACATGCTGTTAAATACAAATATTTTATGTTATAAAAAAATATGTGATTTTTGTAAACACGATAAGAAATAAATTATCATAACTCGCAAACTATTGACTACATTTTTTTTTTGTTATTATGGTAGGATAATAGTATTTAAGAAATGGTATGATGTGTCACTGTACCGTTTATACCTGCTGTGTTATTGTTTTCTCAGATACTATATTTTAGTCAAATTTGAAATTTAGTGGAATATAAATGTTGAGGTTCAAAAGGGATTAAAACAATTTTACTACCAGAAGAAAGGCGAAAGTATTCGGTTTAACCTCATAAATACTTCTGTACTTGTATGGGCCCGTCTGTAGAACACTTTTTCTATTTGAATGCAATTGGTATCTAGGAACATAGTATAACGTAATGTAAGAAAATAATAATTAAAAACCAGTGGTATTCGAATACAAGAATACGATTCATGGATCAGTTATGATTTGGATTTTAAACCTACAGGATCAATAAGAAACAGCGACACAAGAAGTTAAGAAGTGTAAAAAAGATCAAATTCGAAAAGGTCGAATTTCTCAAATATGGGTTGATTATAGATTAACCAAAGTAAAGATCAGGCAATACGAATGATGGGAACATAGCAAGAAGGTTCTTTTCAGATCCCGAAAGAACACCTAAAATAATAGGTGTTGATATAAACCTTATTTCAAGATATAAAACAATTGTCGATGTACTTGTGTGCAATAAACAAATTAATGCTAGAAAATTTGGTGATTAATTGGCCGACTGAATTCATTTTTTCAGCTGAAAAATTCAAAAAAAAATTTTCGATTTTATTTTGCAAAACGAAGTCCCAGCTTATATAGAAGTTTAAGAAAATCGAAAACCGGTTTGAAAAACCTTTCTTTTAAAGTCTCCTTTATTTTTGAACCGGGTTTTTCTAAAATGTATGAAATTTTTGAAACTTTCATAGAGCCTAAGTTTAAAAAATATTAGTATTTGTTTTAAAATATATATATTTTTTCATCATTATGAATAATTATATTTAAAAATAAAAATCCCTTAAATACTTTTTTAAACTAATTGAAAAAATTTGATCAATTACGATGTTTATATGAAACGAAAAATAAAAATATATCTATTTCGGGTACCTAATTCATACCATGTTCTTTAAATAATATGAGTACCTAATAAAAAAAAAAATAATTATAAAACATATTTTTTAATAATTTATTGCTTTCCTTAAACTAAATTTATTAATATTGCCATAAAAAATTATAAACCAGTTGGTATCACATTTCTTCAACTTTATCTTAAAACATTTATATTAAAGAAATTGAAATTGAATACGTATGAACTTAGCTAACACAATTGTGCTATGAAGTTGACATCCTTAATTTAAAGAATCCCTCCATAACTTTACACCGCAAATTAGTATTATATAGTTTTAGATCGCTTAGTTTTAATTATATTATTCTACAGAAATTCCTGGAAGCTACGAAATTTATAGTTCTTTTCTCGTGAAGAGAAAATGTCCGAGAAATTAGTATTACTACATGAAAGTGAATTAAAGCTCAAGTTTAATGGGTTAAAAAGTAATAGAGAATATTTCTACGTTGAATTGGATGTCATTTCTTAAAAAGGGACTAGAAACTATAATTTATAATGAGATGTATCAACGGTAACTATGTGTTACAAGAATTTAATGTTTTTATAAACATACGAGTATGTACTATAAGTATTACAAATAAGTATTATTACAATTAAATATATTTTATTATTAATTATTGTTAAATATCTTAAGTCTATTTCATAATTTTTAACTGAAACTAAATCTCCTAACTTAAAGTTATAATCTAGCAATGTCTTATCATAATTTCATTTCTGTATTAGATTATAGCTATATATCATTTCCCGGATCTTTTATGCGCCACTTCTAACCCAAATCTAACTTCCTTAGCATAATCATCTCTATTATAAAATAGTGTAATTGATTGTATCTCATTAAATTGTTGAAACCCATTTGGAAGTTTTCCAATAACTAACTTATAAGGACATTAACTATGTACTGACGAAGGCATAATATTGAAACAGTATGTGAAATACTTAAGCCATTGATTCCAATCTTTTTTTTTTCAAATTATATGTATGATCTTACATATTCGTTAAAGGTTCTATGATTTCTTGCAACAGCTCCTAAAGTTTGGTAATGATGAGCAGTTGATGTGAGTTTTTATATTTTTAAGAGATTGCATAATTCGGCCATGAATGTCTTCATTGGACCATAAATAGGAATAAAATATTCAAATGATTTTGCACTCCTATCTTGTATAGGCGCTGTTACAAGATATTTTGTCATGTCACATACTAGTGTTATATGATTTGGGTAGTGGACTTATCGCGCCTACGTATATCGTATTAAAAGGTCTTTCTGGAGTGTTTTGTTATTTTAGCTGATTTACATTTTTGACCTACTTTTACTTTTGAGACGTCTCGCGTCATATTTCCAATAGTAATATCTTTTAATTTTATTAAAAGTTAAGAGTTTTGAAACCCCAGCAGAGGGTATTCATCGTGGTATTGTCTCATTATCATATCTTCTATTCTATTGGCATCGTCATTTATATGGACCACCTCATTAAGTAGCGCTACTTTTAATAATTTCAATAATTTATTGCCCGTTTCTTTAAATTCATTAATAGAGACAAATTCGAAAATTTTTTCTCTAGGTGCCATTTGTAATTTGTTAATCTTTAGTTTACCGGCCACTTCTTCGAGCATTTGGAAAAATTGTCCTAAGTCAAATTTCCCATTGATAAACAATTCATTCATTTCAATGCATGCAGATATAGATTTACTACGCTTAATTTTAGCGTAATTTTTTTAATTTTCTGACGTCAGTATTTGTTGTTATGCTTTTTGTTTTTTTTTTTTTTTTTCTTTGGAATTTGTTTATGTGTTTTTGTGTCATTGATCTTGTTGTTATAGTGAATAATTTATTAATTGTATTGTTTAATTCTTTTAAGTCTTTTATTGTTATACAAGGAGGTGCTACAGACACACTTTCTTTTCTCTACTCCGCTAAATATTGTGATATGTGTCATATTAATTTTCTTAAATGCATATTAATTTCTCAAAAGAGATGTATCTGCACCAATGTCTACTAAGAATGTAATTATCACTTTGGTGTAATTAATTTTAATTTTGATAAAAATACTTAAGTTAAGGTTAACATTGTAGACTTTACTATTTACTTGTCTAATCTTAGGGAAGCGTTCGGGATTTCCTAACCGAACGGATTTCCAAACGGCTGTTTCTTCATGGTTTCCCTTGAGGGAATATTTCAAACGGAGAAAATCTATAAAGGTACACAAATTTTCATGCTTGCCATCAAAGTTGCAAATAATGTTTGAGGCAATGTTTATAAAATTCAGCAATTTCGGTTAATAAATGGCGGAGATATGTAAAAAAATGGTTTTTTAAATTTAAAATAAAATAGTTTAAATGGTGGAGAAAAAACTGGTTTTCGATTTTTTGAAGGTCTGATATAAGCTAGTGACTTTTGGAAAATTTTTTGTGAATTTTTCCGCTGAAAAAGTGAACTCAGTCGGTCCATTAGTTACAGAGATATCGGCCAAAAATTCATTGTGGCCGATTCATTCAATTCCTAAATAAGCTAGGGACTTACTTCTGGTTATATATCGATTACTAATATTTCCTTAAATTTCGGTTTTTTGAATCAACAAAATCGGTTCATAAATAACCGAGTTAATGGCAAATCTGTTTTTTTATTTAATGTCTGCTTCCTTTATAGTCGTTGTTTTCATGGGTACTGAAAAACAACAGTACCCATTTTGGTTATTTCAACTTTTTGAAGCACCTATGTATGACAGAAACTTCGTTCTTTCACAGAAATATCTAAAATTAATTTAAGAATTTTTATGTTGCAAAAATGAACTAAGAATTAGTTGATGCTCCTTTAAAAGCTATGTTTTTTTCGAATTTCGGTTTTTTAAATCGGTCAAACCGGTTCATACATTTTTCAGTGTACCATTTTTTAAATTAATATTGTCTTACACTTATAAAATATTTTTTCTGCTTTATATAGGAGCTACTACTCCTCCTAGACCTATTCACCCTATTCAAAATTTAATATAAAAATTAATTTTAAATTGTTTAAGACTTTCAATGTAATAGTCCTTTAGATGAGAAAATTTATATTTTCTTTGTTTGGAATTACAAACAAATAGATTGTTTTAAAAGTAGGCGTAAAATTTGGGTGTGATTTCCAATCGACATCTAACAAAGCCTATAACCACCTCTGGCACTGGTACTATCTGTGTGTCAAATTTCTTGGAAATCAATTCAGCCGCTTAGACGTGAACGATAAACAAACAAATAAACAAACAAACTTACACTTCATTTTTATAATATATGTATATAGGGATATAAGGATTTATAAAATCTTGATTCTATTTCTCCTTTATATGAAAATGTGAATTATTTAAAGTTTTTAGTGTTTATATAGTTTACATATAGTATAGGTAAATTATATCCAATATAAGGTATTTTTCACTTTCATATAACACATCTCAAAACCGGTGAAGGGATTCGGCACATCCGAATAGCACTCTAAATTATTTTTAGTTAATATAAATGTGCTGATAATATAAAAATAATAAAAAAACAAAAAATAAAAAAATAGCTCGGAAGTATATTTATATTTGTTCAACTTATCTGATACTATGATATAAAAAAAGAAAACTTTAGAAGGCCATAAAAGAAAAAGTTTATCCTTCAGCGTTAAATCCTTTGGAAGATTTACTACATTAATTATATGATATCTGGGTTCCGCCCACAAAATGCTACTCCATAGTGTAAGTCGTTACATATATGGAATATACACATCTTCGGTGAGCTGACGAAAAGTCTTATGTATTTTTTTTTTTTTTTTTTTTTAATACTTTTCAGGAGAACAAAAGTATTTATTTATTTATTATTTTGTTAATTTGTTAATTTTGTTAATTCGACACCTGTTTTAGTTTTTGGATCTTTGTATTTTTCGTTGGAATATTTATTAATGGCAAAAGAAATTGAAAAAATCTACATATAGAATTTTTCATATAGGAAACTTTTCATTTTATTTTTAATACTTTTATTTGTTTGTTCTTAAAAAAGTCGCAGTGAAAAACAATGTTTTTTCCAAGCAAATCTACACATAGGACTTTTTGTAACTTCGAAACCCGTTAAGATAATGTAAAACGCTTTGATGGATGAGTGTATGACTAATAACAATACAAGATGTGATAATAAAAAAATAAAAAATTCAAAAAATTACAGGACTTTTCGATTTTTTTGGAAATAATTCTGCAACTTTAGAAATACTGGATGTATTTGAATAAAATCATATGGCCAATCCTGAGGTTTTGGGACCACTGTGCGACGATAAGTATATAAAAGATTTTATTGTAGTTAAAAAGCTACGTTTCTCAGCTTTCTAAATCAGTTTGAAAATTTAAAATTTGATTATCGAGTGCTTATATTCAAAAAGGGCTACCTGTAGATTTCCAAAAATATTTTTTTGACGTCAAACACTGTTCCTGTGTCTGTTATCAATAGTATCAATTTTGAAAAGAAAAATTAATTCTAACATACTTTTTTTGCATTTTTATAAAAAAAAACATATCTGCATTTTTTTATTTGATTTTCAAAGGAATGTAATATTGAAACTCTATAAACAACATTTTTGAATGTTTCAGTCACAATTGAGTTGATAAGAAATTTAATACAATTTTAATCAGTTTGCATTTTTAAATTTTATGAACACATTATCACATTTGAAGATGATCCTGCTAACCACCAAACTTCGCTTGCAAGGTTTGTAAGATATTATAAAATTAATGTATTGTCTAATTTTTACCAAAAATTTTATCTTTTCAACATTAATTCTCGATAAACAAAATATATATAAATAATATAAGCCCTCGATATATTTCTAGTATACGTTTACACACTATTCTTATTAGCAAATAAAAGTGTAAGGCTTTGACATATATACTTTTATTGTAACTTACTAACTCACGAAAATAATTCCTGATTAACGACACTATTTACAAATAAGATAAAAATGTTGATATATTTTTTAAAATTTTTTATGTTTTCAAAAACATGACAAATATTAAAAAATATTATGGAAAAAAGAAAATTAAAAAAAGATATTATTTGAAAAAGAAAAACAAAAAATAGTTGTTTTATTTACAATTTACTATCTGCGTATAAACAATGAGTTCAGTATTCACAAACAACTTTATTTGTAAATAAGAAGTGTGTATTATATAAATTTACAAAACCACTGAATAATCAAATGTTGGTTTTTTACTGGATTACAATATACTGACCCAAACCACAACTACACAAAAAATTTCATATTAATATCTTCAAAAATTACATCAATATAACCCCAGGTCTACAACTGAGATTAACTCTGATATAATATATGATGTAACGCCGGCAGAAGAGAGTAACCATTTTGTTTATATTATGTTAAACCTTAAATAAGGTGTACAAGTATTCTAAAAAATCCTATAATATATCATTATTTTCAATCAGTCACAGAGCAAACATGTCTTTTTAATTTAAGAAATTCGCACTTTTTAACGCAATTTTTATAAAAATGTTTTTTTTTTTTTTCTTAATATAAAAGTATCATTAAAAGAAAACTATTTTAGAAAAAAAATGTAGTTTTTTAGTAATTTCCAAATACACATGTACACACACAAATAAACTTCCGTATATGTGTATCTGTCAAAAGATTTTATAAGATAGTTCCCTGCAAGCATTTAGTGAATTCTTTTTCGAAATAGCTCACTTCTTCACCACTCTTAGAAGTGCAATAGAAGATTTCTCTCAACTTTCCAACAACAAAATATATTAGTATACGAATTGAATCTTCTAAACGTAACTTCTTTAATCACTATTAGAAGTTTTTTGGATAACAATTACAGTTATCCAAAAACGAAAACACTATTTTTCAACATCTTTTCTAGCATTTGGAAGATTGTTGTTTACCAATCCACATAATCTGTCGAATTCGGCACTCTAAGATGATTAATAGTATAATGTGCAAAACTTTACAAGAACAACACACATTAGATTCGAAATTTTATCCTAAAATCATGATTTTGGCGATTGTTTACATTTCATAATGGGAAAAAGAACAAGCAAAAACAATATAATTTTGCTTAGTAAAAATATAAGTTTTGAAGTGATAAGAGTGAAAAAATATTGATATTAACTAAGATTATTTATATAAGCTGATAGTGAAACAAAAAATTCATAAGTTTTACTTATAAAAGAAAAATTAAGAAAATAAGGTAAGAGTTTATCAAAATTAAAAAGAAATTATTATTATTTCAACTAGTTCTGGGTAAGCGAATAAATTTAACAATTTGAGGGCCAGAACATGGGCAGAAAATTTTGTTTTATATAAAATTCTTAATAACTTAAACAACATTTTTTAAAAGTGTGGGAGTTTGACTTATGTATGACATGCCCGCAGCAAAAATCGCTAATTTTCAGAATAATTTTCTATAGAACAAAAAATTACGAATATATTAAAAATTCAATTTCACAAGTTTATTCTGTGGAAGATTAATATATGTATATATAGCAATCAAAATTTTGGGAATGCATTGCATTAGAGTATCCGAGAAATATTTTAGCAGAGAAATATTTTGCACTTTAAATTTGATTTTCAAAATTTTAAATTAAATTTTTTTAAAAGTTTGAAAAGAATTCAAACATTGTTCTTGTTATTAAATATTTTGACGAAATTGTTTTGTTGTTGTAATGCTTGAAATGTGTAGAGTAGATTGTGGTAATTTTTGGTTAAGTAGCGGTATTTATTTCCAAATTTCAAAAATTTTAAATATTGACAAAAATAATTGAAAAAACTTTCAGGGCCAAGATAAAATTTAAATAATGATTTAAAATGCTAAATCATCATTAAAATTTGTGATAGAGTATGGAAATGATTAAAAGCTCATATAGATTTTAATAAAGGGAATCCCCTTTATAAAAATGGAAACATTTGAAAGAGAAATTAGAGAAAATTTATTATAAATATTTTTTCAAATATTTCAAAAATTCTTAATAGTCAGCTGTTTGTTCAGCGAGAAAGTATGATTTTAGAAAAGTGTTTGCCTTATAAAAAGTGTAATACATTTGTTCTTTAATTATTTTAGAAAACTGGCGATTTTAGAAAAAAATTAACCAACAAATTTTTATTTATTTTAATTACATAGAAAATTCAATACAAAATTAAAATAAATAATAATGTAGTCTTGTAATATTTAGAAATCGTATATTATATTACTAAACATTTTGGAAATATTGAATTACACATTTTATAATGCGAACATCATAACCTTTCTAAAAATCATACATTGTCGCCGAACATACTAATAACTGTAGGAAATTTTGAAAATATTCTAATAACTGTTAAATTTTCATTTGAATTCAAAATTTTTCTGTGCATTTATATTCATTGTTTTCTGTAGTAAACACAAGGAAGTGTTATTTGTGTTATTTAAAAAATAAATTAGAATATTAATAATTATTCTTATTTTATTATATATACCTACTTTATTAAATTTGATATTCTTTTCTAATTTTGTACTTAAAATATTTCTTAGTATTCTTTTTTAATTTATTTTTTTTAATGTTAATTTGAATTGAAAATATTGTTGCGTAATTAATTTTATTGCTTTCCATAATAAATATCAGAAAGAGTTAATTTTGTGATTTAAA
The DNA here is from genome assembly GCA_932274085.1 of Protocalliphora azurea. Classification (NCBI taxonomy): domain Eukaryota; kingdom Metazoa; phylum Arthropoda; class Insecta; order Diptera; family Calliphoridae; genus Protocalliphora; species Protocalliphora azurea. Next base: position 106,808,911 of record OW026519.1, on the reverse strand, counting down.
AAATTTTAATATTTTTACTATTGATAATTTTGTTCATTCCTAATCCTTCATTTTAAAATGTAAGTATTACTGACATTATTGTTTTAAAAATTTTATGCAAAATAGTTTTGAAATTCTGCAAATATTTTCTATCGAAAGTGTAACTACGTCGGCACACCGGGAAGTTGATATGTTTCGCTTTTACTATCGAATTCTCATATAGTTAGAGATAGCATCTTTTGAGTAATGCTTTAGTGGGGATTGGACATTCAATACTGATTAAAGCGTTACTCAAAAGGAACTATCGCTTAGTGGCACAGTTCTTCCCGAACGGTGTTACTAAGTAGATCAGAATTCGATAGTAAAAGCGACGCATATCAACTTCCTAGCGTGTCGATATAGTTACGCTTTCGATAGAAAATGTTTGCAGGGTTGTATAGAGAAATCTCATCACAACAGTCTCATAATACATCTTTTAATACTAATATTTGAATCTACACGTAAAATAATTCCCTCGGAGAACGAATTTGACAACTCTCTGACAGAAAAATCTTATATATATAATATATATTATTTGTAATTGAATGCAATACATTTTTGGTGTTTTCATATCTCCTAGGAAAAATTAAGAATTTGTTCCAGAACTGGTGCAATCATAGCCCCTTCGGATTCTTTAATAACATCCTTAGAACTAGTGGTGTCGCAACCAATTCTGACACTAATGGAGTAGAACCGTATTGCGATTCTAAAGTATTTTTAAAAAATATTTTTGATAACTATTGCCTAAGGACTAGTTCTGTATTACTTCTATATCACATTTCTAAACAAATTACTAGTTTTCAAACAGCTTCCTAGAACTGTTTAAAAAACTTTAAAAAAAAAATCAAAAAAGAAAACTAAATTGGTTTAAAAAAGTGTATCATTGGAATGAAAAAACGAAAATCATTGATCTTAATAACTGGTTCTTGAACCGTACCCTAACGCTAGGTAACACTTCCACAGAACTAGTGGTGAGGGTGACAATTTCGAACAAAAATCATTGGTCACAACGCCAAAATAGAAAGAGTATGGACAAGACGTTTCGTTTTACAAAATGAGGCCTTAAATACAAAAAGACTTTAATAAATATTACATTTTCAGGTCACATCTCACCACATTTTTATACATTTTTATATTTCTTTTTCTTCAATTTACATTAAAAATTTTGTAAAAATATATTCATTTATCTATGAAAAATGTCACTACTGCACACTTAATGATTATTTTTATACGACACGAACAACTTAGATAATCATTTGAGGTAGAAATGAAAATTTTATCTTTCCGTTTGACTTGCTATCCGATTAATAACACGTAGAAGTTGTTCATCTTTACTATATTTTTCCACGTCAGAACGAATTTTCTGATGATGTTCATTTGCTCTGGTTGACACCTCGTCTAAACTTTTTTGATTCAAAGAAAATGACTGCCTAAAATATGCCATGGAAATTGTAGATATTAAACATTTTATGATAATTATGTTATGTTTGCAAATATACAAATAAACTTACTTAACGGAAGCAAAACCAAATATACCACCAAATATTCCTAAAGCTATAAGTATTAAAGCCACTTTGGAATTTGTAGTTTTTCTAAGACCTTTAATGCCGTAGTATGGCCCTGGATTTGGATCATAGTCTGGTTTTATTTCCCAGGGTCTGAGACATTTGATTACAGATTAGTTTTATTAAACCATGAATGTGTTTGTGGCAGTAAACTCACCTATGCATTTCAGTTTTTGTTGAACTGCTTGTCTCATAAATCTTCATGGATTGGGCGGCTTGTAAATTTTGATCATATTCAATACGTAGCTTGGGTTTACTTAAAGTTTGATATGCCTCAGCGATTTTCAAAAAATGCGCCGTTGTTTGTGGATCAGTTTTCACGCCCTTCGCATCAGGATGAAACTAAAAAAGAAGAGTAATAGGTCAATTTCATTTTAATCCTATGTTAATATTTAAGAATAATTCATAGTTAATTACTTTTTTCGAGAGTTGTACGTAGGCAGTTTTTATCTCTTTACCGCTGCAATCGCTACGGACATTTAAAATGTCATAATAGTTTTCTGCACCGCTGCCTTTACCCATTTATATTTGTGCAGTTTACTTTAAGAAAATTTATAATAACTCACTCTTAAATCATGGGAAAATTTGAAAACACCTAAGAAGAAATAACAAATTGAATACATAATAAATAAATTTACGTACTTAGAAATTTACTAAACGGCTGTTGTTGTCGTATAGCAAACAGCTGCTTAGGGATGAAAAAATGTCGATAATATTATTAACCATAATTCTGTGTGTGTGGCATCACTAGCTAGTATTGACAACAACCAACAGTGCAATCAGAATTGTATGATTATCATACAAATTTTGGATGCCACACACACACGAGTGTTTTTCTTACCAACGCTTTTTTATGTATTTCTACCCTGCAAGCATTTAGTGAATTCTTTTTCGAAATAGCTCACTTTTTCGCCACTCTTAGAAGTGCAATAGAAGATTTCTCTCAATTTTCCAACAACAAAATACATTAATATACGAATTGAATCTTCTAAACGTAACTTCTTATTCACTATTAGAAGTCGTTTGGATAGCAGTTACAGTTATTCAAAAACGAAAACACTATTTTTCAACACCTTTGCTAGCATTTGGAAGATTATTTTTTAACAATCCACATAATCTGTCGAATTTGGCACTCTAAGTTGATTAATAGTAGAACGTGCAAAACTTTACAAAAACAACACACATTAGGTTCGAAATTTTATCATAAAATCATGATTTTGACGATTGTTTACATTTCATTATGAGAAAAAGAACAAGCAGAAACAATATAATTTTGCTTAGTAAAAATATAATTTTGAAGTGATTAGAGTGAAAAAATATTGACATTAACTAAAATTATTTATGTAAGCTGATAGTGAAACAAAAAATTCATAAGTTTTACTTATGAAAGGAAAATTAAAAAAATAAGGTAAGCGTTTATCAAAATTAAAAAGAAATTATTAATATTTCAACTAGTTCTGGGCAAGCGAATAAATTTAGGAAAACATTTTCATTTTCTATAAAATTTAAATATGTTATTAACAATTTGAGGGCCAGAACATGGACGGAAGATTTTGTTTTATATAAAATTCTTGATAACTTAAACAAAATTTTTTAAAAGTGTGGGTGTTTGCCTTATGTATGACATGCCCGCAGCAAAAGTCGCTAATTTTCAGAATAATTTTCTATAGAACAAAAAATTGCGAATATATTAAAAATTCAATTTTACAAATCTATTCTGTGGAAGATTAAAATATGTATATATAGTAATCAAAATTTTAATGCATTGCATTAGAGTATCCGAGAAATATTTTAGCAGAGCAGAATTTTTGCACTTTAAATTTGAATTTTCAAAATTTTAAATTAAATTTTTTTTAAAGTTTGAAAAGAATTCAAACATTGTTCTTGTTATTAAATATTTTGAAGAAATTGTTTTGTTGTTGTAATGCTTGAAATGTGTAGAGTAGATTGTGGTAATTTTTGGTTAAGTAGCGGTATTTATTTCTAAGTTTCAAAAATCTTAAATAATGACAAAAATGATTGAAAAAACTTTCAGGGACAAGATAAAATTTAAATACTGATTTAAAATGGTACATCATCATTAAAATTAGTAATAGAGTATGGAAATGATCAAAAGATCATATAGTCTTTAATAAAGGGAATGCCCTTTATAAGAATGGAAACATTTAATAAAAAAAAAAATTAGAGAAAATTTGTTATAAATATTTTTTCAAAAATTCTTAATAGTCAGCTATTTGTTCAGCGAGAAAGTATGATTTTAGAAAAGTATATGGTGTTCGCCTTGTAAAAAGTGTATTACAATTGTTCTTTAATTATTTTTCTGTAGAAAAACTGGCGATTTAAAAAAAAAATAACCAAAAAAGTTTTATTTATATTAATTACATAGAAAATTCAATACAAAATTAAAATAAATAATAATGTAGTCTTGTAATATTTAGAAATCGTATATTATATTAATAAAAAACATTTTGGAAATATTGAATTACACATTTTATAATGCGAACATCATAACCTCTCTAAAAATCATACATTGTCGCCGAACATTCTAATAACTGCAGAAAATTTGCAAATATTCTAATAGATGTTAAATGTTCATTTGAATTCAAAATTTTTTGTACAATTAATTTCATTATTTTTTATAATAAATACAAGGAAGAGTTATTTTTGTTATTTAAAAAATAAATTAGATTTAATAATTATTCTTATTTTATTATACATATATACCTACTTTATTAAATTTGAAAGAAACAAATATTCTTTTCTAATTTTGTACTTAAAATATTTCTTAGTATTGTTTTCTAATTTAATTTTTTTTTTTTAATGTTAATTTGAATTGAAAATATTGTTGTGTAATTAATTTTATTGCTTTCCATAATAAATATCAGAAAGAGTTAATTTTGTGATTTAAAAAATTTTAATATTTTTACTTTTGATAATTTTGTTCATTAATAATCCTTCATTTTAAAATGTAAAATGTAAAAATGTGGCATTATTATTTTAAAAATTTTATGCAAAATAGTTTTAAAATTTTGCAAATATTTTCTATCGAAAGTGTAACTACGTCGGCACACCGGGAAGTTTATATGTTTCGCTTTTACTATCGAATTCTCAATTTAGAGATAGCATCTTTTGAGTAACGCTTTAGTGGAGATTGGAAGATTCGAATTAGGATTTCTTATTAGACACTGCGGTATAGTAGATCTTAATACGTGACGTACAAAATTTACTAAAGCGTTACGAATTCTGATCTACTTAGTAACACCGTTCGGGAAGAAATGTGCCACTAAGAGATAGTTCCGTTTGAGTAACGCTTTAGTGGGGATTTGAAGATTCGAATTAGTGACATTCAATACTGACTAAAGAGTTACTCAAAATTAACAATCGCTTAGTGGCACAGTTCTTCCCGAACGGTGTTACTAAGTAGATCAGAATTCGATAGTAAAAGCGACGCATATCAACTTCCTGGTGATATAGTTACGCTTTCGACAGAAAATGTTTGCAGGGTATAGAAAAAAACATTCCGTTTGCTTGTGTTCTTATGGGAATTGGTGTATGTATGCATTTTTCAAACACTTAATGATTTAAACAAAGACCTGTATATAAAATTAGATTTGGCTGTGAAAGTCTGGTAACATCATATTGATTATTGTTTTGTTCACAACTGTCGTTGCGACACAACGCAGTATTTCCGTTATATTTCTTTGATTTCTGTGTTTGCTAAACTGACACTCATGGACAATAAAATAGGCGTGAATTTATTCAAATAATAAAAAAAGAATAAATTTTATGTTTTAAAATTATAATAATAAATAAAAATTAATGTTTATTAATTAAATAATTAATAATTTTGCAAGTAACCTACATTGGAGTCTGAAGATCGGAAGTGTTTTTTTTTTTTTTTTTAAGAAAATCCATAGGTGTGTCTGCAAAATTTTAAGATTACAAAATAATTTCCAATTTTTTAAACTAAATTTTAATAAATATCAATAATAGCATGAGAAGACATATTTACCTTTATGAGTTTTCTTTATTATACTTCCTATAGCGATGACATACACGCCAAAGTTCGGCTGTGAAAATTCTTGTGTAGCGATTTTTTAAAACTTTTTTAATTTAAAACGCCATCAATAATTTTCTTCTCCGGTTATTTTATTTAAGATAAGTATTCCACATATATACTTTAATTAGTGAATATTGAAGTATTGAAATATTGAATTGGATTTGCAATTAAGTCTTAATTAAATTTGTTTTACTTATTGTTTTGAACAATAACAATATTAAAATTTCTATTTGTATTGAAATACATTTGTTACAATTCTCTTTGTGAAATTTGTAAACTTGTCAAATAAAACAACTCCGTTTTATATTTTCCTCAATATTATCACTCCGTTTTCTATTATTAAGATCAATATTATAATTAGTGCCCTTGCTAATTATCAGCAGTGTTGCCATTCAATTACATACTACTGGTTTTAATCCTAGATAATATTTGTATTGTAATATTTGTATTGGTGTGTGTACTTAGTAATAATTCGACGTAGATTGTATGAATAAAAACTGCAGTGTTTCCGTTGAAGAACGTGTGGTTTCCTGTTGGTTGTGTTTCGAAAATTACCACTTAAAATGTAGTGGCCTCAAACCTCGTGATCTGATGCATTATCCGACAATGTAAAAACTTGCAGTGGACTTGTCCAAATTGCAGAGCAATTGGCATTGAATTTTACAATTTATTCAAAATTTATAAAGTTAAGTTCAATGGTATACTCTTAATGATTCTATTCCGTAACCCACAGCAAATCCAAAGTAGTAGTCATGTTCCTGTCGTAACTCCGCCTAATCATGATTCAAATGCTTCCAATTATAGCATAATACCGTCAGAGTCGACTTTAGTTACTCCTACGGTATCTAATTTGATAAACGTGTCCATGATTCCAAATCCTGCTACTAGTAAGCCTCTAAAACTTATTTTACTAATTTCCTCATCTTCAAACATCCAACTAATTTAGATGTCGTCAAAAATCCACTTATAAATACGTTTACAGCAATAACTCCAAAGCCCTTAAACATTATAGCTCCAAGAAAAACTATATTTGCTAGCCGTCTTTCCATATATACAACACTAAATGATGTTGAATTTTATATTAAAACAAAACTTGAAATAGATGATTATAATGATGTCCAAATTTACAAGATAAATGCGCTCAATAGTGCTTCATTTAAGGTAATTGGCCCAGAGAGTATTTTTGATCGTTTGGCCAAAAAATCCAATCCAAACCTGGCGACTCCATGATTATTCTTGGTGATTTTAATATTCCAAATATAAAATGGTGTGCAACTCTTGATTCATGCTTTTAGAGCACATCAGTAAGATGGGAAAGATCTATTGAATTACACTATGCTATTGCGTATTTAGGACTCTTCCAAATAAATAACATAGTAAACAAGCTTGGCAAATTAATTGATATAGAAGATATAGAACTTAATATCCTTCGCATTAATCTATGGACACCTGAACACTGCACTCTTTAAATAATAAGCATTAACGTCGAAACAAAACTATTATTACAATCCAATGTAAATAGTGATATGGTTTTAGATTTTAGCAAAGCTGATTATTCCAAATTAAACCACGTACTTTATTTTGAAAATTGGTTTGAATTTATTCCTTACAGATAAGTATGCCCTCGTAACATTGAAATAATTTTGAATAAATTTTATGTTTTAAGAAATCAATTACAATGACGAGAAAAACAATCGCACATGGACCACCTTTCAATACAAAGCAGCTCAATACATTGAAAATTTTAAAAAACAAACATTATGGAAAATACAAAAAGTCCAGTTTATCTATTGATTATAAGATGAGTTATAATTCAGAAAATATCCAATATTACAACGATTATATTTTTAAGGTGAAAAGAAACTTTAAAAATAATCCAAAATATTTTTACCTGTTTGTTAATTCTAAGCGTCGAGTCTCTGAATTGCCGTCCATGAAGAAATTTGGAGATAAAGAATTCTCAAACAATGCAGATATTTGTGATATAAATTAAATGTTATTTCAAAACTTTTCGAAAAGATAGTTACTAAAATCCTTTCGCATCAAGTTCTTTGTTATCTTTCCCCATTTCAGCATGTATTTAGAAAAGGATGTTCCACTACTACTAACTTTTTTGGAATTCACAACCTCAGTTACAACTGAATTTGATTCCGGTTTACAGATAGACACAATATATACTTATTTCAGTAAAGCTTTCGATAAAGTAAATCATGATCTCCTAGTGTTTCAGTTGGATAAACTCGGATTTTCTCCTGTTTTTCTTAAATGGATTTCTACATATCTTAAAAATAGATATCAATGTATATTATTTATCTCCGCCCCTTACCATTTCAAATATTTATAAATGATTTACCAGCTTTATTAAGAATATTAATGTATTCTGATAAAGTGAAGCTGTTCCATAGCTTTAACTATTCCTATCAATATTCCTTATTCCAATCAGATCTTGACAATCTTTATGTTTGGTGTATGATGAACCTAATACATCTAAATTTAAGAAAGTGTAAACACATGATGTTCTACAGAAGTCCAGTACTCTGTAGATACATATACAATAAATGACTATCAACTTGATCTAGTCTAATAATTAATTGATCTTGGTGTATTGTTTGATTGTAATCCATCCTTTAATTTCCATATTTCACAAATCGTTAAGAAGGTAAAAGGAGTTCTAAGTTTCTTGAAGCACTGGGGAAGATAATTTAATGATCAGGGATCCTCAATACGAAGTTTATATAAAGAAAATTGAATCGCTCCAGAAACAATTTCTCTTATTTTGTCTTCGTAATTATAATATTAATTTACCATCAAATTAAAGTTGATTACAGCTTTTTGATCTCTCTATTCTTGAAAGTAGGAGAAAATAATTGATGTATATAAGATATAGCACTTTCTTTTGTGCACTCATATGGTTTATATTCATATAGTTGTATTTTTGCTTCTGTACTTTGCATCGTATAAAAATATCGGCTAATTACATATTACGTTTATTGCACACGCCTTATACCAAGATGACCACCACTGGGACCGTCATGGAACTCTTTCATTACTTCGTTTATTTTAGAGGATGGTACTACAATTAAATTTGTCACTGTTTTATCGTCAGCACTTTCCCATATGCGGTATAAGCAGCCATTTAACAACTGTAGACTATTCCATAGGGCCCAATATGATTTCATTGGTGGACTTTCGGCGCATATTTCATTATGGGCTGGCCTTCTACCTTTTTCTTTTGCCGATATTATTTTTGCCAGTATGGGGTCATTTCTTTGCGCTACAGACCAATCTTAACTGGACTCTATATGCATTAGTCGAATATCGACGATACCTTCCTTTTCCTCGGTTTTTGCACAATGCGTACATTCCACGTTGCAGGGCCGTCTTGACAGCGCGTCCGCGTTGCCATGTTTCAAACCCTTCCGGTGCTCGATGCTAAAATCATAGCTCTGAAGCCGCTCTATCCAACGAGCCAGTTGTCCTTCAGGTTGTTTAAATTGCAGCAACCATCTGAGGGCAGAATGATCGGTTCTCAGTCGGAAGTGTTGGCCATACAGATATTTGTGGTAATGCTTCACACACTCTAATACTGCCAAAAGTTCTCGTCGCGTTACACAGTAGTTTCTTTCAGGCTTCGAAAGCGTTCGGCTGAAGTATCCAATGACCCTTTCAGTGCCACCGACTACTTGTGAAAGTACACCGCCTATTCCGTATCCGCTCGCATCGCTATCTACCAGAAATGTTTCTCCAGGTATAGGATATGACAAAATTGGTGCCGTACATAATAGATCCTTGAGCTTCTGGAATGCTAGTTCTTGTGCTTCACACCATTGGAATGATTGTGACTTCTTGGTCAGCTCATGTAAGCTTGCGGCTACATTGGCGAAATTCGGGACAAATCGTCTGTAGTATGTGCAAAGGCCAAGAAAACTACGCAATTCGTGGAGATTTCTCGGACGTGGCCAGTTCTTAACAGCTTATCCTCATCTGTTGATATTCCGTCTGCTGTTACGCGATGTCCCAAATATTTGACTTCTTTCTGGAACAACGCACACTTCTTTACACTGAGTTTGAGTCCAGCCGCTTTTTATTATATTCATTTAAGGACTTCTTCAAGGTTATTCAGAAAGTCTTACCCATGACAATTATGTCATCGAGATACACCAAGCATGTCTTCCCGTGAAGTCCTTTCAATACCTGTTCCATTAAACGCTCGAATGTGGCTGGAGCATTGCAGAGTAGAAATGGCATCACATTAAACTGCCATAAGCCATCACTCGCGGTAAAGGCGGTTTTTTTCCTTGTCTTTTTCTGAAATCTCTACCTACCAATAACCACTTTGTAAGTCCAATGTGGAGAACCATTGTGTTCCAGCTAGTGTATCCAGCGGGTAGCTGTCTTTCTTGGTGACGTCATTCAGTTTTCTATAATCGACGCAAAATCTAGTGCTGCCGTCTTTCTTCTTAACTAAAACAACAGGCGAGCTCCAAGGACTTGAAGATGGTTCGATTATACCGTTGCGCTCCATTTCATTGACCAACTCCTTCACTTCACTTTGTTTTGCTAGAGGAACACTTCTGGGCGCCTGCTTTATTGGCCTCGCTTCACCAGTATTTATTTGATGCTTCACAATTGCCGTTCTACCATGGCTTTGACTTTTTATGGCGCAGACGGAGCTATATTTCTTCAGAATCTGTTTGGCCTTATTTCTGTCTGGCGGCGCTAATCCTTCTACCCATTTTCCCACATATTCCGCTAGTAGCTCGTGTTCTTTGGTGGATTTATTGGCAGGTTGCGGGTTTTTCTCGCAATTGATTACTGCCTCTGCTGAAGTGCATTGACCTATTTCGGAATTTGGCTTAACGACTTTTTCATAGCTGGACAGGTTAAGCATTCTTACAGGAACTATTTTGTTGTTGCAGGGTTTAACGAGAGCTTTTGCTGTTACAAGATCACTTGTTATTTCTGCTGGTTCTACCACCCACAAACTGTTGTCCTCCATACGAGCCCATACTAAAGTTTCTGACTGTGGTGGTAGCTTCTGATGCTCGACGATAACTAGCTTTCTTACTTGAGTCCTATTTTCATATCCGACTTCAAGGGGTATCTGCATATTTCGCCAAATCATAACTTTTTGTCCCATATCCAAAGTAATGCCATGGCTAATCATGAAATCAGCACCAATGATGACTTCGTCCACAATGTCGGCAACAATGAATACATGATTGACGGTAACGTTGGCAATGGTTAATTTAACATATACTTTACCATAGACCGTGGCCGGCTCCTCAGTAGCTGTGCGCAGGCTTACCCCACATAATGGTTCAATTGTTTTCTTGACTAAATCTGGCCTGACGATAGACTGTGATGCCCCGGTGTCTACAGTAAAGACGTGCTTCTGACCGTTGATGTGCCCCGAAGCAGTAAGATTGCTATTTTCCTGTTGCACTATGGATATGGAGATGGTGGGGCCCTCAGATGTGGGAGCTAGCTCTTGCCCCATAGTGCCAGCTCGTTTTAGTTTAAAGGTGATTCTTGTGATGATTGATGATTTGACTGCCGGTTATTTCCTTGAGGCGAGGCAGATCTGGTTTGTTTTCTTGGTGCTTTGCAGTTTCGCTGAATATGACCCGATTTACCACAGTTATAACATCTTATTCTAACTTTACTTTGCTTATCATTAAACGCCTCCAAAACTTTTTTTAATTCGTCGACTATATTTCTCTCATTATCAGCAACAACTTCAACATTTCGCACCTTGCATATTTGCGGCTTTGAAATTATTTTCGCCGTTTTTTGCGCCAGTGCGAATGATACAGTTTCAGTAAATGATGGTTTAGGTGTGGCACAAACCGCGTGTTTTATTTCAGGATCGCGAATACCATTAACAAATGCCTCTATCTTGAAATGGTCCAAAAACGGGCTGTTTTCCCCTGGATAAGTAAGCTGCAGCAAACGTTCGATTTTCAACGCAAAGTCTTGTAGCGTCCCATTGGACTTCTGCACTCTACCACGCAATTCCATTCGGTATAGTTCCTTTTTATGTTCACCAGCGTACTTACGTTGTAGCGCCTCCATTATATCATCATAACTGTTTCTGTTACATGCTGGCACGCTTTCAAGAACTACTGCTGCATTTCCTTTTAAGGCCAATATCAACTCTATAGCTTTTTCTTCGTCGTTCCACATGTTTCTAATGGCAATTGTATCAAACTGGAACTTGAACACATTAAATGGTGTGGTGCCATCAAAACTAGGGGCCTTTATTCTACTAGAGGATTCTGGAATAATTCGCACCTGTCCATCTTAGCATTGAAGATTATTCATCTTTATTTCTAGATCATGTAGTTTTTTATCAACACCTTTGGATATTTCATTTTCTAAATCGGACAGGCAGCCCTCTAAGTCGGTCAGCTTTTTATCAACGACGTTGGCTTGTATATCTAGACAGCTCTCTAAGTCGGACACCTTTTTATCAATGCCATCCACTCTGCTATTTATAACTTCCGAAATTTGTTGAAGTTTCTCGTCTGTCGCTCTAGAAGTTTCTTTAACTTCAGCAAGAAGTTTCTCGTTATTTACTTAAGAAGTTTCTTGAAATTTCATTTCCATTATTTTATTTTCTTCTTTAACTTCAGCAAGAAGTTTCTCGTTATTTACTTTAGAAGTTTCTTTAACTTCAGAAAGTAGTTTCTCATTGGCTTCTTTAAATTGCTCCATCATAGTAGCAAACATTGTGGATAAATCCGGGCTGCTTGTTGTTGCATGGGTAGAAACTTCCAATTCTTCTTTATACTCGAATTCGTAAGTAAAATTGTAACGACTCTTTATTTTATTTAAAAATGTACAACAATACAGTTTAAATAGTCACTTTGTGTTTTAATACACACACACACTTAAATTACACACTTTATACAGCACACTTTAATAATGTACAAGATTATACAGCCAAGGTAGTTAATATGTCTTTACTTAACGACGCTTCCAACTAGACTGACTGAATGGTGTTCTCACGACCAATTTATATACACTGTATTACCTACTAGATGTTTCTTGAAAGCTCCATTTCTTTCTACAATGTTCTTAACGGACAAACTAGAGCTTGTGATGTTAATGTTAGCAGCTTAAACATTTAGTGTTGCCATACAATGGTGAAAGCTTTTTATTCAATGTTGTATGTTTAGAACTATGTTAATAATTTTTACAGATATGTTAACTGCTGTTAACATAAACGGAAATGTCTGGAAGCATTGAGAAAGTTTTAAACCAGCCTTTAAAACCGTTATATTTGAATTCAAGTACAATTTCGTAACAATATATATATATATATATATATAATATATATATATATATATATATATATATATATATATATATATATATATATATATATATATATATATATATATATATATATATATATATATATTATATATATATTTTTTTTTGCATATTTTATAAAAAGTTCCGAACAACACTTTTTACCGAACACCGTAGCCGAACCCGAATGTTCGGTCTGACACTACAAATTAACCAAAGACTATGGTTGTTCACACAACATATGATAAATTTACTTTTGTTGACCGTTTGTACAAAATGTTTCAATCTACTTTTCTTCATTCTACGTTGCTTCGCAAAGTTGACTAGTTGGGTCTTAACACATGCGTCAGCGGCACAGGATGTCTTTAAGCTTTTAAATAATTTTTATGAATTGCCTCCAGTTCTCGAGATGAACCTTTATATAGAAAATTATTGAGGTTGCACCACGTATTGCAACATATCTGGAAAATAAATTTGATTTCATAAAATATCTATAATTTCAATAAATCTAAGTAATAGTTTTGGATATATCAAAAAATGTCAAATAAATAAAATTTCTTATAAATTCAAAAATTTTTTCTTTAAAAAGCTTCTTTTTCTCCATAAATGTCTACTTTATTCATATAATGGATGAAGGTTAATCATTAAAAGCAAATTAGAAGACTCCTATAGAAATGTTTGAGTTGAGTTTGTAAAGAATTTTATTATATTTTGTAATTAAATCTGAATCTTTTAAATGGCTGGACCGATGTTGATGAAACTTGGAACATCGACAGAGGAGGAGTTAGCATATTGTTTGCTGGAGTGTGTTACTTAAGCACGGTGGGCGCTATAGTGGGTCAAAGTTAAAAATATGTCGGAGCTTGGAACTTTTACAAATATGAATCGATTTTAAATATTTTATTTTAACATATAATTAAAAAGTATAGCGGTCTGTTTTTATAATTACCTATTCTGGTTCTTGTTGAACTCACACACGTGATAGTCAATTTTACGTAAAACAAATTACATCACCACCTATTGCTGTGGATGTTAACAGCCCGTCTAGACGTAACATAATATGTAAGATTTTTGTGTCAGGGAGTGACAAATTCGCTCTCTGAGAAAATTATTTCACGTGTAGATTCAAATATTAGTATTATAAGATGTATTATGAGACTGTTGTGATGAAATTTCTCTACACAACCATCTTATAAGATGAACTGTCAAAAAAATACATATACACGAAAGTTTGCTTGTATGTGTGCATGTGTATTTTGGAAATTATTGAAAAACAATGTTATTTTGTAAAATTGTTTCATTTTAGTGTTTGTTTGACATGTTAAAAATCATTTTTATAAAAATTGTTTTAAAAAAGAGCGAACTGTTTAAATAAAAAGAACATGTTTACTCTGTAACTGATTGAAAATAATAATATCTTTTAGGATTTATTAGAATACGTGTACCCCTTATTTAAACAAAATGTTTACTCTCCTCTGCCTGCGTTATCTCATATATTATATCAGCGTTAATCTCAGTTGTAGACCCGGGTAACTCACCTTTTACAGATATTCAAAGAAATGTTTCTTTGAATTTTTACTTCCAATCGGGAAGTATATGAATGCAAATTCTACAGGAAAATCAAATGCAGTTCCACTCATATAACTCAAAAGACATTACATTATACACTGCGGTTTACCACGCAGTTGATATTTAAAAGTTACAATATATTTCAATTTAACGCGCCGTGCCACATTTGCTTAACTAGAATAACAAAAATATAATTTTTCGCATATAATCATGAAATTTTGTATGTTTTAATATATTGTACGCCCACTACGAGTGCTTATATTGATGGTTAATACAGAACACTTAATATATTTTATTAAAAAGAAAAAAATTAGATTTATATCGGAAAAATAAAATTTTGTACAGGGTATATTCTATATGAAAAAAATATTGATATATGTTTTTGAAAATACATATTTATAACCACTATCCTTACCCATTAAAAAATATCGGTCTACACAATTTACAGGGTCGCAAACGGACATTATGGACATTGCTGATTATTTACTATAAGGTTCGAGGCAAAAATATAAGGTCACTCTTCATTGGTTTCCTTTACCTAGTGTTTACATTAGACAAATTTTTATCAAAACAAACGTCAAAATCAGTGCGAATATATACAAGGTAACCTTAGTTAAACAGCTGATTATTATTTTGGTTGTTACAGTTGGCAACTGCATGTATAAAAAACAATAATGAATATGCCATATTGTTGTTTTTGTGCAACTGTTGAAACCTTACTAAAATTTGGGTTAAGTTTGACGTATGTCTTGATAAAAAATTGTGTAATGTAGATACTATGTTATGTAAAGTACAATGAGTATTAAATTTTATTCTTTACTAAAATATTTCTTACTCACGTGTTGTTTATGTACATATTATTTGATTTTTATTAATTACACTATGCGACAGTCGGGATGGGATGAAACCAATGGGAAATGTTATACCGGTAAAAAAGAGTTATACTTGTCCCGGCGTTTCGCTGGGTCACATCTAGGAATCGAGATATATCGATTTGAAGTTAGTAACTATCATATAGGGGAAATTGTGACCTTTGGTGGTTTTTTTTTTTTTTGACATAACTCGAGAACCACCAGTCCGATTTTGCTGAAACAAATTTAAAAAAAATTAGGAATTACAATTCCTTTAATCTGTTCACACAACGTTTCGCTACATAAGCAACAGTTTCGCAGTTATAAATAAATGTATGAAAAAAAAAAACAATTTTTTGCCTAAAAAATTGAAATTTTTTATTTTTAATTCATAAAAAATCCTAAACGGTAAAAAAGTGTCAAGTCCTATTACTTTCACGTAAGGTCACATAACCTTTAAACAAAATGAGACATAGATCATGAAAATCGATGGATCACGTTTCGCTTTTATTCACAATTAAGTGAAGGTATGAATTTCAAAAATTTGCTCGAGATATGCTCAAAATTCCTTGGAAAAAACATTGATGACTTTTTTTATGATTGTCAGAATTTCAAAAAAGTTATAAACAAAAGGTTATTTGATTTTTATGGTAGCGGTAACAAACTATAAAACGGTCATAAATGTGCGTGGACAATTAAAAGGAAAAAAGGAAAGTGCACTTTTTTAATTATTTGGGTTTTTTCCGTTGGCTATCTGCATGATTTTTTTACACAATTTGCACCAACATTTATGAGTGGTCATGTTTTAGAACGTTTCGAAAAATTTAAAACGCACACGAATCAGGTTTATAGCCACCCTTAAAAGATGCGCGAATTCATAAGTACCTTTCAGTAAAATATTGAAACTTACGTAGTATTTATAGCTGTTCACTGATACATTTTTGTCATTCAACAAGTGTCTCCGAACGCGTAAAGTACGGTTTTTTTTTAAAGTGACGAAAAAGTAATAAAAGTATAAAACCGAAATGAGTGCAAATTGTCCAGAAAATATCAATTTATTTTGTTACGTTTGTGGCAAAAGAGCTTTTTCAACAAATGCTGCATTACTCACTGTGGAACGCGCTTTTTAACTTTATTTTGATTGCGAAATAATTCGCGGCGTTTCGTGGGTCCCAGACAAAATTTGTAAAACGTGCTACAATGGTCTTAAGATGTGGATCCAAGGGAAACGCAGTTCACTTCGTTTTGGTGTACCAATGATTTGGACTGATCCAGGAGAGCACAATTCCGACAAATGTTACGCTTGCGCAAACAAAATATGTGGAGTAAATCGTAAAGGCCTTAAACGAAGAGTTTATATATCTGTTAAAAGTGCACAAATACCTCTACCGCATTCGGATGAAATACCAATTCCATCGCTTCCAAGTCCTGACAGAGAAACTTCTTTTTCTATTGAAACAATGGATCAATCGGATTTCACCTATAAACCAACACCAGAAGCTGGCCCATCGAACAAAATAATTCCAATATCACAAGCAAGAATGGACAAGATTGTTGCAGAATTAAACCTTTCTCAACCTGAAGCAGAAAAACTTGCCCAGCTTTTGAAAGAAGGCAACAATTTGCAGCCTAATGTCAAAGTCACCGGATATCGAAGACGACAATTGCTATTCCAACGGTACTACACACTCAACGAAGGGAACACATTTGTTTACTGTCACGATATAAAGGGACTGATGGAGGTGATGGCCATTAATTATGTCGCAGCTGATTGGCGAATGTTCATCGATTCTTCAAAATCAAGCCTGAAAGTAGCCAAGCATTCCCATTGGCTACAGCACAGACATGAGCGAAACATACGATTCCATGAAAATAATTTTGGATAAAGTTTGCTACACTGATCACATGTGGCGGATCAGTTGTGATCTGAAAGTCGTGGCGATGTTAAGAGGTCTCCAAGGAGGCTATACGAAAAACATGTGTTTCTTGTGTCTTTGGGATACCCGATTTAAAGGAAACCAATACGAAACGCATGAGTGGCTTGCTCGAGATCCAACGGAGAAAGGACACAACTGCGTAAATGTACCACTGGTGCCAATGGAGAACGTCCTCATCCCCCCTCTCCATATCAAACTGGGAATCGTAAAAAATTTCATCAAGGCCATTGTGAAGCAACCGAAAATTCTTGATTGTTTGGAAAATATTTTCCCACGAATCAGCGAAGCAAATTGAAGGAAGGTGTTCTGAATGGGCCGGATATACGAAAGCTCATGAAATCAAAGGAATTTAAAGGCGCTTTAGACGGTAATGATTACTTTGCGTGGAGGGCAGTGAAGAAAGTCATACGATATTTTTTGGGAAGTACGCGAGCACACAATTACCCCGCTCTTGTGACCAAGATGTTGCACTACTTCCAGAAAATTGGAGTGAATATGTCCCTCAAAATTCACTTCTTGCATTACCTTCTCGAATACTTCAGCAAGCAGCTAGCCTCAGAGTCGGATGAACATGGCGAGCGCTTCCATCAAGTGGCAATGCCAATGGAAACGCGACATAAAGGCAAAAGGCTCGATTCGCTGGTGGCTGAAATTTGTTGGTGGTCGCAAAAGACGTACGATTCCGACAATGAAGATGAAGAAGAAGAATATACAATGGGAGGTTCCTCCGAGGGTAAGTCACAAAAATGAAGTTAACTGACTGATTAAAAACAATTGATTTTTTCCAGATGAAGACAGATCCTCATCCGATACAGACTCTGAACAAGTGGGCGAACCACCACGCAAGAAAGTAAAAGGCGCAAACAAACGAAAATAAGTTTTGCGTTCATCGATTTTTATAACCTATATATCTATGTAATAACCTAATAATTACCTGTAACAATTTTTAATTTTACGTGTTAATAATTATAATAAATAATATATAATAAATATTATCCAAATTCATTGAAACATAAAATCAATATTCTTGTCAAAATGAGATACCTTCACTTAATTATGAATAAAAGCGAAACGCATCCATCGATTTTCATGATCTATGTTTCATTTTGTTTAAAGGTTATGTGACTACGTGAAAGTAATAGGTCTTGACACTTTTTTTACCGTTTTGGATTTTTATGAATTAAAAATAAAAAAATTCAATTTTTTAGGCAAAAAATAGTTTTTTTTTTCATACATTTATTTATAACTGCGAAACTGTTGCTTATGTAGCGAAACGTTGTATGAACAGATTAAAGGAATTGTAATTCCTAATTTTTTTAAATTTGCTTCAGCAAAAACGGACTGGTGGTTCTCGAGTTATGTCAAAAAAAATGACCACCAAAGGTCACAATTCCCCCTAAATGATAGTTACTAACTTCAAATCGATATATCTCGATTCCTAGACGTGACCCAGCGAAACGCCGGGACACGTATAACTTCTTTTTTACCGATATAACTTTCCCCGGTAGTTTGAACCCTTCCCAATCACTGACCCCTGCCATTTGTCGCACAGTGTTATTATTATTATTAATGATTATTTATTAATAAAAATTCAAAATGATAAATTCAGTACTAATCAATAGCGATCATGAATACATTTTTTGTTGTTTTTAATTTCTGTTTTAGGTATATTATATATTATATATATTTATAATTTAATGTAAAATAGGCGCATATTTTGACCAGAAGTTAGGAAGACGAGAGAAGTCACGTTCTCTTTGTGTAGTCCAAAATAATTTAAAAGATCGGGGGAATTATGAAAAAGAGATGCACTGGTAGAACAAAAGTGCTTTTGATCGTGAAATGAAAATGAAATACAATTCGAAGTGCCAAATCTATTAAAAATAAACTAATTTTTTTAAATGGAAATTTTATTAAAATAGAACTGGGCTTAAACGTGTTGATAAGTAGGTTTTGAGTAAAATAAATATAATTCCCTATATAAATAAGTGAACGTTTTGAATTTGCCAAAAAGTCAAAGTTTGTCATGGAATGGCCAGACATTCACCAAATCTTAATGTCATAGAGAATTTCTGGATGCTAATTTTGATTGTTTGTTTTGAAAATCTCCAGTACGATTCAGATTCATAGCTGAAAGTGGCAATTCTTGGGGGGATATAAGGTTAGGAACTGCAGAAAATTAAATAAATTCTATGCTTAATAGAATATAAGTTAAAAAATACAACCACTGGTATCTCTGCCTCAAGATAAAAACATCGTGTTAATTTTTGCTTGAAAAATTAATTGAATTTTTAAATTAAAAAGTGAAAAAAACGACTTAAATTTGCTTTAACTTTCTTTTGTTTGGCAATGTTTGCTCAAAAAAGAAGAAAGCATTGGGGCAATAGTAATAAATTCAAGGAGCCAAAAACTATAGACGATCCCAGCACTAGTGCCAACAGGTTTCAGCTTCTGTTTGAAGACGAAGAAGCAGTTGCTATCAAAGAAAAGATTCTACCAATAATTGTGGACTCTACCCACAGTTTTTCAACTGTGATCGGATTAATTAAGGAAAAATATACTATTGGTACAAAAATTGTATCAAACTCGTTATCGCTGTACAATGAACCTTTGAGAGTTCTCAAAGACAAAAAATTCCAGTATTATACGCATGAATTAAAGGATACAAAAACTTTTAAATTGGTTTTATTTGGCATGCAACAACTGGACACAAAGATAATTGGAGAAGAATTTGTTAGCTCGCTCAACATATATCCGGTAAGTATTAAGGAACTAGCAACAAAAAGATCCAGTGTAGATGACGCACTCTATCTCATTGAGTTTGATCGTCAACATGTTTCAAAAAGAGAGGTTATGAAAATAAGATATTTTGTAATATATCTGTGTATTGGAGAAAACCTCTAAAGGGCAATAAAGGTCCCTCACAATGCTCCAAGTGCGCTATGTATGGACATGGTGCTAAAAATTGTATTATTGATTATGCAGTTTGTTCACTCAACAAAGGTAATTGTGATGGTAGTATAATTTATAAGTGCTACAACTGCTTAAAGAAGAACTTAAAAAACGTTAACCATAGAGCTGATGACCCAAAGTGCCCAAGTCGTCAAGAATATTTAGAAATCCGTCATCGAGTAACATCTAAATCTAGGGCGACCAGCAGAAGAACTAACGTAACATTCCCGCGATTTTTGTAATTTGTATTCTGAGGTAGCTATAGGCAAGAGCTACGACAATAATAATAATAATGACATTTCTAATGAAAGACTTCTGGAAATATTTTTTGATGCTGTCGATGCTTTGCAAAGATGTCAAAATAAGTATGGGTATGATGCTTAAACATACCATATAATTTAACCGGTAGACACAATGTTCATGTTATGCATTGGAATGCCCAAGGCATAACAACTGAGTCAGCAGCTGCCCTGCTGGAATACTTTTTACACAAAAGGAAAATCGATATTCTCCTTTTAAATGAGACATTTTTGAAACCGTACCACAAATTTCAACTTGGTGGTTATAAAATTTATAGAGAGGATCGATCTACTCATGGCGGAGGAATTCTAATTGCAATTAAAGGTAACATTAAGCATACGTTGTTACCAAAAATAAAAACAAGTACTGCTGAAAGTATTTCAATACAAGTTATGATTAATAGAAGGTCAGTTATATTTACTTCAGCGTATAATCCGGTTCATGCTACCAATTTTAAAGCTGATTTGGATAAATTAACTTCATTTTCAAAAGACTATTTTATTTTCGGTGATCTGAATGCCCAACATACACATTAGAATTGTATGTCAAATAATTCGGCTGGTAATGATCTCTACAGCCACTGTCTTCAATTCAGCTACTACATTTATTACCAAAGTGGACACACTCGCTTTGGACAAAATATCAATCCCGTTCAACCGTCCACAGTAGACATTCTTTTATCTAACTCGTGTCTAAATTTTTCAAACCTTGAGACACATCCAAATGTTTTACAGTCGGACCATGTACCTATATCTTGTGTTATTTCTCGACCAGTTCAAAACATAACATATTCAGTTCCCTTGTATTATCGAGCAGACTGGTCAGCAATCAGAAACTGGGTGGAAAATGAAATTAGGTGTCAGAACATTGGCCAGCCCGTTACTAATTCAGGTAATCTAGATTTTTATTTTAACAAATTAATATCTATAGTTAAAGAAGCGTTTAATAAAACACCTGTCGGTTATAAAAATCCGTGGCAACGAGAAATCTCTGAAATTAGTAAAATGTTAATTAGTCAGAGAAATAAATATCAACGTAAATTTCAAAGATGTAGCGATTTTAATTATAAAAATCAATTGAAAGGCATTTTGAAGCTATTAAATAAACTTATTGACTTTCATCTTAGTAAAGACCGCAATGAAGCCTGGTCAAAATTTATTTCGAATTTGCCCTCGGGCTCTAAAAGGTTTTGGAAAGTAAAAAAAGCACTGAAAGGAAACAAAATATCTTCTATTGATCTTCATGTAAACGGTGAAGTTTTAAAAACTGGCAAAGAAAAAGCTAATTCAATAGCAGACCTATTTGGTAATTCACACACCATTACTTTAAATAATTATTCACCTATGGACTCGGCCGTTTCAAGATTCATTCATGATCTTAACGATACACTTCTTGACAGATCTAACGTAGAGCTTACCAATTTAAATGAAGTTAAAACGTTTGTACTTTTATTAAAAATAATAAAGCCCCCGGTTTAGATGGCATTAATAGCATTATCCTTAAAAAGATGCCCGATTACTTTTTTGAAACTCTGTGTAAACTTTTCAACTCTTGTTTAATAGAAGGCTATTTTCCAACTATTTTTAAGAAGGCAAAAGTTATCCCAATTTCTAAGCCAGGAAAGCTTCCTAAATTACCGTCTAGCTATAGATCAATCAGCATCCTAAGCCTATTGGATAAAGTATTTGAAAAAATAATTAATAAGAGAATTTTACAACAGTTTGGGTTACGTAAGGAACACTCTACAGTACATCAACTAAAAAGAGTCGTTAATTTTATTGAATCAAACAAAAGAAATCTTAAAAGCACTGGAGTTATTTTTCTTGACATTGAAAAAGCCTTCGACTCAATATGGCATGAAGGCCTGGTTTTTAAGCTAAATTCCTTCAATTATCCAACGTACCTGCAAAAGGTAATAAAGAGTTTTTTACATCAGCGCTCATTTGCTGTATCTATAGATAACACGCTATCTAGTGATAAACAAATCCCTGCGGGTCTGCCGCAAGGATTGGTATTATCACCTACTCTTTATTCAATATATATTTTCGATTTTACTATTCGCAAGAATCAAGAAGTAGCTTTTTAAGCTGACGACAGTGCTTTTATTTGCTGCGGTAAGGTGTCAAACGCAATAATCAAAAAAAAAAAAAAAAAAAAAAAAAAATGGAAGATAGTTTAAAATCTACCAATAAATACTTTGATAAATGGAAGATAAAAGTTAATGTTAGTAAAACACAAGCTATTATATTTCCATATAATAGATCACAGAAACGTATTCCTACATTTATATTCTAGGGGAGTTTTTATTCCTCTGCAGGATAGAATCAAATATCTAGGTATTATCTTAAATAAAAAACTATCATCATCATTTAAACAACACATACAGTATATTTGTGATAAAGCAATCAAATGTGTGTGCACTTTATCCCTTACTTAGCAGAAGATCTAAACTTAATTTAAAAAACAACATCCTTATTTACAAAATGTGTATTCGACCAATTATGACCTACGGATGCCAAGTCTGGTTTAATAAAGCTGCTAAAACTAACACAAGAAAATTACGAATAATACAAAATAAAAATCTGAAAATAATTCATAACCTACACCCCAGATATTCTACTGATCTACTGCATAGAAACTTTAAGCATAAAATGCTTAATTCATTTGCAAGGGAACTGACTCACTAAGACTCTTTTTTACTTAAAGAGTTATAATTGATGGTTGTTTTTAAAATCTCTTATAACTTTTAAGTATGTACAAGGTTTTTTTGACAACTTTTCCTTAACACTGTGATATTATTAGTTTCCTTATTTAATTATTTAGATGTTAATTGTTGTAATACTTTTAAGTAAATTTTCATAACAATGTAATTATTTTATAAAGGTTTCAATAAAGTCAATAATAATAAAAAAAAGTTAAAAAATACATAAATGTATTGCAGTGACATTATCATTTTGCGTAAGTAGAAAGTACATGTTTTTAACATTTTTGTTTATAAATAGAAATAATGATATACAAATGAGACGAAATCGTATGAACATAAACAACAAGTGAATAAAAAATATTTTAGTAAAGAGTTAAAATATAATAGTCATTGTACTTTGTATAAACGAAACAAAAGAAAAGTGACCTTACTTTTCTTTGTATGTTAGTGTTAAATTAAAAAAACTAACATTTGCAAAATTATGACATTTCTAAAAATATGCTTTCAATATGCTGCTGAATAATTAAAAAATATGTTAACAAATGGTTTCCGAAAGAAAGTTCCAACTATTTGAAATCAATACACTTCAACAATTATTTTCCTTAAAAATTTTTCTATTTTATATAATGACAAACTTTGACCTTTCATATTTCAATAAATAAACAACTTACGTTATTGGTCATTATTTTCCATGATGTTGGAAGTGTTTTATGACATATATTAAAAATTTGAGGCAATCATTAAACATTCTTTTTTTAAATTTTGTAGTTCCAGATTGGGTAATTGTGTACCGTATCGGAAATTGCCACCAAATTCAGCTCGAACAATAATACATTACACTATGCGACAGTCAAAATCGGGATTGGATGAAACCAACGGGAAATGTTATACCGGTAAAAAAGAAGTTATACGTGTACCGGCGTTTCGCTGGGTCACGTCTAGGAATCGAGATATATCGATTTGAAGTTAGTAACTATCATTTAGGGGAAATTGTGACCTTTGGTGGTCTTTTTTTTGACATAACTCGAGAACCACCAGTCTGATTTTGCTGAAGCAAATTTAAAAAAATTAGGAATTACAATTCCTTTAATCTGTTCATACAACGTTTCGCTACATAAGCAACAGTATCGCAGTTATAAACAAATGTATGAAAAAAAACTATTTTTTGCCTAAAAAATTGAATTTTTTTATTTTTAATTCATAAAAATCCAAAACGGTAAAAAAAGTGTCAAGTCCTATTACTTTCACGTAAAGTCACATAACCTTTAAACAAAATGAAACATAGATCATGAAAATCAATGGACGCGTTTCGCTTTTATTCACAATTAAGTGAAGGTATCTCATTTTGACAAGAATATTGATTTTATGTTTCAATGAATTTGGATAATATTTATTATATATTATTTATTATAATTATTAACACGTAAAATTAAAAATTGTTACAGGTAATTATTAGGTTATTACATAGATATATAGGTTATAAAAATCGATGAACGCAAAACTTATTTTCGTTTGTTTGCGCCTTTTACTTTCTTGCGTGGTGGTTCGCCCACTTGTTCAGAGTCTGTATCGGATGAGGATCTGTCTTCATCTGGAAAAAATCAATTGTTTTTAATCAGTCAGTTAACTTCATTTTTGTGACTTACCCTCGGAGGAAACTCCCATTGTATATTCTTCTTCTTCATCTTCATTGTCGGGATCGTTGGAATAGCAATTGTCGTCTTCGATATCCGGTGACTTTGACGTTAGGCTCCAAATTGTTGCCTTCTTTCCAAAGCTGGGCAAGTATTTCTGCTTCATGTTGACAAAGGTTTAATTCTGCAACAATCTTGTCCATTCTTGCTTGTGATATTGGAATTATTTTGTTCGATGGGCCGGCTTCTGGTGTTGGTTTATAGGTGAAATCCGATTGATCCATTGTTTCAATAGAAAAAGAAGTTTCTCTGTCAGGACTTGAAAGCGGTGGAATTGGTATTTCATCCGAATGCGGAAGAGGTATTTGTGCACTTTTAACAGATATGTAAACTCTTCGTTTAAGGCCTTTACGATTTACTCCACATATTTTGTTTGCGCAAGCGTAACAGTTGTCGGAATTGTGCTCTCCTGGATCAGTCCAAATCATTGGTACACCAAAACGAAGTGTGGGACCCACGAAACGCCGCGAATTATTTCGCAATCAAAATAAAGTTTAAAAGTGCGCTCCACTTGCTCAGTGAGAAATGCAGCATTTGTTGAAAAAGCTCTTTTGCCACAAACGTAACAAAATAAATTGATATTTTCTGGACAATTTGCACTCATTTCGGTTTTATAATTTTATTACTTTTATCTAATTATTAGCCTCGCTTTTTAGTTTTTTTTAATATTCACCCGATTTTTTACAAAGTTCTAAATAATATTGCTGCATGAATCATATAAATATATGAATCAGATAAAAAGTTATATAACTCTAAAATTGGAACTTCAAAAAATTTCATATTTTTTTCGAAAAAGTTGGCAATATTTATTCACTTATAATAATTGTTTTTTGTTCTGGGCTATATAATTTTTAATTTTTCCAAAAGAAATCTTAACGCAAATGCGTGTAAAGTAAATAAGGAGGAGCTTGAGGCAGAGGTCTCCTCACAAGCCTGTTCCAAATTTTGTGAATTTTTAATTTTTTTAATTTTAATTTTAAATCGCAAAGCTGGGATCAACATAAAATTGTTTTAATTGTATATCTCCATATGTATGGTAAACACCCAAAAAAAGTATTTTTGACGGACGCCCCTCATAACGACGGGGTGACCATTATTATTGAAAAAGTCCATTCTTTTAAGCACGTTTCATACGGATAGGGATTTTGGGTATTTTCATGTAAAAAGTGGGATCTTTTAATTCTCTGATTTTAAGACAAGTTTGTACATATTATTCTGAAATTTCAATAAAATATCACCTTTCGTTTAATTTTTTTTAAACTTTAAATATTAACTTTGTTAAAACAACACTAGACAGCTAAATTTTATGTCCTTCGAGAAATGCTGTGATCAAATTATATTCCACTAACTTTTTTTTATAAACTACCAAATACTTGCGCATAAAGTTTGTACTTCTGCTTAAAATCTAATAGTAACTTGGCCAACTCTAGTCAAATTAATCTATTTCATAGACATTTATATGGCAAATGTATGTTGTTTAATACAATTTATATGTGCAAGAAGGATGTTTAAAAACTTTACATATTTATTTGTAACTAGTTTTTTTGGATTCTTTGGTTTTACATGACTTAAATAACTATTTTTATTTTGATGATTAAAATCATTCTGTACCTTTTTCTGTACAGTGTCCCACTCTAGAACTGAAATGGAAATAAATATGCCCAGGGCTGGCCCAATTTCAATGAAATTTCATACAGTGATAGTAGAAGTGTAGTGAAGATTAAGTTTTGTTTCAAAAAGTACGAAATTATTTATTTCCATTATTCATTTTTTAATACTGAAGAATGTGACTTATTTTGTCCCCGCGTTTGTAGGCTTAAAACATACATACTTGTGACTTGTGGATTCTCATCCACGTACAACCATTTATCTTTGGTTTCATATTTATATGTTAATTATCATAAAAATTCAAAAAGTACCATTTGAAGAACAAAAATTATTACAGTCCCCATTTGTTAATCCTCAGTCACTTGGGTATTTTTGATTCCATGTTTCTAGATCAATTAATAAAAAAAAATTCAAAATGTACCATTTGAGTATAAAAAAAAAAAAATGCCACAAAATCTTGCGGATTTACACTCACTTAGGAATATGTATCTTTAATTTCTTGTTTTTAGGTTGATTATTAAAATATTAAAAAGTACCATTAGAAAACCGAAAAAATACCACAAAGTCCCCCTTGTGAATTTTTATCCACTAAGGATCATATATCTTTAATTTCATGTTTCTAGGTTAATTATTACAATCATTTAAAAAGATATATTTGAAGAACAAAAAATACCAGAAAGACCTCATTTGAGGATTCTCACTCATTTAGGAACATATATATACTATAATAAATTAAATAAGTACTATTTGAAGAACAAAAAAGTACCATAAAGTTTTGATTCTCTAGCACTTAGGACCATTTTTACATATCTTTAGTTTAATTATTACAAAAAAAAAAAAATTAAAAAGTGTCATTTGAAGAACAAAAATGTACCACAAAATTATTCTTGTACATTTTTGCTCACTTGGGTTCATGTATCTCCGTATACCAAAGTAAATCTTTGCGCCAAATTATATTACGATATTTTGAAAATTTCGACCTGTATAAGGTATACATGGACAGACGAAAGGACGGATATCATTATCTTGACTCAGTGATTTTATGTAAAACGGTATACTTTAAGGTGAGTTTTGGATCAGTATATGTATTTATGCTTTATAAATATCGTAATATAAGTTACTCCACCTATGGTGCAGTAAGTTGTACAAGTTATACAAATTGCCATTCAACTCAAATTTATTTTTCTTAATTTGATATAAAAATATAAAAAAGACTTGCCTTTTCAACGATCCCAAATACTTATACTAAAACTTGCTATTTTACTAAATGCCAATTTTTTTTCAGAGCTACCCCAGTGTGCAATGTGATGAAGTTTAAGTAACGATTATAATTGATTAAATTATACATAAATAAGTTTAAATGTTTAAATTATTAAAAATAAATAAGTTTAAATTAATACATTATAATACTTAAACATGATCACTAATTCCGAAACCTATTTCGCGATATTTACCATTTGTTTTCAGAAAGAAAATTCGAAAGTACCATTAAATAATCGAAAAAGTCCCTTCAATAGGATCTCATTCACTCAGAACCACTTAAATTTACTTTCATGCTTCTACGCTCAATATAGAAGGTAATACGAAAAGTACCATTAGAACAACGAAAAAGTACCAAAAAATTCCTTTATATTTGCTCACATTTACTCAGGGTCACGTTTAAGTTCATGGAATACAAAATTCAGAAATTACCACTTTCCTTGATTTCCAATTCATTCAGAACCATACTAGCTATATATTTACTGCTATATTTATTTACTGAAAAAAATAGAAAAGTACCATTATAAGGAAAAAAGTACCAGTTTTTATTTTCCGACCTGGAACAGATCCGTTCAATATGAATTTTCAAAAGAGTCACTAGTTTAAAATCGCATGTTAGAAATATGACTAAGAAGATATAAATCTGCCTTGAATTACCATGTTTTACAAAAAGTACCAAAGTATTTACCCGAATTGGTCCCATCTACATTTTGTTACCCGAGTTGTAAATAACGTTCCGTTACCATATTTTATGAGACTAAATGAACCAACCAATCCTTTAAATTTGGTATATAATTGCCTCAGAGTGTTTGATGAAACGAAATTTCCCCTTTTTGGTACTTTTTTATCCACATGAATGTAGCCAAATTGTATTCGAATAAGTTTATGAATTATAGTGGAGTGCCATAATAAAATATCTATAAATATTTATATGACAATAAATTGAAAAAAATATTTTTAAATAAGGTTGAAAAACAGATGTGATTTTTACCCCTTAAACGTTCGAATTTTCAAAAAGTACCAAATATATGTTAGTTATTTTTTGATAGGTTACGAATATGATGTAAATTTTATTTCTGCGTTTACCGGATTAAAAGATACATTGGGTGCCAAAAAAGTACCAAAATCGAGTTTTTACATGTTTTCTCCATAAAAGATTTAGAATTTCCAAAAATCCCATTTTTGTGAACTTATTTGATGGGAGATCAACAAATATCATCCTTCTAATTAAGCCAGTCAATCAATCACTTAGTAACGCACAGTGGGGCAAATCGCAAAATTTTTATTAATAAATCTGTATTTCCTAAAGAGGACTTGGGCTTTCAGAAAAATTACTTTTTAGTCACTCTGTAATAACACGAGTCAAAGTTGACCACCTCGAGTATGTAAAAATTTAAAAAAATCCTAAGCTTCACAAATTAAGTCCGATTCAAAGATGTTTATATTTCAGTAAAGTACTTGGTGAGATAAAGACAAAGTATGCATCTAAGTTGTCTAAGTTAGCATCTAAGTTATCTCTTACTGTTAAAAAGATATTCACGCTTGAATTTAAAATTTTTGATTTTTTGTCATGAACTTGTTTTGTTTTTCGCGAATAAGTCCTGAGGCATATGACGGATTTTTTTTTAAATTCTATAATTTCTAATACATTTCAAAATAATATGTATTTTTTTATTGTCTCAATTCGGCTAGCCATAAAAAATGTTCAAAGTCAGCGCTTTGAAATTAGTATAAAAATGGCATTTTTTTACCAAAAATGTAGAACAATTTTTTCAAAGTTCTTTTAAAAAAATTTTTTCTTTACAAAGCTTCATATATGGTTAATAAAAAAATTTTAAATCGATTTGGATTTGCACTCTACGTCCAGCATTGGTCGAAATTGTTAAGTTTTAGAAAATGAAATTGTGTTTACCGATTAATAAAAAAATGTCACGTGATTTTTTTTTAAATATATACAGTTAAAGTCTCGAGAATTTTGGGTCTTGTCAAGTTTCATAATTGAAATGAAAATATGGTATATACAGCTGCGATTAACAAATTAGCACCACCTTATATATTTTATTTTAAACAAGTATTATACAAAAACAGTTAAAGTTATTTTCGATATTTTTTAAGAAAATATTCCTTATATATGTACTAAAATAACAAAAATGAAAATAAAACATTAAAATTTCATATAACTTTTGTGGGAAAAATATAAAACATTTAAAATACCAATAAAATTGCAACAATCTTTAATTTGTTAGAATAAATAGTTTGTGTTTCGATAACATTTTTTTTTTTTTTTTAATTCTGATCATATGTTTTTCATTAGATTGTCATTTGGGGGCTGTGGTGCCATCTTACTGCTTCAAATCCGCATATATGCTAATAAACTTTAGCCTTTTTGTTATTGTAGTCTATATTAATGGCATTTTCTTCGAGTCTTATGAAATTATGTTTCTATCAAATATTTATAGTTACACAAAGGTATAGCAACAGAATCATGGTATTTGAAAACAACTGTCTTTGCTTCATTATTATACCCATCACCATAGGTGTAAAGGATATATAAGTTTGTCATTCTGTTTGTGATTTCCACAATTTTTGTCGGAAGGCAAAAAAGTTGATATTTTCTGGATGCATACAATTAATGATGTCGAAAGGACGATATATATATCGATATATATATTGGGTGATTCAAGTAGAGATACTTTTTTCAATAGCCGTTTTTAGACAGATCACGTGAGAGTCGTGTCATGCTGTCATGCTATTTTTGTTTAGTATTGTTTGGCATTTCATAATGGAAAGACTTACGCATTAATAACGTTTACAAATCGTTCAACTTTATTAAGAAAATTCACGTTCTGTGAGGAATGTGTTTCGTGCACTTCGCTCAACTTACGGTCAACATAATCGGCCTACTGAGCGTAATATTCGCAACATCATCACCCATTTTGAGACCCAGCATTAATTATTGGACCGAATAGACCACGTCCAGGACGCTGTGAAGAAAATATAGCGGCCGTAGCTGAGAGTGTGCAAGAAGACCGTGGAGAGTCGATTCGGCGCCGTACGCAGCAACTCGGATTGACGTATGGAATGACTTGGCGCATTTTACGTCGAGATCTTAAATTGAAAGCTTACAAAATACAGCTTATGCAACAACTGAAGCCGCTCGACCGTCCTAAGCGACATCGCTTCACTCTATGGGCTCTTGAAAAGTTCCAAGAAGATCCGACGTTTTCGAGGCAAATTTTCTTCAGCAATGAGGCCCATTTCTGGCTCAATGGGTATGTAAACAAAATTGCCACATTTGGCACGAAGAGCAACCTGAAGAGATTCAAGAGCTGCCACTTCATCCAGAAAAAACAACGGTTTGGTGTGGTTTGTGGGCCGGTGGAATCATCGGTCCATATTTCTTTAAAAATGATGCCGGTGCGAACGTTACCGTCAATGGCGACCGTTATCGTGCCGTGATAGCCGACTATTGATGCCTGAAATTGAAGCTCGTGATCTCGGCGATATTTGATTTCAGCAAGACGACGCCATTTCGCACAATCAATGGATTTATTGAGAGAACACTCCGGTGTGCACATAATTATACATTTTGGGCCGGTCGATTAGCCACCAAGATCGTGTGATATCACACCGCTAGACTTTTTCCTGTGGGGATATGTAAAGTTTAAAGTTTATGCGGACAAAACCGCTTCGATTCAGGCCTTGAAGGAAAACATCACGCGTGTCATTCGCCAGTTACTAGTCGAAATGCTCGAACGTGTCATCGAAAATTGGACTCAACGGATGGACCATCTGCGACGTAGCAACGACCAACATTTGATAGACATAATCTTCAAAAAATAAATGCCAAAGAATGTTCTTTCAAATGATAATAAACATTCCCCATTGAATTTGAATTTTCTGTGTTTTTTTCATTAAAAAAGTAGGGAACCTCGAAATGGAACACCCTATATATATATATATATCAAACTATCGGAAATTCCTTCGAGAATTTTTCTATTGAAACTCAGCGAGATCGGTTTATAAGTGGTCCCAACTCACCAAAAACCGGATAAAAAATAGCGGAGATATTAAAAAAATGTTTTTCAAACCGGTTTTCGATTTTCTGAAGCGCTTATATAAGATTGGGACTTCGTTTTTGCAGTACAAAATCGGAAATTTTCTTCTAATTTTTTCAGCTGGAGAAATGAACTTAGTAGGTCCATTAGTCACAAAGATATTGGTCAAAATGTTATTTTGATGGATATCAAAGTCCTAAATAAGCTACGGGCTCAGTTATTACGAAGATCGGTCACAAATATTTTTCTTGAATTTCGGCTTTTCGAATCAAACAAATCGGCTTATAAACAACCGATTTATTGCGAAATCTCTTTTTCTTAACACCTATGTGAGCTTGCAACTTCGTTCTTTCACAGAAAAATTGAAGTCTACACAAATTTTTGTGTTGAAAATATTAAATAAGTAGACCCAGTATTAACCGAATTATAGACCAAAACGCGTTATTAGATTTTTTGAAGATCCTATATAAACCATGGCCCCATTCCTACGTAAATCTATCATAAATATTTTTTTTTTAATTTCAGTTTTTTAAATCAGTTAAATCGGTCTCTAAATTTTTCATCATACCCTTTTTTAATTTACATTTATAAAATATTTGTTCTGCTCCTACATTATCGGTGCTCTTCCCTTTCCCTGGACCTATTCACCGTATTCGAAATTTGATACGAAAATTAGTTTTAGATTTTTTTAAGACTTCCTATGTCGTAGTCTTTTACATGAGAAAATTTATATTTTCTTCGTATGGCGGCTACCCCTCCCCGTCTCATTTTCACAAACAAATAAACTTACACCTAATTTTTATAATATATATATATATATATATATATATATATATATATATATATATATATGTATGTATGAAATTGTTTATTTAATTTCAACATCATCAACATACCTTAATATTCTACAATTCTTAATGCATGTTGGTAAATCATTTATAAATATTAGGAATAATAAGGGGCCGAGATGACAGGTCGAGAAACAGGAATAGTTTTCGATGTACAGACACAATATATACAGATTTCAGTAAATCTTTCGATAAAGTAAATCATGATCTCCTATTGTTTAAATTGGATAAACTTGAATTTTCTCCTGTTTTCCTTAAATGGATTTCTACATATCTTATAAATAGATACCAATGTGTATTATTTATAGAATGTACATCGAAAACTATTCCTGTTTCTCGACCTGTCATCTCGGCCCCTTATT
Source organism: Protocalliphora azurea (assembly GCA_932274085.1). NCBI lineage: Eukaryota > Metazoa > Arthropoda > Insecta > Diptera > Calliphoridae > Protocalliphora > Protocalliphora azurea. The sequence goes on along the minus strand of OW026519.1, from coordinate 106,775,808 downwards.
ATTCCTAATATTTATAAATGATTTACCAACTTGCATTAAGAATTGTAGAATATTAAGGTATGTTGATGATGTTGAAATTAAATAAATAATTTCATACATACATATATATATATATTATAAAAATTAGGTGTAAGTTTATTTGTTTGTGAAAATGAGACGGGGAGGGGTAGCCGCCATACGAAGAAAATATAAATTTTCTCATGTATATATATATATATATATATATAGGGTGAATTGTGTTAGTAGTATCAGAAGCGTATTAAAATTAATTTTTACTGAAAGTCCATAAAATTAAAATTCATACTAACTTTGCGAAACCATTTGGAGATTTTATTAATCTCCAAACAACGCGAAATTAATTTATTTCGCGTTATAATTATTGAGTAAATTTTTGATGACCCAAAATTTGTTCGGGTTTTTATATTCCACAATTAATTCGACAAATAATTATTCGAGGTAAAAAGTTGATCGGTTAATATCCGATTAATGCAAATTACTCGATTAACCGAATAGTGTTAGTAATACATGCCAAACATATAAATAACACTAAATTTAAATTTAAAATTTAATATATTGAAATAATTATTTAAAAATGTAGAATCCTTTTGCCCATTTAAATGAAAAAAATGGCATTTTTGAATTAATACTACCAAACATTCTCCTAATTTAATTTATAAATCAGTGTTTTTTTTTTCTGTATGAGAATAATTTTTTGTAATAAATAAATGTAGATTTTAATATTGGTATTTTTACGTACATTAAAATTTTTATAATTTGTTATTATTACTTATTATTCATCATGTTCACCGATCAGTATCAATCGGATAACCGAATATATATATATATATATATATATATATATATATATATATATATATATATATTAAAACAAGCCATATATATACTTATATATTTATTTTTAATTATATGTATATGTTTTAAAAAAGAAAAAGATAAAGAATATGCGATTTGTTTTTTGGCTTTAAAAAATATTAATCAATCAGTCATTTTGAGGTAAAAGTGCCGAAATTTTTGCAAAGACTTGATGTATTAGTTTAGAAAAAAAAGTATTGATAAATATTTGGTTGTATAGTTTAGAATTCGTAAAAGTATCTAACAAAACCCTTTTGATTAATTGTAATAACATGTGATATTTCCGTTTATTTGTAGGTGTAAGTAAATTATAGTATATGAAAAATTGAAAAAAAATATTCATAAAATGTTTGATATTAAAAACAGTATTTGGAGTAGATTTACATATTTATAAAAAGGGACTAAGTCTAATAGTTTGCTTTTACTTAAATTAAACTACACGGCCTGATTTTTGAAAAAAAAATGTTTTTTTGAAAAGATATTTGCAAAAAAACTAGTTGTATCTTAGAAGATACACTGAGCGCTCTCTTCTGTTTTTTTATACCTATGTTTGCATGAACACTTTCAATTTCGCAAAGAAAAGCGCGCATATAAAACGTATAGAAAATGTACTAATTTTGAATTTTCTGGTCTATTTATTTATAAATGTTCGAAAAAACAGTACAATCTAAAATTTTGATAGTTTAGTTAAATCGGTTTCTTTCATATGATAGTGGTTTTTATACTGCACTGGTAAGCAAATTTAAAAACTACTTTTTTTTCCCTTAAACAAAAGTAGATGGAATAGATGGAATTTGACGTTATATATATATATATATATATATATATATATTTATAGGCAACGCAAAGAAAGTGGTATATATATGTTTTATAATATCCAGGACTGACCCTAATACTGTTATCAGAAAATGTTGTTATTTTTAATGAATGTTCACACCATACATAGATTAACAATTTTCAAAAAAAAAAAAAAAAAAAAACACACGTAATAGAATTGTTTTTGTTTTTTTCAATGAAATTTTTACTAACACATTCTTAGGATTTTTAACAACCGATTTAGGTTTTTGACAACAGAGTTTCATATCTATCATATTTTTAAATGTTTTCTTATAGAGGCATAGGTTTTTATATAATTATCTTTCAAATATATCCTCTTTTTGAATGTTCTTATGGTTTCAATAATTTCGTTGAAGTCCGGCAAAATCAGTTTTGAAAAATTATATACATTTATCAACCTTAAGAGCTCCTCCTCCTATCTTAGATAAGTCTTAAGATATCGAGAAATAGAATATTAGATTGTATTTATTATTCAATTTTTTGGCGTTAATTGACAGTTAAATCAATTAACTCTTTGAAAAACTTTCTTTGTGTCGATTAACAGAAATTAAATATTTTTAGAATTATACACATTTTTATAAATATATCTTTACTTCAACATGGTTCCAAATAATTCTGAAATTTGTGAACCTTTAGAGATATCAGAATAAAATTTCAAATAGTTACAGCTGAGGAGTTTTAGATTTCATTTGGAGAAGCACAATATAAACTCCTTATATAAGTATTTAGTATCATAAGAGACGTTACAATATGCAGATTGATAATTAATTAATAAAAAATAATTAATTACGGTCAAATTCCTTCAAGTCATGACCCGAACAACTTAAAATTTTGCATTTAAATTATATATATATTTATATAATTATAATATATTATAATATATTATATTTTACTGAATTACTTGTCCTAAATTTTTTTTCACTTTTTCATTAAAATTGGTAACCTGTTATTATAAAAGGCGTGGCTCAGAAAATACTTTTTGTGTGTTTGACCAATATATGGAGATGGTTAATTTAAACATTTTGGATTTGATCCTAACTTTACCTTTGAGAATTTTAAGCATTGGCAAAGATTTTATACAGTTTTCGTGGATACTTTTGCCCAAAATGTCATCGGTTTTTATTTACGGAGGAACAAAAAACTCTTATAATGGAAAAAATATTAACTTTTTGAAAAAAAAATATTTTTTTTTTTATATTTTAATTTTAAAAATGTAAATTTTTATCGGAACGATATATTTATATTTCTAGACAATTTTAGTATCCAAATCAAATCAGCCATGTTTAAAAAGCTAAAAAAGAGGTAAAAAATTAGAGAACAATTAGTTTCTTCCTAAATATCTATTAAACTAAAAGAGATATCCTATACATGTAAGAATATTTTCTGTAGTATTTACAACGAAAATATATACATATACATATTCTATATATACAGTGGGGAGCACAAATGAGTAAATGTTTGTACTTGGTGCACATGTTATTGCGTAACGGTATAAAATAAATTCAAAATATTCTTTTTTTAGGGAATGGTAGTATTTTTAATATCGGAGTGTTAGTAAAGAAAACACTTGGAGCATAATACATATAGTATAGCTTGTAAATATGGATGAGTAGATTATTATACCATTTTTATGATCTTTGATATACCATCATAATTGGGAGTTATATAAAAAAACCGATTTCTTGGACCTTGATATTCCCTGAAGTTTTTGTATGGTAAAAATTGAGTACATATGTAGCTTAATTATTTTTATTTTTATACAATAACAAGTGTACAAAGTATAAACATATACTCATTTGTGCTCCCCTCTGGTATATATCAAAGAGTAACTTTACTGAATAATTGACTGATTGCTGATTCAACAATACCCAGTCTGAACGACAAAAGGCAGAGTTATGAATTTGGACTATAAGTATGATTCCCACCGTAGATATCCACTAAGGCGGGGTAAGAAAGTGTAAAAACGGGTAAATTCGGTAACCTTAAAATTCCTAAAATAATATAGATAATAAACAAATTTTACAACTATCATTATTCAATTAAAAAATAAGCGCACAAGTGTCTGGTACTTTTTTGAAATTCAGCCCATTTGAGGAGAAAACGTGTAGAAAAGTTTTTTTGTTACATAAAAATGTAAGTTCTATCATATTATCAAAAAATGACAAATACAAATTTGGTACTTTTTGGAAAGTCAAACGTTTAAATGGTAAAAATCGTATTTGATTTTAGTACTTTTTTTTAGTAAAACAACTTTTCATATTTATTGACATATACTACAATTTTGAAATTTATTGGAGTAAAATTTTTGTTAAATCCATGGGGTGTAAAAAGTACCAAAAAAGGGGCTTAAAACAGGAAATAACACTATATTTTTATAAAATCTGAGGGATGGTTGTTCATTTAGTCACATAAAATAAATTAATGGGACTTTATCTGGAACTCGGGTACCAAGAAGTAGATAAGACTCAATTCGGGTAAATAGTTTAGTATTTTTTTAACATAATTTTTCGTAAGGCATATTTATATCGTTTGGGTCATATCTTTGACACAGTGTTTTTTTTTTTTTTTTTTTTTTTGCTTATAGTTGTACTTTTCTAATGTTTTCAATATATAAAATTAGCGACACAAAAGTCAGCCAATCTTCTGAGTGAGTTATCTACTTGCTATATTTCGTATACTATGACTTAGAAATATAAAGTTTAACTACCGCGGCCCTGAATAAATGAGAATAAATATAAAGAGACTTTTTGGTACGTTTTCGTTCTTCTGATAGCACTTGTTAATTTTCTGTGATATTGAACCTAGAAACATGAAATGGTGGTCCAGTGTGAATAATAATTTACAAGGGGAATTTTGTGGTAATTTTTCGTTCTTCTAATGGTACTTTTTGAATTTTCTATAATATTGAATGTAGAAGTATGAACTTAAACATAAGCAGTCCTGAGAGTATGATATATGAAGCGATTTTTAGTAGGTACTTTTTTCATTCTTCTAATAGCATTTTTTTTTTTTTTTTTGTATTTTCTACTACAATGGAACATGGTTATAAAGAACACCGGTTGAAACAAACTGTGGCTACAGCGAACATTTTTCTTTGGTCCCAATGATGAATACAATTATTGTTTATTTTATTTTCTATTTTAAAAATGAGATAAAATCTGATCCATAGGAAATGTTTAAATATTTTTATTCAACATAAATTTGTTTGAATAATTTTAAATTTGTTAGGAAAAAGAAAAATAATTAATACTCTTTTTACTACAGCAATATTTAATACGTATAAATAAGTTTATTTCGATGACTATTAGTCACGTTATTTACTCAAGTCTAGTCATTAGATTTCCCTATACAGATTTTTTTAAACAGTTGGAAAAACCACAAGGAACATTATTTGCTGAAAAACTTCTGAAATAATCGCTAAGTTATTCTTTATAACTTAAATAATTGACAAGATTATATGATTTTTGTTTATTCAAAACTCTTGTGCTGAATAATTTTATTTTTTGATTTTTTTTAATAAAAATAGCAAACTATTTATTTGAAATTTGTCCATTATAGGTTTAATTCAATTCTTGGCACTGGACTCAAGGCTTTTGGTTTATTTAGTTTCAACTTGAATTCCAGCAAAAATGCTTATTGGGTATTGTTTTCAAATAAAAATCTTAAAAACTTGTTGATTTTTTTTTTAATACATATAAATAATACATATAAATTTGGTAATCTGTGTCACTTTTTTTATTTTGTTCACTAAGATACAAAATTATATAAAGATTAATTTGATTTAGTATAAATAGAAATCCTTAATATTTTTATTTAAAAATTAATAAATTGATTATCAAGTATTTTATATTAGAAATAAAAAATGGAAATAAAATTAAAAGTATTTTCATTTTTATTTTATTCGCAAGTAATATCTATGATAGATTTACGGAAATGAATATTAAATAAGTTGAACTTCGAAAATACTCATTGTAAAAAATTACTTGATTGGGAGATTTTTCATTCTGACACAACATTTTCTTTTGAAACAGCATTTCTTATTAAAGCAATGGATTTGTAAATGTTAGTTACAACCCAGCAAAAACTTTTTCGTTCTCGGTAATGGCAACTACTTATTAAAGTAATCTATTGGTAATGAGGCGTCATTATTATTTGCCTACTCTATATTACATAAGTAAGTACTCAATAGTATAATAGCAATTACGTGGATCAGTTGGCTAGTGCGCTGGATTAACAACCAAAAGCAGGATTGTTAGATTTTCTTTGAGCCTTTGTCACCAAATTGTTAAGCAGAAATCGCCAAATTAAAATTTTATTTGGTTTCTTGAAGAAATACCAGAAAACTAACTAAAATGTTGTGTCGTACAATTTTTTGTACTTAAAATTTCGTACAAGTTGTAAATTTAAATTCAGCTTTAACAAAACCAATGATAATTGTAATAGTTAAAAATAACTTTGTGCTATCTGCAAATTTTAACAAACTGGGCACCTTACTGGTAAGGCTAATTCGACTATGTTGAATTCAATGGTTACATCCGTTTTTCGAAGTTGGTGCTCGTATTCGCGTTATTTGCGTTTAAACTGGAAGTACCGAATTGATTGAAAATTAGAAATAAAAGGCAATAAATCGATTGAATATATTTTCTAATCATAAATTAAATTAGTTTTAGCCCGATTTTAAATGTTTTTATATTTTTGTTTGAAAGTTTGTTCATTGGTAACACTGGTTAGATTTCTTACAGAATTATAGTAATTTCTTTTTGCCAGTTTAAAGTTTTGATTATTAGCGTCTACAACATATTTGATAATAAGAATTCATTATTATACACTTCAATGGACTCTTAAATATTCATATTGTTTAAATTCAAAAATTAACCCCATTCTCAAACTAATTTTAAATTTAAAATAAGTTTTAGAGACAAAATTCATATGAAAAATTTGATTTAATTTTAATGCATTTTAAATTTCAAAGTGGTTTGTGAATACGAGGTTAAATTATTAAATTTAAGATAAAAAACTTAATTTTCCTAAACCCTTTTTTAGCCTTTAAAAATGAAATATTTCAAAAACGAGCGCTTTTAAAAATTGTTAACACTACTAAATTAAGCGTTAAGATGTAGTTTAACCCAATGGTTGCCCACATTGCTAAAAAATTAGACTCATTTTCGAGTGCAGTGTAATTGAATACATATACATTTATATATATAAATACAACTTAAAATGCACTTTTCTGATATACACCCCTCTTTATGTTATCATCTTTCAAAATTTATAACATTATATAACATCATTGGTCCTATTAAACTTATAAATTGTTTCGAAGAATTCATTTATTCATGAACGTTTATTTCATTGTGACCGATGATGAAAAACAAATTATCAAACATTTAATATATAAGTATTGTAAAATATATTTTTTGGGAATAAATTTTCGTAAACTAAGTTGAAGCTATTTACAAATTAAGGCAAATACTAAAACTAGTCGATTTCTAGTAAAAAATTTAATAGTTTGTCTCCCCAATTGACTATTTAATAAAATTTTTAAAATTAGCCAAACATATATCGCCAAAAAATTCGTCATGACAGCCTTGACCTGAAGGTGGTTGGTTTGTGTGCAAGTTCAAATCTCACTGACGGGAATTTGTTTTTTTTTTTTTTTATTTTCGTTTAGGTACCCAGAGTCTAGCTTACCAGGAAAGTAAAGCGTTTGCTGAGAAATGTTATAACTTCAAAATACTTATAAAAAAAAAAAATAATCTCATGTTGTATTCATACGTATACTAGATTATTTCTGAACACTATGATTAATCGAAAAAACGTTGTTGCGAACCAATTATTATTAGTATTTTCAAGATTTGTGTTTAATTTAGTAAGAATTAGTCAAGTAAAAAAAATAATAATAAAATAAAGATATAAAAAATGTAAATTAAAATAAAGTGGTAATAAACGCAAATCTATTTATAATAAAATTATCCAAACATTAAGATTTTATTTTATTTTTATATTTTTAAACAATAATTTTTATTTCAAATTTTGTTCTTATTGAATAATTTACAATTGTTATTTATTTTTTAAGATTTTTTAAATTTGTTTTTATAATAAGGACTAGTTTTTCATTTTCTGTTTACTTTCTGCTACAAAAAAGTTATGCAAACTCTTAATAATGTGACAAATAATGGAAAATATATTTAAACAAAGATTCATTTAAAATAATAATGAAATGAGAATTAATTTAATAAAAAAAAAAAAGAGGAACGAACACTAATTAAATATATACAAATTACAACTAAATAATTTACAAAATGAATTTTAAAATGAGTTAGACAACAATTTTACTAGGGAGCGTGTAATATAATTAGACTTACTAATTATTTTTTGTGTGCACCAATTTTAATAATAAAATTACAAGTTGAAGGAAAACTAATTTTGAAGGAAAAAGTGAGTGGAAACATGAGTAAAATCAGTGATGGTAAGTAATTCATTTATAAATTTAATTGAAATATAATGTATGTAGGTATGAAAGTATTTGGACTGAAATTTTTATTTATTTTATTGAAAGTTCTAGGAAAGTTAAATAACATCAGTATGATATTAACTCAAGTTAAAGTTTACTAGATACCAATTTATGTCTACCGATATGTACATTTGGTTCTTAAATTTCTATTCCACGTTGAATTAAAATTTAAAACCATTTTATAAAGTGTAAATTTTGAATATAAATTAATTATTTTTCATTTCTGACTATAAATTAAAACGTTTTATTTTTTTTTTTTTTTTAGTTTAACTTATTAATTACTAGAACTACTTGTTGGTTTTTGTTTGTTAATTTAATTTTTCAATATTTAGTTATTTTTTATGTAAAAAGAACCCTGAGTTTGTTTTGATACACTTTTATATCTCCATCTATATTTTTTAAGATTTTTATTTTAATTTCAACTATTTTTATTAATTTTTATTTTTTAATTAACAAATATTTTATTTACATAACGATTGATTTGATATTAAGTTCATATATTTTTTTGATTCAAGATCTTTTTAGTTTAAAATGTATTTTGTTAGTTTTTTATCACAGCCAAATGAGCAAATTATCGTAAATTTTCTATGTTGAATTTGTTGTTTTTTTTTTTAATTAAAATTTTATTTGTCATTTGGCAATTTATGGGACTAAATATTTAATGCAGTTTATTTTTACATTATTTCGTAGAATACTTTTACATGGACTCTCGACTGTTATCACTGTTATGCTGCATTGACAACTGACATTCTGTTAATGTAGGGGTTGCTGTTGTTTTGCAGCTGCTTTTATGAACATCATTATTGCTGCTGCTGTTGCTGCTGCTGGTATTTGTACATTTATTGGTTGCCAGATTTTTCATATTATTTTTTGGTGTTGCTGCTGATGCCGTTGGTGATGTTGTGGAATTTATAGCAGGTGGAGAGGTGGTGGTGGTAGTAACACTATGTTGTGTTAAAATATCGGCTGGTATTAGACCCTCTTTAACACGTTTTTTTTGTTTCATGCGACGATTTTGGAACCAAATTTTTACCTAGGATTTAATTAATTTAATTTAATTACTTTATGATTTTTTAATTAATAAATAATACTAACTGTACCTGTGTTTCATTTAATTGCAAAGTATTGGCTATTTCTATACGTCTGGCTCTTGTCAAATAACGGTTAAAGTGAAACTCTTTTTCCAATTCGGTCAATTGTTTATTGGTGAAATTAGTACGTCCCGAATTGTTCGTGGCCGCTAAATTGCAAGACATTTGCACCATACTGTTGGGACTATGACTGCCGGAAAGTAATACTGTTGGCGTACTTTGTCCACCCATTTGATGGGCCGCCAATACGCCGCCAGCTGTTGAAGCATTGCGACACATTGCATCCAATGTGGCTTGACCATTCATATGATGATAATCATGCAAAGTGACAGGTAGTTTTGGTGCTGCAAAGACAAGACAATACCATAATTAGACAAGTTTGTTAGTTTTTGTATACACATATAAAATACGAGTATGTGTATTTTCATATATGTATGTATGTATGTATGTATGTATGTATGTATGTATGTTTCATTTCATAAATATACACATTTGTTGTGGTTTTACAGATTATGAGTGATTTTGTCAGTGATGATCGCTGTCAAAGTTAATCAGCGTGAGATTTTTTGGGCATTGATAAAAAAAAAAACAATACAAAAACGACTGAAATCAAAACTGTGTATAAGCAGTTCTTATATTTTTTATTATTTTCCCCTCAAACTCTACGGGGTTTTTTATTGAATGATTTGGTATTTTTGCTAAAATAAAACGTACACAAATCTTTATAACATACAGGTACATTTATTTCTAGTTTTGGTTTTGTTTCAATTCTTTTCTCCTTTTTTTTTCTTTTTTTGGGATGAGTTGGTAATTTTGTTATTTTTTCCTTTCAGGATCGAACATAATGTGACATGCGCCCCGTGGCTTATTCTAATGATTATGAAATTCATATTTTGTTTTAGAGTTATTGTGGTTTGATTTGACTTTTGTACTTGTGTTTATATTTGGTTTTTCATCAGAAAGGATAACTTAATAGGATTAACTAGAGTTTGTTTGAAAATATTGGAATTAACTTGTAGAAATGTAAATAAATAAACGAAAAAAAAGACAAAAATTTATTTTTGTGGGTGTTCCTTAAAGAGATTTACATTAGAAAGGAATGGGATTTAAGTTACTAAAAGTCTTAAAGATTTTTTCAAATTTAGTACCAAGAAAATATATTAATTTAAGAATCATCTTTTAATACATTATCTGACCATAATGATACACTAAACAAAGCTACAAAATTAAAGAAATTTTTCTCTTCGATACTGATTACATTAATTCTACAATATTTTTTCTCTTTACAAATAATAAAAAATTGATTTCTTTAGTATTTCTGTGATCACAAAACGTGATTTTTCGGTTATGATTCTATTTATTCTTCTTTTTCATTATTTGGGTTTCACACCCCATAAATTCACTGAGATAAAAATCATAAAATTAAACTAATATTTCAAATGCTACTATTGTAAATTATTGTTTCTATATTATTTTTTTGTTACTGTTACTTTTTTGGATAGAATATCATATATAACGCCATATTAAATGTCAAGTGTTTCCAATAATAAAAAAGGTAAAATTTATAATTGTTCGAAATCAAATCAATCAGCCAACTGAGGAGAAACAAGTTAGAGTGCTATATTCGGCTGTGCCGAATCTTTTATACCCTTCACCCGTATTGAGTTATGTTACATAAAATGAAATACCTTATATTATATGTAATTACAAATCATATTATATGTAATTACAATCATCTCTATGTGTATATATATATATATTTATTATGAGGTGTAACTTTATTTTTATTTTTTGTGTACAAATCACGTTTAAACGGTTTATCTGATTTTCAAGAAATTTGATACACAGATAGCATCAGTGCCAGAGGTGGTTATAGGCTTTGTTATATCTCGATTGGAAATCACACCCACACATAAAATTTGACGCACTGTAGAACGTTATAGTTTATGTTGGTTCTAAATCGGATGCCACGAACATATTATACGCCCAATTTTTTAGAACTCTGAAACGGATGAACCAATTAGCATAAAATCAGAGCAGGGGGTGTAGTACCCCCATATAAAGCAAATATTCATTATGGCCTATCTAAGGAATTATTACAGTGAGAGCCCTCAAATTTCATGTCAAACTTTATCCTATCATATCATATTGATGAAATGAATATAGAGCGGTTAGGTCCATGGGAAGAGGTAGCCCCATTCAAAGAAAATATAAATTTTATCATCTAAAGGACGATTACTGTGAAAGTCTTAAAAAATGTAAAAGTAATTTTCATATCAAATTTCAAATATGGTGAATGGGTTCAGGGAGAGTAGTAGCTCTCATATAAAGTAAATATTAGGGTAGTGAAGCGCACCGGTAAAAGCTAGTAAATAACAAATTTAATACTTTGGAATTTTACAAAAGTTCACATATATTTAAGGAATATATATAATCACTTATGTTCAGAACAAGCATTTTATAAATGTAAATTAAAAAAGGGTATGGTGGAAAATTTATATATATATACATATCATATGTCGGTGTTATCGGGAGGCTTCTTAAACGCCATTTTTAAGTCCAAAAAACCTAACAAAACATTTTTTGCACATAACTCCGTCATTTATGAACCGAGCTTGCTGAATTTCAATACCAACATTCTCGAAAGGATTTCGTACTATATATGACAGTTATCGGTGGGCTTCATAAACACCATTTCAACCGATGGATGGACGGACGTCGTCCTATCGACATCATTTCTTATAAGATCCAGAAAATATTAACTTAACAAACGGAATGATAAACTTATATATACCTTTTACACCTGCCGTGAAGGGTATCAAAAGCACGATCATAAACAAGTCAAAATCATTGAAAATGATCAATCAAATAAAAGTCAAAGAATTCAAAAATATAATATATGAATTTGTTATTAAATTTATATGTGTGTAGAAATATTTGTATACATACATACATACATACATACATACATACATAAATACATACATGTTTTTTAAAATTTATTTACATATGTATAAACATTTTCTACAATTTAAATTGTTCATACATTTTATGATAAAATACATATTTCATTTGCATCATACTTTTTGGAGTAAAAATCTGAAAATGTGTGGAAAATTTCAGTAGGTCATTATAGATGAAATCGAATAATTCCGAATAACCCTTAATGATGTTTATGGTTTCCTTTAATCGATTTACATGCTGATATGAATGAACACGTAAATATTTAAAACTTCTACCGATCATTTTTTTTTTTTTTTTTGTTCTTTTATTCGAAGGAAAACATTTTCTCAAAGTAACAATAATAAGTATTTATTTACTTTTTTTTAATAAAACACTCGTAATTCACACCATTGGATATTTTATTTAAATAGCAATACATGCACTCACTACCAATCTAAGTAGCAGCATTTGTGTGGATGACACTTGGACTATTTAACTCCAAACTAACAGTCACAACATCAAGTGAGTGTATTTATTTTCAAGTACTGGCGCCTGCATAATGTTGGAAAAATAAAGAAAGAAAATATACTCTTATCGTTTGATAACACAAGCTTAAACTTCTATTAAATTAGTTGATGTTGAAATTGCAATCATGCAAACTATGTACATTGTATGTATACATGCATAGTATATTTATACATAGTTAGTATATACAAATCGGCTTTTTATGTATGTATATTTGTACTCTTGTAAACATACATGGGGATGTAGTAGCAACATGTATTATTATAAAATGTATGTAGACAATACATTTCATGAAATGAGTGTCAACAGGAATTGTATTTAATTAAGTCGTCAACAACTTTAATTACAAGAAGTTGAAAATGAGAAACAATTCCATACAAACATATAATTACAAGGAAGTTATTACAGTAAGTAAGAATATCTTTATGTTTTATGTGTGTACATAAGAACTGCAAACGATAAAATTAATTCACACTTAAAGGTTTATAACTTTTGCAATGCAGGTATGTCGCAAAATACAGTTTTTATTGTGTTAATAAAATTAAAAGAGTCAATGAAAACTGGTACACACCTAACAAAACATTTTTTGCACATAACGCTTTTTTTTTTTTTTTGAAATAATTCTATAACTTCTGAACCGTTGGAGATATTTAAATAAAATTTCCTAAGGTCAAAGCTAAGCTGTTTTCCAGTTGATTAGTTGCAGCACATTCCCTTAGCGGATCATGGGGGTAGAGGGTATACCACCAAGGCTGGTCGCCTCGGGTATGTAATTTTTTAAAAATTCGCCAAAAATTCATTTATGACTTGAATGTAAAAAAAAAAATTAAGTATAGGTAGTCCTTTTAAATATCTGCAAAAACCATGCTTACATATGTAGGTTATCTCTTTCAGTTTAAGAAATATTTAGGTGGAAGCAAATTTTACCCTTATTTTTGGTCTGGCTTTTTAAAATTTTTTTAAATTTGGGGGCTTTAATTTTTTTAAACATCCGATTTCTTACAAACTTCTCATCAAATAGATATATTTATATGATTCTTGTAGCAATATTATTTAGAATTTTGTGAGAAACCTAGTGGGTATTTTCGAAAAAATTTAGGGCCCAACTTAAGTCGCCAAAGTTTAAAAAACTTAAAAAACGAGGCCAAAAATGGGCGTAAAATAAATGAATTTTTAGCAAATTTATAGGTGGCTCTAACCCAGTGAACCGCTAGGAGACTATTCTTTTCCAGCTCAACTCGAAAATACATCAGCTCTGACAATGTGAAATTTTATTTAGATACCTCTAACGGTTCACAAGTTATAAAATTATTTCCAAAAAAAAAATTGTTTTGTGACCAATTTGTGGCACTGAAAGAAAAAATAGATTTTTAGACTGCACACTGGTCAAAAATCAATTTTTTTTTTTAGTAGAAATTCAAAGATTAGAATTTAAGAAATTGTATAAAGTGAATGTATTTTATAAATGGTAAAAGACCAAGTAATCAAAAACATGTATAGAAAAATACAATGTGGCAACGCACAGTGGTGTCATTTGCAATATAAGTGATAATAAGTCTGGATATTTTGAAATCTAGGAACATCGATAGAGGAGGAGTTAAGCTTTCAGAATATTTTTGGCTTGAGTGTTTATCTAGAACACGGAAGACGCTACAGTTGGCTAAATTTGAACACCTTGAGAGTGAAAAACATTTTAGAGCTTATAACTTTTGCAAATGTGAACCAATTTTAAATTTGTTTACATTTCTGAATTCTTTTAAATAAGACAAAGTAAAAATGTGCTTATCTCTTATGGTTTAGAAGATATTTTATTTATTTATTTATTGATAATCCTAATGTTTCAAGATATAAAATCTTATTGATACAACGTTAGTCATTATAAATGGAAACTACAGAAATTTAATAAAAGTTATATAAAATAAGCATAAATAATTATACAATTAAAAAACAAATAGTAACATAATTAACAATTTTGAAATAATTAAAAAGTTTATTCTTAAAAGATGTTGCTTTAGAAATAAAATGATAATAAGGCAAGGAGTTCCAAAGTTTTGTTCCTTTAATGAGAACTTGTTTGCAAAATAATAATCTAAAATATTATATAGGTAAAATTAAGTTGTTACGTGCTAATATGGTAAATTTAATCTTTTTAAAGATATAGTCAGATTCTTTAGGGAATATAATTTTATGAATTAATAATAATGTTCGAAATTTTAAATAATTTTCAAACGATATTCCATAGATGCGATTAGTATACATGGATAAACGATCATATTTTCTTAAGCCAAACACATATCTTATAATAACATTAAATTCTCTTAATAGTTTAGTTTTAGAAACATTATCACAGCTGCTGATCATTTCACATCCATAAAGGAGTATTGGTAATATAAAAGATTTGGCAAGCAAGACCCTAATATTCCTTGGAGTATAGTAATGAGAATGCCAAAGACTACGAACGATTCCATACACTTTACCACTTGCCTTGCTAATTTTTTCGCTTCATGACAAAGTATCGTTAAATATTATGCCAAGATTCTTCGCATTTTTAACATAATCGTTATTAGTGTTGTTAATGTGAATCACCGGGAGCAAGCCTGTGATAAATTTTTTTATAATTGATAATTAAGCATTGCGATTTTTTAGGGTTCAAAAATTATATCATTCCTGCATACCCATTCGTAGACATGTTCTAAATTTGAATTTATATTTGAAATACATCTAAGAATGTATTCCTTTTCACAAAAGCGTATAATTGATTGTCGTCGTCATACATATGGATTTGGCAGAAAAAAGAAATGTTAAAATTTTTGAGCCTGTAAAAATTTTAATTGTTGATTTCGGTAAAAATAAAGCCATTTATCTGTTTCAGAACAAATAACGCAACACTTTGATTTGTAAGTGCATATTTTTGCATATTGTTTTCAGATAATATTTGGTTATTTTTGCAGCATATTTATTTTAAAGATTTTTTTTTCAATTTTTTATACCTTATGTGATGCCTTTAAAATCAAATTATGCGATAGCATAAGAAATAAAAGCTCCAATAATATTTAATATTTTAAATAAATTTTATCTTTTAAGCCTGTCTATTAGAGTTATAACTTTTTCACACTTTTTGCGAATATCAAAAACGGCATAGTATAGTCGTGTAGAACATTAATAGTTATTAATTAAAAATTTATGATAATTTTTTCGTATCGTTAAAAAAGTTCACGCAGGGATCGGGTTGAAGTTTGAAAACAACCATTTTTATCACACGAATACACCTGATATTTGTATATATTCCTATACATTTCACTTAAATGCTATTTTGGAATTTATCCACTGCTTTAGATTTAAAAATTTTCCTACGGTTTAAAATTCATCGCGGTTCAAAATTCGTTATATGTAAAAACCTAAGTAAAATACCTTATACTTAAAACGATAAAAAAATATAAGCAATTATCCGAATTTCATAGATTGTACCATCACTAAATGTCTTGATTATTACCTTTTAAAGTGGTTTTCAAAAATACACCATTTCCAATCAAAATTCATGCAAAATTAAAAAAAATCACAAAATAGACGAAAAAGTTGAAAAACCTTTTATTTTAAAAACTTTTATTTAATTTAGCATAGAAATTGTTGCGTATTTATATATTATTAAATTTTGTTGTTTCTTTGAAATAATAAAAGATGTCTTTCAAGAAAAGTGGTTTAAATGTCCAAAAAAATTCTAAATTCTAAATTCTGGTCTGCGACACTACAAGTGTTAATACAGGAAGCAAAAATTGTGTTGTTGCCCATTTAAAAAATTATTATAATTCAACACGTCTTCCTCCTCCACAATATATTGGTTGTCAGCACCATTTATTGAACTTAATATTAAGTCCAATGTTATGGACGAGTTGATAACTGAAAAAACTTCAACACCAGAAATAGCATATGACTTTGTTGAGGAATTAATAAATAACTACTACAAACAAATTTTAGGCAAATTAATGAAACACTTGAAGTAAAGACAATTAAGTGGCGTGATGATATGAAGTTCTTATATGAACTCGGAGCCGCATTCAGGTACTTTCAAAACAACAACAAGTTTCCCAAAATAAAGTTTAAAAGCATACCGCAACTTAGCAAAGCTCGATAGAATTCAAGGGAAATTCTTGCTATTTTAGCTTTTATTCTCATTCTAAAATACCGAACTAAACTATATCCAATTTGCCAATTTATATGTGAAAAAAAAAGCAAAGTCGTGTTTTGAAGGACACTGGTTAAAAGAACCTTCAGCAATTCCTTTGTAACAATGGAGAAATGTATGTGCAGATAGAGCAATAAAAGTTGTACAAGATATTTATCCACTGTGTAAATCATCGCGAACATTAAACTTAAAGATTATTTCATTCAATAATATATAAATTTAAAACTACTATGTAAACATAGAATAAATTAATACATGAATATTGTATAAATACAAAAAATATAAATAAATAAATAAATAAATAAATAATAAAAAATTTCTTGGAAGGTTTTAGAGATTTGCTTCCCTGCATGAGGTGTTTTTCGCAAAACGACGGGAGACAGGTGTTTTCATTACTAAAACATTCTTGGCCACTCCGTGGTACTATGCCAAAAATGTGGTTATAGCCCTACTGTCCATATTACATCTGTAAATCTCGTAAAAACAATTTATTCTTTGCATAAAAATCATATCAATGTACAAATGAATCCATTTGATAACCTCAGATGTAATGCCAATTTTGGAAATAGATTGGTAAGAATATGGCAAATCAGTAAATCTTTCATGTGATATTTTTTTTTTTTTTGAAATTATAAATTGGGTTTTTTACGGCGCACCCATTATAAATACATTTTAGTTTTATTTTACAATATAACTTTAATAAAATACTTTATTTTAATTTAAAAATATTTTTTGTTTAAAAATTTCATAAATTGTATGCTTTATAAGAGCATATTTATGTATTTTAAGAACATATTTTAAGTTTTTTATTGCATATTTAATGAGGAGAAAAATCTTTTTCATAACTAATGGCTCTATTAACAGAAATATATATGTATTAGTGCCTTTGAAAAAGAATTCTTCCATTCATAAGAAATCACCGAATATCGTAATATTTCATTACAATAATTAAGTGGTTTCAAAAAATTTGAATTGTTATGCATCAATGGACGGCAATTCAGCAAGCTTCCATCCATTTGAAAGATATTGGGCATCATTTAAAAAAACACTAAAAGCTTAAAATAAAAATAAAAAAATAAATGTTAATTCTATATATAAAACTTGAATTCAACATTCTTTCATAAAAACATAATTTCAGAAATATTCACGCATTTGTTATTTTTTATAAACAAAATTGTAAGCACTAATTTATTCTTGCGTACTCCTTATACGCATAGTTTCCTTTTTGCGTTTACTTTTAATAATAATAATAGTATATCTAGACGTTCGGAAACTTAAAAAAAAACTTACGAAACCGGATTGTAAAATAAACTGTTCGCAAACTCTCTTCTCTCTTCGTCCTCCATCCAACAACACACTTTAATTTAAAAAACTGAGGATTGTTGGTTAATTTCTGTCTGTAATTAATGTGTAGTAGGACATTTAAGGGCATTATCAAAAATAACAGATTGATTTTCCTGATTTTTTAAGCATTTTAATACAAACAAAAATTCTGTAACTTTATCCCATTAACTGTTAAAAACCCCCTATTAGGTATCAAAAGAAATTGACACAACTGATTTAATATTGACATTATCTAATTATATTTTGCAATATTGTACAATTATACTATCCCAAGCTACATATGGTCATTTTTTCACTGGTCAGACAGAAACTAAATTTGATTTGAAAAGTAAAAGAAAATAAATCTGAATCTAAATAATCAAATATAAAGAAATTCCTATCATATTTGTATTTAGAGTCATTTATTCCATTTTGAAATTAAAACCTTTAAATAATGCTGTCAACGCCAAAAATGTAACCCTTCTTCTTTAACCATTTAATATTAATTGTGCGAGTAGAAACAAAATACAAAGTGGAAAACGAAGCCAAGAAAAGGATGAATGACTGACAATGAAAAACAAAATACAATGTACATATCTACGGTCACACAAACGAATATACAACATATGTATGAATGACGGTATAATTTTGATGTGAATTAGCCTCATCTTAACTCATTAACAAAAGTCAACACATTTAGATACAGCATTTTTAAAATACCCATATTTTGTATGTATGGGTATGGCGGCTATTTTCTAGTGTATGTGTGTGTATCTTTGAGAATCAAAATTTAAGCTTTGACATACGAACATGAATATTAATTTTTTGATTTTGTTTGAAATTCTTCAATTTTATTGTTTTTTTATTTGTTCAGATTCCAGTTAATATTTTTCGAAAGATTTCAATAAAATGACTTGTCGAAAACATACACTAATCCATTTATACTGTCATTTTTATTACTTTTTAAGTTTTGTTAGCTGTCATTTAGAAACTTTCTATATTGTCATTTGTAATTCTTACAAGCATTTGAAAAGAGTCTCAGAGAAAAATCATAGAATAAATTATGAAGTCTTAAACATACATATTTGGGCAAATAAAACACAAAAAGGAATACATCCTTGATATATTAATAAAATTTGAATTACAAGGGACATGTATTTTTATCTAGAAAACTAATGAGATTTCACCACATAGATATTGCAATAACACCTACACATAAGTGTCTCGAAAATGAACTGTCTGATTAGGTTTAAAAGATTTTTAAGAATTAAAAAGAATTAAAATTTTATATTTAAACTTAGTTGAATCATATCAGTTTTTTAATTTGATAATTAAACAATCGATCCAAAGAACATTTAACTATCCATTTATTTCGAGTGTATTAAGTACTTTTATTCACATAAATTCTCTTATATGGTAGTTGTAGTAATGAAAACGTTCAAATTCATATAGGTGAATGCAATATTGAGAATGACTGAGTTAATTTTTTCTCAAACACATTTAATGGAAAAATAAGAAAAAAATTTAGCTTATACATGTTCATTTGAAAATGCATTGATTTGATGGCTACCCGCAGTCATATTAGTCACGATTTGTTATAACATTTATACAATACATATTCTTGTACTTATAAGCCTAACAACAAAATATTTAACCCGATTTTCATAATTCTTCTTCACCTCTCTCTTCTTAATATTCTTCATCGTTATTAAAATCGTAGTTTTATTGGTGAGGAGACAATTCGTCCTAAGGGATTTAAGACAGATTTTGAAGTTAATCTCATTACAAACATTTATCCAGAACATCAAAACAATAACAATTGTATCGAAATAAAAGTAAAACAAATGTGCATTATTGTATCAATTTAACTAATCCTTTTGCTCGGGGATTTAAAGTGGCGCCACTGAATGAGGCTTATCAAAATTTTACATTAACAAGTTTAATATTTTGATTATGTTGTGCATGTGTATGAGTTTTTGTGTCTAGATGTCACTTTGTAAGCGAATGTTCAAACAGGAAGTTTATTTTATATATGTACTTTTGTGTGTAGTTGTCTGTCATACTCATATTTCATAACAATCTTAACACCTTGCATTGTATTTGTCTTAACCCCTTTTCCAACATGTTTGTTACAGTTCCTAAATTTGTTTGGTTTGTTTATTTTTTCATATTTTTTCAAATGTTTGTTTCCTAGGTGTTTGTCTTTAAAAATAAAGTTTTTAAAACATGTTTGCATTTGGCTTGTTTTTCAAAAAAGTTTTATCACTTTGATCTTCAAAACTAAATAAAACAGTTATAAAATAAAAGAGTTATTAAGATTGTATGTACCATAATGGCATGACTGTTTAAATGACATATTTAAACGTGATATCGCAAACGGAAGAACACTGACAACAATATGACAATTTTAACTACATAAATTAAATTTGTGTAGTAATGTCTCGTCACAGTTCTTGAGGTGATTTAAATTGTTTTTTTTATAATAGCTTACCCCGGTACACTTCGCTACTCCTTGATATGCGATAACTAATATTTACTTAATATAGGCGCTACTACTCTCCTAACCTATTCATCCTATTCAAATTTTAGATGAACATTTCTTTCTGCAACTTTTCACGACTTTCACTAATTACTGCTTTAGATATGGGGCTACTTTTTCTCCCAGCGCTATCCGTCCTATTTTTGTTTCATCAATGGAATATGATAAGAAATTTAGCTAAAATTTTTTGGCTTTAGGGAATGACTACTACTTACTAGACTCATTACCTGGTAATGATTTGTCATTATTTTTCTCATTTCTTTGACTGGTAGCACTCAAACTAAACTTACTAAACCTATATTTTTTTACGAAAATTTTTAATTTCTATTGGCATGTTAAAACTATCAATAATGCACACAAATTTAAAATATATGTAGCGTAGTGAGTAAAACAGCAGTCTTTAAAATATGAAACAAATCTCATTTGAGCCAACTTCTTGTTTTTTTTAGCAATTTTGTAATTTTGTAGTATTTATAGTTTTGTAATATTTGATTAACTACTTATTTGATTATTTAAAATAAACTACTTTAGTAAAGGGGCCCTTGAATTCGTGGACAGTGACATATAAAGGTAATGAGTTTCTCTCGCGAATTATAAGTAGTTACCGTTTTTTGGCAATGTGATATGTTGGCTTACCGGGTAAGTAAAGTTTTTGTTGGAAAGTAGTTTGAGGGCTCTCACCATAATAGTTCTTTAAATATGTCATTAGAAATGTTTGCTTTGCATGGTGGGTGCCATTTCTCCTTGTTTTAGCCATCCAATTTTCATCTTAAGTTATGGAGATTTATGAGAAAGTTATTCCTCAGAAATGTTAAACATTTTCTTGTAATAGTTCTTAAGATGTGCCATTTCGCCATTTCGATGAGAAAGGTATTCCTATACAATTTTAAGACTTTTGTTGTACCAGTATTTAACTTATCCGTTAATTAGTATTTTCTCTCTATGGGGGTCTACCATTCCTCCTAGAGCTGTTTGCCCTATTTTCGTGTTAATTATTGAACAATTTTGACACTTTTTTATATTAGGTCTTAAGATATGCGATAATTAACTTTTTAATGAATAGTACATTTTCCCCTGATCCTATAGAAGAAAAAGTAGCCTATTTTACTTTCGGGGCTTTTAGGATGATGCTATCAAAATTTCAAGCAAATCGATTCAGCGGTTTAGCTGTCTATAAGAACGCTTATTAAGGAAACTGTTATTAGAAAAAAATAATATTAAATTCTAAATTGTAAATATCTAACAGTAATTGTGCTATACCTGTGACAACAAAGGAAAACTAGATAACGTAAGATCTTTTTTTTTTTTGTAAAAATCTATCAAATATTTCGAGAAATATTTACGTTTGAAATAAAATAAAAAAAATATAAACTGCTCTCCTGAAATGTAAGTTTAAAAAGAACTACTTATGCAGTTCGCACTAAATATTAAAATTAATAATAGAAAGAAATCTTTTCCGAAGACACTCATTCATTGGATATTTCTTGGTTAATGGAGCTATTAGTTATAATAAAGTACATCTTTTCTTATCCCCTAACATCTGCGGATTCATCTGAAGATTTTTCGATCTATCCTTTGCCTTTTGTACTTTATTGGAATTCAGGGCAGCTTTTTTATCTTTTCTGACAAAAGATTTTTGTATTATTTTGTCTAAGGTGCTAGAGTCTCTCCGCTAGTCATGAAATATTTAGAGGTTTTTATGATCCGAGAAGCTGCATTTCGTGACAGACTTGCATTCCTAGTAATTATGCATTCCATTTAAAGAAAAATTAATAATGACAAAAAAATGTATGTAAGGAGTACTATTTTTGTCGTGCGCAGTTTTTATTTTCAGAAAATTATTCTTTTTGGGAGATTTGAAATTCCTGGCCACTCTAAACATAAACTATACAGTTATTAATCTCTCGGTATGTGATAAATCAATGATAAACGATTGGACTCATATTGTTGTGGCTAATAAATAAAAACAAAGAAATTTAGTAAAAAAAAAATAAATAAATAAATTCATTTGAAGAATTTATAACACCTTACACTTCAGTTGCACAAACAATTTTTAAATTGTTTATATATAATCGCTAAACAACAACAATGTAAAGAAAGTAAAGTAATACATGTTACCTGTGCTTGCTCTTTTTTATTTACTCAATATCAATAAAAAATATGATAGAAATAGAGGAGAAAAAGAAAAATGCATTATGACCGTGTTATTTAATCTTAAACAGTAGCAATCGCAAATATTTTTTATTTATTGTCATAACAAAAAAGAAGAATAAAAGAAAATAAAAACCAAAGTCGGATTTAATATAAACAAACTGAAAGTTAGTAGGTAAGTGCATAATTCACTTATTATTCTTTAAACGGAAGGAAAATGTATAAATGATATCGTAAATATCCTTATTTTTGAATAAAACTTATTTGAACAACAATTTGGTTACTGTAATAACATTTTTGTTATCAGTTTCACAATATCATGGCTGGCGCAATATGTTTGGTTTAGGAACATGTTATTGTTGCTGAAATCCTAGCTACAATAAAACAATTTTCATTAGACAAAAATAATATTATGCTTGTTATTATAGTTCAATAATACTATTTCCAGTTTTATCGACAACCATAGACATTTGCAATATTTTAATATGATTGTGTTTTTACATCAGTATATTGAGTGCAATGCATGGAATCAGCTACCTGACGGAGTGTAAAAATTAAATTGCGAAAAAGTAATAATGTTCATAAAAAGAAGCTTTTGATGAAAAAGATAAAGTGGATACAAAATTTATCCCGAACATGGAAAGTTGATGGTAAGACTTTCTTCGACAAGGAATGCGAACGCGCCTACTTGACGAAACAAAATCCCCGTAAGGTTACATGAACCATCTTGTACTGTCGCAAACATCGTAAGTACACCAAGAAAAAAGCCACCAAGAAGCGTACCCGCAGAACACAAAAGTTCCAACATACTATTGTTGATGCTTCATTGTGTGATTTTGATAATACTCCGTAAAAAACAACTAAAGAATAACGATAGATAGTTTTTAAGAAAGTATATTTTTATGACGCCTCAACCATATTGTGGTTATATAAATAAAAAATTTGTGCATAACAATAATATGTTTGTGCCACAAATTTTTTTATTGCGTTTTAATGATATTCTGTTTATGCCACGAACATATTGAAAATATTTCTAATTATTTACTTAACAATATTGTAATGCTACATGCGAACATAATATTATATTCTTCTCTTTAACGCAGAACTTCATAGAACTTGAACGGCATGCAGATAGCTGTTTTTGGAAGTTCTATACTTTCCTGTTTGAACAAGTATAAACTATTAACATATTTGATAAGAAAAACATTATATATTATTATAGTTATAACAAAAAAATAATTTTAGATATAGTTTGTTTTAGATTTTACACTTGTTTTATTGTCCTAGTATACTATGATGTTTTTATAATCAAAATGTTTATAATATGTATTTTTTCAAGCGGATACATATAGTGAGTTCAATAATAGCTATCTACATATATTTTCATTATTCCTGGTCCATTGTGTTTGGTGTTTAATCGGGGGTTTTTTGAAAGCCCTGCACAATGACTTGAACTTTTTTTCGTAGTTACTTTATTTTCCTCCACGGGTCGATTATTTGTAATGGTGCAATTTTGTTTTTTTATTATGTTGTTAATGATCCTTTTGTTTTGATAATTTTAGTTCTTTATCTAAAAAAAATTGCAGATTTTCACCTCTTGTTGGGCATCAGATTCGGTGTAACTTTTTCGACAATTTTGGATTAAAACCAATTAAGTTTATATTTGTTATTATTATTTAATTATAATAGAAATTGTTTCATTAAACATATTAAATAAATTGGTCAAAGTTATGCCAAAATCTAAAATGATTTTTAACTAATATTAAATAATTTTGTCATCATTAGCTTTAAAAAAATGTTTTACAAACTTGTTTATTTAATTTATTAATGAAAAATCCTGTGAAAAAGATGTATTAGACACAAGCAGAATGGAAAATTTGCACAAATTATTAACCACACAGGTCACTGTGCACTTGTTTCTAAATACGCATTGAAGTTCTATAAATAGAACAAACAATGCAGCAGAAAAGAACAAAACATAGAGTAGAGAAACACTAATGTAATAAGATGAATACACATATATAGAACATATAGAAAGAGGTAGTAAATTTATTTCCACTTATTATAGTTAGGAATTATAATATTCCACAATAATAATTGAAGCTACGTATTCTAATTCTGAAAAATTTGTAAGTTAAAAGAATATTTACAATTAATTAGCGTCGGATGCCCAAGGGATGCCGGTTTGTAGTGGAATTGAAAATGCACTCCATTCTGACGGTGTTTCAAATATATTTTTTTTTTCACTGTATTCTTCATTAATTATTGCATTAATATAAACTTCGAACCTCTAAATAAATTAAATAAATTAATATTTACACAAATTTAGTTAAATCACATTTTATTGTTGTCAAAATATATTTGCCGAGGACTGTAGTAAGTACATACTTAAATTTTACACAACTAATTTCTTTAGTTCTCTTTTAATATTTTTATGAAATTGGTGGTTTTAAAGCAAAATCTTATTTGTAACAAACTAAAAACAAAATTTAGATGATTCCGAAATATACTATTGTACCAAAAAATTGGTCAACACCATTTATTTCTGTTTAAAAATAAAATTTTAAATGCTTATTAAGGTGATCGATTATTCGACTTTTTGGAGAAACCGGTTTTCAAGTAGTTGGAATTTTTGAAAAAGAAAAACGTTTGCATTTTCTGAAATTCCGAAGACCGTTTATAGTTATTTTGGGAAACAACTTTTAATTAAGTTTAGAAATTAAACATCAAAGTTAATATAATGATAATAATAGTTTTACATAGTATGAACAGAATCTATGGCTTAATATGAAAAAAGTGTGTCTCAATTTTTTCGAAATCGATTTTGCAAAAATAAAGTAAGCTTTTATTTAAAATATTGAATTAAAAAAAAATCAAAAATATTGAAATTGTTTGTAAGAATGTTGTAAGTGTGTTATAGGAGAAAAAACTAATTCCATTTATATGTGTAAGATAATTATTACTTAATTATATGTTTAAACTTACAGAATTAAGTTAAATTTATCCTTAAACTAAATTTATAAAACATAGGATATTAGAATTTATGAATATTAATTAGTTAAAAAGTTATTCCACAATTTCTATTCAAATATGTATTATTTAATACATATGTTTTTTGAAATAAAATGTTATTTTTAAAACTGTTTTTGTTTTTGTTTTTTTTTTGTGTTTAAATAAAACAGTCTAATTGACATTCGAAAAATTACCATCTTGAAATTGTAGTGATAGGTGTATTGAATCTGAAATTCACATTCACCTTCTTGTGGTCAAGAAAAGAAAATCAGCTTAAAACAAAGTATTTCCTTACAAAACAAACGCTAATCTGTTAAACGCCAGACTGAAATACTACTATCGTTATCTACACATAGCTTTGCCACTAACAATTCATTTAAAGACTGTTGTTGTTCATGTTGCTGCTACTGCAGCTATTTAGTAGCGGTGGTGATGACACTGATGGACGGACAAATATACATATCCATATCCATATGTATGTAAGTACAAAAATATTTTATATAGACAATCTCTTTAGAATGTTACAATTACACACTTGCACTACATACATTTACAGGTAAGTAGATATGGGTACGCAATCGAAGAAATGTATATATGCAGTATATTGACTTTTATGCGAGCTATCGTTTCTATGTCAAAATCGACGCGGCCGGTTGGCGGCGCTAATGTTGGCCCACGGCGCCAACGATATCTTGACGCTTGTAATATTAGTTTTAGCAGCTTATTATCGGTGATCGTCATTACGAGTTGACTGTGGCAGGCTACCCCAACATGAATTCTATTTGTTCTCTACTCTTTTCATGTATGAAAGAATTTTAATGTTTATTATTATTATTATTTATTTTTTTTTTAAAGAAAACTATTAAAAATGTAAATAGGAGAGAGTACGTGTACATATCTTTGTTTCAACTTTTCCGCGATTATCATTACAACTTAATGTTTGGTAATGATATCACGGCCGAATGGGGGTGGTAATGGGTATTGTAACAGTTTAAAGCGCCATTGGCACCAGAGCATTAATAACAGTTTTATAAACAATAAAAGAAATGGACAAACAGACTAGACCACATTGGAAAATTATTCAGATAAATAAAAGGTTTATTAGTTTGTCTTTATTCTTTGACAGTTTAATAAATATACGTTTGTATTTGCTATTTTTATTTCCAGGTTTGAGAGAATAAAAATAATCACTGTTTTTATTTTTTTTTGTCATTTGGTGTGTAATTCGATAACATCAATAATGCCGTTAATTACAATTACAGGTATTTCTACTTTTTTTGTGGTTATTTTTAATATTAATTGATAAAGTTTTGAAATTCATACTGAAAATGATAAAGGCCGACGGTAAATATTAACAGAAACTGAGTACATATTTAATTAGTAATATGTAGAAGGAGTATATATATATATATATATATATATATATATATATATATATGTCAGCAAAAAAAGTTTAAAGCTCTTTCGTAATAGTAAGTTGTTCAAAAAACATTTATAATTTTAATCTCGAATTATGAGACTTTTATGATGAAAATAGTAAAATAGTCTATTTATTATAAGTAATGCAAAAAATCCATTTCGAATATACATATAAATTAAAACTTATACTAAATTTTGTCGCATTTTTTAGGAAAAAGAAATAGTTACATGAAAATTTTCATGTATTTTTAAAAAAACTTGCTTTAAAATATATATAAATATATATTTTTGAAATTAATACCTAGTAGCTAAAGCTATAAAAGCATTTACATATTTTATAAGAGTATTGTTATTGGAAGAAAATACTTAGTAATGAAAAACAGCTGCATAATTAGGAATTTTAACCTATGGAGGTCATTGGAAGCATGTTCTTTTTTAAGATCCTTATTCAATGCTATTAGCGTATGCGTAATAAAATTGCAACATATTTAAACATTTTCAAATTTTTCCAAAAATTAAAAAATAAAATCATTTTTTCAAAAGTGTGTAGTTTTTATATGTTCAATATTTAGATCCCTTTTGGGGACTTTTGGAGTAGTTCTGAAATACTTTTATACTATGAGTTTAAAAATTCTATGTTGGAACTTTCTTAACTTCTTATTTGGTTATTATATCCTAGTCCTAGTTTGGTTATTATATCCTAGTTTACTTTAGATTCTACAAACGCTCCTCCATTTATATTGGTATAAAAGTTATTAATCGATTTTAATTTAAAATTATTAGGAGATTTTTAATTTTTAACACTTTGATTTAATTTAGAGATTTTTCATATCGCTCAAAATCATGCTGTCGTTATATCCGAATAGCAAAGAAGTTTAGAAGATACATCTTTATTAGATAATATACCTCCATACTTCTTTTTATAAAATCCATTATATTTGCGTTATACAGCTTAATATATCAATAAAAAAATGCAGTCAACTCAGATTTTGTTAAAAATGGCGAAATTGATCCATAAAAATTTTTTCTAAAGATAGAAAAGTAAATTTTGTACTTTCTATCAACGGATTTATATCTATCGAAAAAATACATTCTGAATCAAAATATAAATCATTTTATGTGGGGCAGATATAAAAACAAGTGAGGATGTTATATATAAAATTTCTCCTTATATGGCGATAAAGTGGGCGAACCCCGCCCATTTTTCCGAATTTACAATTTCTTGTAAAAAATTTCTTTGATGTTTCACCTTATATGGGATGTGGACGGCAAAGTGAGCGAACCACGCCCATTTTTTATTTCTAAGTTTACATTGATCTTTGAACTATTTGTGCAAAATTTATTTGATGTACAAGATTGTTTGCAAAAGATATCAGCCGAAAAGTAAAAACGGGAGTTACGACGGACACCCTGTTTTCCTAATATTTGGTCTATACTTTTTTGCTTATGAACCGATTTTGTTTATTTTCAATACAACACCAACTTTATATAACATAAATATTAGAGCCAAATTTTGTTACCTAGGATGTATATAAGTCTTAGATGTTCATTTCGACATGGAATTACAAACCCAATATACCTCCATCATTTTTAACGTAGGGCATAATAATCGAAAAACTACATTTTTTGCTCAAGATATATATTTGTTGCTAATATTTTTAGGAACTAGAACTTCGATTTTCATGGAAATATGTACAACTTTTCTAAATAACCGATTTTCGGTTTAACCGAAAGAGAAAACCGTTTGACAGGTTTTGGACTCTTGAGAAACCCGGTTAACCAGTTTTCAGTAATTTAATTTGTTTTTATCAAGGAAATGTAAAACAGTGCGACAGCACTTTATGCATTTAAACAATACTATATACATATAAAACTCGAGACCCAATATAGTAATACTGCGTACTTAGTTTTTCATTTTCTGATCTTTTCTCCTTTTTAAAGGCAGTAACTGCCCGTTCTTATATTTTGAAATTTTGTTTTTGTTTCAAATGTAAGTCAGACGAGTCGTTTTTGTGCTCGTGTTATGAAAACAGGAAGTTAACATACACATTTTTCCTAAATAAATTTTTACGAATTGAATAATAATTCAAATATATAAACGTAGCTAAAATCTGTTTTTGCACTTAAAAAAGTTCATATATACGAAAATCTAAAGATCTGTGTTCTCATTTTCTGATCTTGTTCCTTCTACAAAAGAAATTTAAAGGAATTAAAAATTTCATAATTTATTTAAAACTAGATATTACTATAAAATTGGTCTAAAAAATTATGTTTGGGAAGATCCAAATCCTACAAAAGGGAGTTTTACATTTGGTTTTTATAGATGTTTTTTGGCGCACTCAGTTAAAGATCGACTGGCTGGTCGACTAGCATTTTCTCAGTTTCGTATAATTAATAGTTATACCTGAATGCAAAATTTTACGATGATCGTCTCCGTCCTAGGTATGGCTTTGAAAATAATTTTAAAATTTATAAACAAATAAATGAAAAAAAGCAAAAATTACAATATCAAATCTTATTAGTTAGTATCGGTCTATAATTGATCATATTTCACATATAAAGCTTAATTCCGAAAATCAAAATGCTAAAATTCCATTTAAATGATAATATCATATGAAAGTTTTGTTTTCTGTTTGCTTTAAAATTTCGTAAAAATCGGTCCGTAATGCACTATCCAATCCGGAAATCACTTTAGACATTGTTTTTATTTATTATATTTAATTATCTTTCTTTAATATTTTATTATTAATCCTTGTATTAATTCGTTTCTTTTTATTGGGTTTTAATAAAACTTGTAAGCTTGTCATTGGTCCATATACAACATCATGGTTAGTAATGATAAATGTATTTCATTTTCAATGTACAATATCACAAGTTATAAAGCAAAAATTTTAAGATACAAATTTTTTCGTGCGCACTCAATAGTTTTATATCAAGTTAAATATGCTCTCTGTTGTTTTTATTGCATTTAGCAGGTTATCTGAACACTCTATTTATTGTCATGTAATTTATTATTATTTTCTTTCCTTTTAGGACTCTTCTTCTGAGAAAAATTAATGATAAAATTTCTTTATTATAAGTAAACTATTTTTAAAAAATTAAAGTGTAATTATATTTTAGAAACGTTCCAAAAAATTGACTTTGATCCTTTCACACCTTTTTATAAAAATTATAAAAAATTATATATATATATATATATATATATATATATTATATATATATATATATATATATATATATATATATTACATATATTATATATTATATATATATATTATATATATATTATATATATATATATATATATATATATATATATATATTTATTTACATTTCGAAGAAATTTAAATTCTGGATTTCATTATTATGAGAAAAATTATGGTTAAAATTGTTGATTTATTAACTTAAAAATACATATTCACGTACATATTTCTACTTTTGAAGTGGTGAAAATTCAATTTTTTTTTTAATTACTTTCCCTCAACAATAAAAGAAAATTGTTTTCATCCTTTTGCTAGAACTAAAATTTTAATTGCTATATTTAAATATTCATTTACTTTTACATAAAAAAGAACATTTTATTCATATTATAATTTCGAATGAAATTTAATTTCAATAGGTAGAAAACAATTTGTTTAGTGTATTTTTTCCTTAAGTTACTTACATAAGCTAATTATAATTAGGCCTTAATTAATGTATATGTAATAGATTTAATTACGAAAATTTTTGATAAATCGATTAACTGAAAAAAAATTAAGAAATATTAATATTTTTTGTATGTTCTGTAAACTTTTTTTAAAAAACTCAAAATATTTTAAAAGTTTTATTTATTTTAGGTCTGTTCGTTTATATGATATTTTATTAGTTTTGTTATTTTTGCAAATATTTTACTCGAAAAGCGTTTCTGTACAAATAAAAATAGTAAAAGTAGTAAACATTTTAGGAGAAAACATTTTTTGTCTTTTGCTATATTTTACTAGAATATTTGGTACGAGTAAAACTAGTAATTCTCAATAGGGAATATGATGAGTAAGTGGAACATTGGCACATCAGACTTTTGTAGAACGTGCGATGATGTTGAGGAGCTAGAGACAGTGGAGCACATACTCTGTCACTGCGTAGGGCTTCAGCGTAATAGGTTGAAGTGGTTTGGAAGCCATTCACTACATGAACTAGGTGAGGTTAATGGCAAAGGACTTGTCAACCTCATAGGGTTTGTAATGGGGATAAAATGGCTTAGGAACAATCATAACTGATTGATTGGGTATAGGTTCCACTTTTCTTTTTCTTTCTTTCATAAAGGGATCACAATGGGCCGTTCGGCCTCTGGGTGTAGGCGTGAATGCGCCACCCTTTCCAACCTAACCTAACCTAACTATATTTCTATTTCTATTACATTTCTAATTTAGTAATTTAGGAAAGGTCCTTGTATGAGACTTATGGTCAATTATAGACCAATACTAAAAAAATTGAAAAGGTGGCTAAAGGTTACAAAAGATTTTATTTTTGGTGAACTCTGCCACATTTAAGAAATTTATTTGTAGGAGTCAAACCCTATTCTGGGAAGACTTTTGGATGGAAGCTAGGTAATATGATGGGCGGATTTTGAACAATAGTCTTCGTTCCTGTATTATACAAGTTCAAATTTTACCAAATTGCATTCAATAATCTTCCAAATCTATCAGTGGTTTACATGGACGGACATACGTACAAACGGATAAAGCTAAATCGATTCAGCTTGTAATTCAAGCCGATTTGTATACCTTAAGGTAGTTTTTGTCAGCAACAGTAAGATATAAAAATGAACAGAGCAATAAGAAATAATAATTCTATTATTTCTTTAAAATATTCACAACATGATGTTTTACAATCAGACCAAGAAACTGAACAGTTGATGATATTCAAAAAGGCTGAAAACTAAAAAAAATCTATAAGAAAATTTGTGAAAAATTATCTACAAAGGAATATATGTCCGCAATTTCTCTTTAATATAAATAAAAAATTAAATAAAAATTTTACTTTTTTATTAACAATAAAATTTATTTTACTATTTTCGTTTTCTTACTTTTTCAAATAAAAGTTTATTTTTAGAATTTTTATTTAAGTTCTCTTTTTTACTAGTTTCGCTAGAATTTCAAACGAACAAACCTTTTATTTTCTGGTCTTTGTTTATTAAAACTAAATTTAATTCAATTAAATTTAAAACTTAAGTGATAAAAAATACCAAAAAAAAAAAGAAAAAAAAATATAAAGACAAAATATATAATGATTTATTAGAAAAGTATTATCTCTTGTAAATATAAAGTCAATTTCCACAAAATACAAGTTAATACCACTAATTTATTTGTGCTCAGAAAAGTGTACACAAACACTGAAACAAGTACAAGTAAATCGCACAAATTTGTAGTCTTGTTAATTTGTCTAATGAAATTTGAAATTTGCTTCGTCAAATTAAACAAGAAAAAAAGTCGAGTGAAAAAAACCTATAGAACAAGAAAATTGGACTTATAAAAAATTCTGAAAAAAACTGGCAACAGAAGCCGTTAATAAAGAAAAGACATTTGTGAGACACTTGTGTTAAGGTTGTCAGAACACTGATACACACACATATGCATACATATATACATATGCCTAAAAAATGTAAATGTATATTAGATATTTTCATGTTTGTGTGTAAAAGTTTGTGTTTTGGAAGAGACACTGTTGTTATAAAATTTTTGAAAAAAAATTTTTTTTCATCATTCGGCTTAAGATTGATGAGGACATTAGCATCATTGTCAAAAATTTATTATTATAAAAGACAGCAAACAAAAGGAAAAAATACCAAAAATTAACAAATGAAACAGTAGATCTTTCAAAGCGTCTACGAAAGAAAAATAATGTAATATCGAAGAGAAAGACAAGTTATTTGATAAGACATTAAGTGGCTGCCTTTTTTCCCTATACTAAACGTTTTAAATTTGTAATGTTGACATTTTAATTTTGTTGTAAAAAGGAAGACAAAACAGAAAATGTATTAAATTCACACACATACACTTAAGGGATTAAGGAAAAGGAAAGCAAAAATAAAAAATAAACTCTTAAGATGGAGTAACTTGACTTTAAGCTGTACCATTTTCCTAACAAATCCCTGAGTGTAGAAGAGGCTGTATCAAAGAGAGGGGGTTTATTAATTAATTTATTACATACAAATTTAACAGTTACAAATGCGACTCATGTGAAAGGAACCATTTTGTTTTGTTGCATTGTTACCATACGATTTATTCATTTGCTTACACAAACACATGTTTGTTTTGTATGGATATTCAGGTACAGACGAGAGGATGTTGTTTCTTGTGTTTTCTATATAATATAACTATACCGTTACATACACGATTAGAAAACACCCTTAAATTTTATCGTATTTTTTGTTACCAAAACTTAATTTTGTTGTTATTTTTTGTTTGTTATATTGCAAACGACATCTTGAGTACATAGGGAATGATACGAATATACTGTTACCAAAAAAAAAACTATTCGACATGAGCGATGCTAATTTAATTAAAAAATAATAAAATTTTATCCTAATTTTTAAATAAAAAATGGTTTAAAATTTATTATAACATAAGTATTCCACTTCATACTTTATGCTTCGAAAAAATACAAAAATTCAATTTTTTAATGACATGTAGTTTTTTATTTTCACTTTATAACCTTTTTTAAGCGTTTTGATATAGGTTTGCTTCATTGCACTTTTATTCGTGAAATTCAGACATTTCTATTTTTTAATAAAAACTCCAGAAATGTTCTTTTATACTGACATCTGGTGATTATAATGTGTTTTTTATTATCTGCATGCAGTTATAGAGAAAGCTAAGCTTTATATTTGTGGCAAAAAGCTTTGGGTTATTATGCTGGAAACATAAATCGGTCGGAAATTCCTAATTTCTCAGCATTTTTATGTAAATTTTATTTTAAAATATCTATATAATACGGATATTCCATTATTCCATCTATAAATACTAATACCTACTCCAGACCCTGTCACATACCTCCTAACAACCTCGCTAAAAATTTCGACTTTAACTGAAGTTTCTTTTTTTTTTTTTTTTGAGTCTTTTATTTCACAAAATCCCAATAAAATGATGTTAAATCATTTAAAACACATGCAATTGTTATCCTAGTTGTAAAACAAACAACAAAAAAACATAAGAAAATTAATATAGTTATCGGAAATAGACAAATAACCAACAATACTTTTCTCGCGTTTGAATTAATGTACTGTTGAAAAAGTGGCAGCACTAATTAAAGTTCTATGCATTTGGGAGTAAATATTACTAGAACTCTTGTAGAAGGAAACGCATACTTCAAATAAATTTTTGTCATTTAATTCGAAATAATTCAATAAGTATATAAATTATAACGAAAACATAAGAAATGAAGTGGTATGTCGAATACTTATTTTTGCCACTGTACATATGTACATTTATATAATAACAAATTCTATGGACTATTTCCAACATTTTCAAAACTGCAAGATGTATAAATTTCGAGTTCAGGATTTAATATAAACGCCTTCTGAGATACGGTTCTAACGCTTATAAATGCCTTAAATATATCAATCTTTTAATAAAATTCGGTCTAAATATGTTTAATGTAAAATTTCGGAAAGATCAGAATTTAATTGACAATATATCCCAATTAGAGTTTGAAAATCAGCCCATAAATGCTGAAATTAAAATTTTTACCAATTCAGTTGGGAATGGTTTAGCACTATATATATGTGAAGTATAAATCTTAAATATTTCTGAAAATATTCCCGGTCAGAAACAGAATATAAACATATGGTTATACCCTAACGTGTAGTATTTTTATTGTTTAGATCGTTAGAGATTTTGCTCTCAATTGTAAGCATACACACATGCGATTTACACACGCATGTGTGTATGTATGCATTTATGTATGTATGTATGTATGTATGTATGTATGTATATTAGACTGCACCAAAATTTACCAACTTTTGAATTTTCAGCGCAACTCTCCCTATAATCGTTGTTTGTGTGAAATACTAGTGACATCACTAACCCATGCCGCATCGGACCTGAAGTTAGTATAGTTCGTTTATATGGGAAAATATATTTTTTTTACAGTTTTTAGACAAATTTAGTTATTAATTACTTTGCTTTGTAACAAACTGTTAAAAAATCTCAATCTAATTATCTATCAAACAAGACATAAAAAGAAGAAATTGGTTAAAAAATGCAAAAAAATGCGTTTTTGCCTAAATCCGCAGGATTCAAATCACAGGTACGGCTTAGTCATACAAGGTATTGACTTAATTCTTCCCTTATTTTATTTTATATAGTGTTGTTTATAAACTTGCATAGTTCTATCCGAACTTTTTTGAAATTTGTTTAACAAAATCTTTTAAAGTTTAAAATTGGAATTTTGAGATAGTCTTATAAAAATCTACATTTTTTAACCAAGCATGGAAAGGGGTTTGAATTATCCTGGAAAAACAAAAATATATATTTTTTTTTTGTAATTATGATTTTAATTTAAATAACAATAGCATTTAATTTAAGCATTTCTTAAAAAATGAAAAAGTTGTTTACACAAGTGGTCTAAAACTTAATAATAATATATTTAATATTTTTTAAACGTTTTTTTTTCTTCTTTTTTGTCTTGTTTACGATTAAGTGTTTTTAACATTTTGTTACAAAGCAAAGTATTTAATATCTAAATTTGTCTAAAAACTGTAAAAAAAATCATATTTTCCCCATATAAATGCGCCATTTAAACTTATAGATATCCGATTTCACTAATGATTCACACTATATATTGCTACAACCCAATGAACGATTCTAAGGGGAGTTACGGTCAAATTTCAAAAGTCGGTAAATTTTGGTGCAGTCTAATGTATACATAATAATACTGTATAGTATAGTATGTACTATTTATTATTCCTTTTCTTTTGGCTGTTTCCCCCACTGCGTTTACTTTTGCATTTTTTATATATTTTTCCCTTTTATTTTTTTCGTTGGTTGGTGATCCGTCATCTTGTCAAAATGTATTACCCGAATTAAGATTTTTATTTTTTTCTTCTTTTTTTTGACATTGAATTAACACGTACATACGAGTAAACTATTTTGGAAAATATCCACCAGAAAAAAAAACCAATAAGAAAATAAGAAAAAAACGCAGATGTACATTTCGACTACTATTGTTAGGAAAACAATGGTCTATCATCAAGTGTAGAAATTTATGTTAAAGTTTATTTATCGAAAACGAAAATTTTATTTATTTATATATATTATACAAGGGGTGTAAGAACACGAAATGTATATACATGTGTAAAAAAAAAAGAAAACTTTAAGAAACTTAGAACATTTACATTTGAGTGGCCATGGAAACTTTCTATCTTAAGTATATATATTTGTTTGGGGTGTGGTCAGAAATAGATGTTATATAATTTATAAGAACAAAATGTCGTGCATTTTACAAAAATTATCATCATGTATGCTGTACGCGGGAACAGAATGAATGTAGGCTTATTAGAGTACTCATTTTATTTGACTTTTTAATTGTTCAATTATTCAAATAACTCAAAATTGCTGTTTTTACATTAATCGAATAATCGAGTAAAGTTTTTAAATCACTCGAGTTACTCGTTTTTTAATGTTTATTAAAAACTAAAACAAGCATTTTGTCTTTTTTAGTGTTTTATTAAAAAAGAAAACAAAAACACGTAAGAATGATATAGTCAGCCAAAACCCTACACCATTTTGTATGTCGATCGAAATTCGTGGAGAGGTCTTATATTAGACATGTGACCAATTGTGGACCGATACTTTCACTAAGTGTAAAATAAAATATACGAATACAGTATATTAATTTATATGAATTTATGCACTTTAGAATTATTCCCGAACTTATATGGGAGCTATGAAAAATTACGTCACTGTGATTTCTACTTATATATAGAACTCATTTGTGTCGATTAAAAACTTGATACTAACATTTGTATGTGATTTATACATGTTAAAGTCGATCTACATGAATTTTGGCACAAAGATTGATAATTATACAAACCTTCCTTATACCGAATACCATTAAAATACTGCTATATTTAAGGCATTTATGACCGTAAGACCCCTATTCCGTTAGACATTTGTATGGGGGCTAGGTGAAATAATAGATCGATTATAACTAATTAGGCTTCGTCCTTGTGCCAAAATAATTATTCGTACCAAATTCCATACAGATATGTTTAAAACTGCGACTTGTAATTTGTTCACAAGGCAGCCAGCCGACCAGACGGACATCATTAAATCGACTCAGAAATTGATTCTAAGTCGAACGGTATACATTAAAATGGGATTCCGAAGTTTTTTTCTGTGCGTTACAAACAT
Organism: Protocalliphora azurea; assembly: GCA_932274085.1. Classification (NCBI taxonomy): domain Eukaryota; kingdom Metazoa; phylum Arthropoda; class Insecta; order Diptera; family Calliphoridae; genus Protocalliphora; species Protocalliphora azurea. The sequence continues at coordinate 106,738,007 of OW026519.1, read as the reverse complement.
CAGCACAAACGCATAATACCCCAATAGCGTATGGTGTTGTATGGTATAACAATGTTTACAATTAACTTTAATAAAACATGAACATTCATTAAAACATCAAAAATATGATTACATTAATTGGGATCGCTTAATTCACAAATAATTAAATTGCTTTCAAAAATAATATGTAATTAAAATTTATCTATCTTTCTCTTGTATTCTTGTAAATCCATGTTTCTATATAATAATAAAATTCTGTTATAAATAGATAAATAAATCGACATAAGAGTATCACCTAAACTTGTTAATATTCGGATATATAATAAGGCACATTTATTTCGAAATTCAGAAAAAATCTGAATTATTTTAGATAATGATAAAGAAGTTCTGCGATTCTTAACATAAAGTCTAAGTTTATTACTTCTCATTCCCTTCTGTATCACAAATTTCATCCAAGTCATTATATCATCCAAAACAGACTGAGACTCTATTGGTATATCAACTCCATACTTACACATATCGGCTGAACTGTCATACTTATGCACAATCAAGTTCAAAATTTTCCAATTTCTTTCTTATGGAAAAATGAATATAAAAGGGTGTATCTCAAATTATCTCCTAAATTAAAAAACTCAGATAACATCAATTACGCGAGTTACGAAGTCAACGTCAATATCATTTTTGAGTCAAGATCACGTTGTATCGACATCAACATCACTTCGACGCTAATGTGGTATTCTCTAACAGTATTGAGACGACGTCTACTGTTTATCGATAATTTAATCAAACAAAAAACACATCACTAATTTTTGTGTCAGCTGATTTATTTTGCCGGATATTTAAACATAAATTTTGCCGTCAAATATAAAATTCCAATTTAAAATTGTTTTTTATTTAATATTCTGATTGAAGTTATGAGTAAAAATAACAAAATCTTATATGGCAAAAAGGTTCCGACGGATTTTTAATATCGGACCACAAAAGCAGATTTTGGATTGTATCGGCCTAAAATTAAAAAGAAAAACTCTTTTAAAAAATGTTTAAAACTTTTTTTGTAGTAATATTAAGATTTTTATCTGAAGAAATTGCAACAGTAAATAATTTTGAAATTTTTCTGGGACTCCGGTTGCAATGAAAGTGACAATTTTTTTCCAATGAATAAATATTGCATTTTACAATCATACTGAGAAATAAACAAAGTTTTGTGATTGGATGAATGTTATATTCTTATGATTCCTATTTCTTGATTTTAAAATTGTTCTCTTGTGTTATCTTTTCATTATACATATATATTTTTTATTAAATTTTATTTACTTTTTCACTTTTCTAAAAATAATTAAAAATAAATACAATTAATATCTTAAAAAGCATTATTTATTTATTTAAAATCTTGTAGTCGTCATCAAATTTGACGTGGACAAAATAAAGAGTCGTTTCAACACAATTTCGAAGTCGACATTTTATAACAGCACGTCTAGACATAACATAATATGCAAGATTTTTGTGTCAGAGAGTGTCAATTATTTCACGTGTAGATTCAAATATTAGTATTATAAGATGTATTATGAGACTGTTGTGATGAGATTTCTCTACACAACCATCTTATAAGATGAACTATCAAAAAAATACACATATACGAAAGTTTGTTTGTGTGTGTGCATGTGCATTTTGGAAATTACTGAAAAACAATGTTTTTTTTTTTTGTAAAATTGTTTCCTTTTAGTGTTAGTTTTAAACGTTAAAAAACATTTGTATAAAAATTGTGCTAAAGAAGTGCAAATTGTTTAAATAAAAAGAACATGTTTACTCTGTAACTGATTGAAAATAATGATATCTTATAGGATTTATTAGAATACGTGTACCCCTTATTAAAGATTTCACATAATATTAACAAAATGGTTTCTCTACTCTGCCGGCGTTATCTCAAATATTATATCAGCGTTAATCTCAATTGTAGACCTGGGGTAAAGAATACCAAAAATAATTCAATAGTCATCGATAGGTGTCGATAACGTCAACGAGAATACTCGTACCAATTTGCCACCACATAAGACGACGTCGTTTTGTGTAGACAACGACAACTAGAATAAGGGTGAATATATGTAATATGTTTAGTTTTAACCTTCCTAATTTATTTTCTATAATTGTTTAATTTACTTTTCTATAATTTACTTTCTCATCTCTACTTTATTGTTTATTATTTTCGTTTTTAATGTAACTGTTAAAACTTGTTTTTCGTTATTTAAAGAATTCCTGACTAATAAATAATTTTTGAATATTAATAAGTTTTTTATAGTCTTGTAAGAATCTTTAAAAAATAAATTTAAATTTTTATTAAAATAAAAGATTGTGTTGTAATTTAAATTTATATAGACAAAACAAACGCCAAATTTTTGCCTGAATTGCAGATAATTTTTTATCTCTAACAATTATAGGGAAAAGCGTGTATCCCCAGCAAAAACTTTTTGATTTTCTGTAATGGCAACTACTTATTAAAGTAGTTTATTGGTAATGAGGCGTCATTATTATTTGCTACTCTATATTACATAAATAAGTACTCAATAATATAATAGCACAATAATAATGCAATCACGTGGATCAGTTGGCTGTAGTGCTGGATTAATAATCAAAAAGTTGTTGCTTCAACACTTGATGCTGTTAGTTTTTTTTAACAGATTGTTTAAAAATAACTATATGAATCTGTGGACAACTCGAACAAAAATAATTAGTTATTCAGGCAAAAAATAAGTAGTTTATTTTTGTTTCCATTTATACCTCCTATCTTCCCAGGAAAGCAAAGTTTTTGCTAGGTCATAATAAAACATTTAAAATGTACTAGCAAAAATCAAAATAGAGTCTTTTTTCAAGCAACGTCAAGAAAAGTTGTCAGTGCTCGAGCGCTGACAATTTTGTTTTAACACTGCAATAATACTTTCTACAGTCTACACTAGTCATTTTTATCGTGACAAAAAAATTTACGTTTCTCTTGATAAAATTTTCTTTGCTATAGACTCGACGCTAAAAATAAGATAATTGTCCAATAGCTAAAGTTATTAACAAAGAGAAACACTTTAATAATTGTTTTTAAAATTAGTGTTTAACATAAATATTTATAAACGCTTTAATATATAATACAAATATCTATTACCGATACTAAATATATAAAATAAAGTTATTTTTGTTTTAATAAATATTATTTATATAAAAAAAATTAAAAGTATAGCTTTCAATAAGAATCAAAAGTCTAATTTCAAAATAAAAATCTTTTTGAAATAGAAAGGAAAGTAGATGATATAAAATGTCGTTTTTACTCTCACTGTGTATTTTAAAAAAGTGAAATAGTTGCAACTAATTTAATATAAAAGACAAAGGAAGCAAATAGAAAAAAACAAAGCATAAAACAAAAAAACAAAGACAATAAAAAATACTTGCAACTGAGAGCAATAATAACAACAACTTAAAATTATTTGAAAACTAATAAGAAATCAATCAAACATGTAGTCGACTTGGGCATTATCAATGACTGATATTTTAAAAGATGCTCAAAGATTACATGAGATTCGAGGTGATGTTCTTATGCATTAACACCTTTTTTTAAGAGAGTCGAAATCCTGATTATATTTATCAGAGAGTGATATTGAATAAGCTACAAGGAGAAGCCTTGCATGTTATGAGAACTTTAGGAGTAAATCCAAATTGGATGGAGGCGAAAGAAGCTTTAATATGTAACTTTCAAGTAAAAGAGACATATTATCAATTGTATCAAGAGGCTTTTTAGGCAAGAAATTTTCATATTGAAAATTATTATAAAACTTTAAGGGATATTTTAAGTAAGATAAACGGGAATATGAATATATATACATATTTTTTTTTTTACCAACACTTCTTTATTTGCAATCTATTTTACAATTTAAAATAATAAAGAAATTATTTAATATGTAAAAATTTAAAGCTTAACTTATGATATTGAGCCTCTATAAACTTAATAAAAGAAAAATTACATTAATATATTTACATAAATTGTAGAATTAACATACATATTTACATTTACATTTTCATTTTCATTTTCTATAAGGGAGGTCAAGTACATGAAATCGTTTTAATCTACGAATTTCATCATTTAGTATCATTTATTAAGTTAATAGCTAACACATTTGAATGGTTACTAAAACGGTTGAGATATCTGTCACTATAACGCGCAATTTCTTTTTTGACCATTGGAATTTTGAGATCTTTATGAATGTTGATATTTTTAATAAACCATGGAGCATTTGTAATTAAACGTAAGATTTTTAATTGACATCTTTGCAATATCTCGATATTCGAATGACTTGTGGTTCTACATAGTTGAATGCCATAAGTCCAAATCGACTTCAGGATACTTTTATATAATAAAACTTTGTTTTCTAAATTTAGTTCCGTTGACGGTCCTAATAACCAGTACATTTTTTTGGTTTTGATTTTTAGTTTTCACGTTTGATTTGTACATGTTTTTCCAAGTTAGTCTTCTATCAAGATGAAGTCCTAAGTATTTCACGTTATTTCTTATTGGAATTGGAGATCCATTTATAAATAAAGGTGGGCAATCATTTTATCTTAAAGAAAATGTAATTTGAACTGATTTTTGAGCATTGACTTTAATATTCCACTTTAATAACCATTCTTGAATTAGATTTAATTCTTCCTGAATCTTTTTAGAGGCTTCCGTTGGTGATTCACCAGATGCTAGTATAGCGGTGTCATCAGCATAAGTGGCAATAGTCAGTTCATCTTTTGTGGGCATATTAGATGTAAAAATCGTATAGAGAACTGGTCCAAAAACTCTACCCTGGGGGATACCAGACTTTATTATAGCAAAATGTTAGATTTCTTCATTGATATTTGATGCTTTTGGTGTAGGTACGGCTTAAACAGCAAATAGTATGGCGCGAGTATTAGTGTTTAATTTGTATATCAGTCCATCATGTCATACTCTATCAAATGCTTGCTATATACCCAAAAAAACAGCTGAACAAAATAGTTTTTGCTCTAACGCATTAGAAATAACTTCAACGATTCGGTGGCATTGCTCCGGTGTGCCATGTTTATGCCTAAAACCAAATTGGTGTTCTGGAATATATTTTTTTTTTCTTCTAAAATAGGAAGCAGTCTTTTAAGGAAAAGTCTTTTAAACATTTTTGAAAGCGTAGGCAACAGACTTATACGTCTGCATGAAGAGACTAGCTGTTCAGGTTTATTGGGTTTTAGTATCATTATGATTTTAGCATATTTCCACTGTGATGGAAAATTATTTAATTTGATCACAGAATTAAAGATTGTTGTAAAAAAAATTAAAGCTTTCCTTGGTAAACATTTTAAAACTTTAAAGTCAACGTTATCATATCCTGTTGTTTTTGAATTATTAAGCATTTTTATAGCAGTTTGCACTTCATTTGGCGTTATATGCTTAATAGGTCTGTCCATTTGGCATGGTACATCAAGGAATTGAATAATTTTTTCTCTCTGAATAGGGTTTTTTAAGTTATAAGCGTCAAAAGTTTCTTCTAGGTGGCTTTTAAATAAATTTGCTTTGCTTTTATCACTTCTATGCCAATCCCCATTTGTATCTTTTAGTAGTACATTTCTTTTGGTTGGTATTTTAAGATACTTTGTATCAATCCAAAGGCTATGTTCATCATTCTTTGTAACATCTAATTTATTTAGGAAGTTTTTTACTGAGTTGTTTTTGTAGTCCTTTAAACGATTTGTAAGGAGTTTAGTTATTATATTCAAATTTACTTTATCTAAAGGGCTTTTTGTTCTATGAAATATTCTTCGCAGATACATTTTGTATGCTATAAGTTCTCTTATTTCTGTATATATTCTTACATTTTGACCACGATTTTCAGTCTGTTGTAGTTTTGCTAGGAATGCTGCATCATGAATTAAACAATTAAATGACTCAATTGCATCTTCTAATTTACATCCTGTTGTAATTCGAATATTTAAATTAAGATTTTGTTCTATCCAGTTGGTATAAATTTTCATATTTGAATTTGAGTTAAGAATTTTAACATTTCTTTCCACAGTTTGAAGCACTGTGTTAAATGTGACAATAATAGGATTATGGTCAGAACTTAAATCGTCACAATCTGCAATCCAATAACATATCAGGAATTCCGTTATAAATAATAAAATCTAAAAGGTCAGGTATTTTTAAGTGATCACTAGGCCAATAGGTGGGAGTTCCAGTGGATAAAAAAGAAAAAATGATTTTTCGTAATACATTTGTATAATTCTCTACCTTTTAGATTAATTAAACGAGATCCTCACAAAGGGTGTTTGGCATTAAAGTCACCACCAACGATGAATGTTCCACCAATGTTTTTAAAAAAGTCTTCGTAATGTTGGCATTTAACAATATGTTTCGCTGGAAAATTAATTAAAAAAAATATTTATATTTCTGTTGGCACATGTAATTTTAATACCATTAGTTTGTAAGTATGGTTTTCTTATAGGATCTAAAATTTCATATTTAATATTTGAGTTCATTAAGATTGCTGATCCTCCGTGGACTCAAAAACTATTAGGGATGATTGCTGTTATAATATCGTAATTACAGATTTTAAAAATATGATGAAGAGAAACCTATTGAGTTTAGTCCATTACATGCAGAAAAAATAGTATTGAAAACTTTTATAAATAATATTGATATAAATTTAGCTTCTGCAGTTATTAATAGAAAAGTTGAAAAGTTAATAGATGCTTTTCATTTGCTTAAAACAGAAGGTTTAATTAGAATTGAATTTAAAGAGAAAAAATACGAAATCAACCGATAAATTAATAACCATAATAAACAGAATAAAAAAATAAAAAACATAAAAATAACAATAATTCAACGGAAATTGCCAGAATTATTTTTATCTAGTAAATAATAAAAATCTAGTAATCAATCTATGAATTATAATAGTGGAAGCTCTCAAATTACATTACAATCAAGAAATGAGAACTTAAATATTTAAGTTGATCATATTGAAGAAGGAGAAGAAAATAATGTAGGTGAGGAGCAGTTAAATTTTCATACAATGGCCCACATAGATCACTTCCAATAGTAGAACTTACTATTGGCAATGAAAACATAAAGGTACTTATCCAGTGTTAGATCACTAAAAACTACACTAAAAACAACTACCAAAGACTAAAATTTAAATTTAGAGATATCAAAATTATTGCATTGATTTCTTTATTTTTTTCTGACTGACTATGAAAAAATAAGAAATACTGGGAGATTGTTAACAGCTTTACTTTATGAAATATACAGTTTTATTATTTTGACAAAAAATTAATACATATGTTAAAAAAATTTCTATCGAACACTTTCAAATGATCTTTTATAAACTTTCCTTGAATGAACGAATTTAGGTAGATCTCGTTGCAAACTCCAGCAGTAGTCTACCTTAGGTCTCAGATTTCATATTTGACACTTGAATACTTTGTAAAACCACATTGAGGTATCTATTTTAATTTTTTAAAATTAAAAAAAAAATCGTTTTTAAGTTCATAAAACTGAAAATATTTAATTCTTTATGTAATTTTAATTATACATACATACATATCTTTTGAAGTAAAGTCATTAGAAAGACAATTTATTCCTCTTTTAATATCAAAATGCATTTTTTGGAGGAATTTTTGGAAACATTCTCCCCTTCAATTTTTTATTATCTTAAATAAAAGTAAAACTTGTATTATTATTATTATTATTATTATTATTATTATTATTTTGTGAAGAGAAGCCCCAATATTTTTATTATTTCTTTTTTTTCTAAAAAACACTAAAAAATTTTCCCATACAAAAACATATTAATTTAAATATTTTTGTTTTTTGAACTAAAAACATAAACATTTTTTTTTAACCAAAGTTTTTGGTTTATATATGAAAAATTTAGAAAATATGTATTCAAACAAAGTTATATATATGAATAATTTTACTAATTATTTAATTGTCAAACTTTAATAAAATATCTTTTTACAATAATTTTTGTTGAAGAAATTTTTTGAAAAATGCATTTTAAAAATTGCAAATGCGATTCTATATCCAAATTAATTTATAACTAAAATTTTATTTTTGAATTATTTAACTTAAATCAGATATACATAAATACCGTTAAAATATTTTTTAAATCAATTAAATATGATATTTACGTATCTAGATTTACATATTTCAGGTTGTACACTCTTTGAGTAAAACGTACAAAATAATAAAATATTAAAAAAAGTAAATGTTTGTATAAAAAAGTCTTGGTATTTTTTTTTTTTTTCCAAAAAATTATTAAAAATGATAAATATTTCGGTCACAAAAAAATCTAAACTGAATTGTTTAAGTAATAAATCCTTTTTTAGTTCTTAATAAAAAAAATTAATAATCGCAATGGAGTACAATTTCAAAAATGCATTTGAAAAATGCACTTGCATATAAAATGCATTTATTAAAGAACTAAAATTATCTAGTAAATTTTTTATAAAAAAAGCAAATGTAGAAATTTAATGCATTTTAAATAACGAAAAATCCAATAAAAATTATGGAAAAATTCGCCTTTTAAAATAACATGCTTTTTCGATTTTGTAAATTTTTTAATAATTTTAAACCGCGACAAAAAAGATTTTTTTTTTTTTTTTTGATAAAGTTGGATAAATTTTATTAACTTCATAGAAAACATATTTATGAATATGAAGAAAATTTGAAGGCATGAAATCAAAAATTGTACTTTTTTTTGGGTTCTTTAGTGGAATTCATGATATAAAATGTAAATGAAATTTAATTTTGAATAATATTGAATGTTATGTAGTTTATGAAATTACATACATATCACCTATTTTACTGTTTAATTATAGGAAATATTTGATTAAAAAATATTCGAAATTTTAAAGTATGTATGTATGTTATGTTATTTAACTATGTTATATTATTTAACTATGTATATATAAGGTTTTGCAATAATTTCATTTAAAACAGAGTAAAATCAAAAGTATATTTTAAAATATGTCAAAATATAAACTTTGCCAATACTAAAAAATATGCTATTAAGCTTAAAATAAGCGAATTTTTCCCGATAAATTCCTCAGTATTTAGGGTTTCTATATCCCTGAAAACAGTGCGATAATTAACGGAATGTATGTATATAAAAATAAAGAAATAAATCATTTGAAAAAATGTACAAATATACATGCTAAGATTTTATGAATATATACATCCCTATATATATATATATATATATATATATATATATATATATGTATATATAAATATACATGTAAAAAAAATTCAAGTTAGAACTTGTCAAAGTTTGTGGTTGCAATTTGGTTAAAATGGAATATATTCACATAAATTAGAATGTCCCGAAAAACTGTAGTTTGCTATTCTGACGTAGGTAGACCACGCATTAAATGATGGCTTTTGAAGAACTGATAAGCTAGTACATTTAGCTCCAAAAAAAGGTACAAGTATTTTTGGAAATAAAAATCGCAATTTTGATGGGTTGGTTTTATAAATAAAAATCTTTTCAATATTATACCAAAAAAAAAAAAAAATATTAAAAAATGTTTCCCATGGCATACTAACATTAACACTTATTGAGTGAAATTAATTATTTTTTTTTCACAACAAGCTCAAAATTCTTTATTGCAAAATATACTATACCCGTAATTTTTTGCGTCTGGTAAAAAGCTGAAGTTCTACTTTAAATTTAAAATTAAATTTCCGTTTTTTTATTTTTTTGATGGAGAGAGATAAAGAAAATTGAACGATGGCTCGATCTATTCAAAATAAAGTTTTTTTTTTAAATAAATGTTTTTATTTTTGTTTAAGAATTGTTCAATAAATGTTAATAGGATAATTTGCTTTGCGATTTTGACCTAAACATCTCATAGGATGTTTTTATCATTCTTTTACACTAATTAAACTTTTTAAAATATACATAAGTATTTAAACTGCGATTATAAAAATGGAATAAATTCTAGTGTATTCAACTATAATATATACAAAATCGTGAGTTCAAATCCTTTTATTTATACAATTCACATAAATTGAATTAATTCGTAATTGATCGATTTGACGCGTTTAAATTACGAATATTTAATGAGCTTATTATTGGTGTTAATTTATTAATAATTTTTATTTTCTTCATTTTTATTTTTTTGTTATCTAAAAGATATATTAAACTCTTTTTATTAGCAATTACTATTTTATTATTATGGATATATTTTGTGTTTTATTATTTTTATTACGAGTTTAAATAATGATAATAAAGACAACACGCAAACCATAAACACTTCAGTGATGTTTGGATGATTTCGAAGAAATAAAATCCAGCACACAATGGAGTTTTTTTTTTTTTCTTTTCAAAAGTGTAAAGTGAAAATTAATAAGAAAAAGAAAACCAAATAAGCCACACACCAAATATGACACAGGTCAAATATATGGTTAAATGCTTGTCATATACAGAACAAAACAAGACGTTGAAAAATAAAATAAACTTGCAGTTAGATACAATATTGAAACATATTTGACATTAAAAAGTAGAACAAAGACAGAGTGAGTAGAGTGCTAAAATAATGAAGTAGTAAAGATACCTGCTGCTTTGAATATTTCTTTTTTTTTATTATAGAAGGGTCTGCAACAGCGAACATTAGACACTAGACAAAAAGTCTAAACTGTCAGTCACTCAAATTAAAATTTACTAACCTCCACAACTTGTTATTTCAATATTTAGTAGCACTAAAATTATAAAGTTTATTTATTAGAGCATGAGTTAGTGTTTGTGTGTTGAACGGACCCTCCCTCAAGCGTCTTCTATATATTGTTAATTTAGTTGAATGTTTCTAATCATAATCTACACTCATACTTTTAAAGACATACATATTCATATAAATATTTTTATTTTGATACTTTTACTATTTAGTATATTTTTATGAACATTTCGTTTGCTATACTCTTTAGTATTTAGCGTTTTTTTCTTTTCATATTTTAACATTTATTTGATGTGATGTTGTGATATTTTTTGACACTTGCACGCAATGTCATTCTTGGCACTATGAACAGCAACAAAACACACATACTCCACAACCACTTTCCATAGTGTTTAGTATTTTAAAAGTTGGGTCGAGTATGTTTAAAAGTGCCAAAGACTTAAATAAAAATTTGAATTAATTATTACATTTCAGTAAAAAGTGGTTAAATGATAAAAAAAAAAACGAAAAAAAAACCCAAAACTGACCACCAGGAGGAATAAACTTAAAATCATAAAAGATAAATATCTCCTCTGCTAGAAAGAGTCGTCGTACACATCAAAACAAATGTGTTTTGATAGCAAATGTATTTATGTACGAAGTGGAATAGACTATTGGAGGGATTTAAATTAAATTTATTAATTAGGGTAAAGTTTCCCACTCTAAGTTTAAACATTTTTAACAAGTTTTCAGAGTTTGTAATAGATCAACAGTTTACAAACTTAAAGAGAAACAGGTTTAAAGGCAGCGCCTTTAATTTCAGTTTGAGTCTATTTGATCCTATGAAAGTTGGAACAAAGTACTCCTCACAGAGGGAGAGAAGGTTTTAAACCTCCACTTCTGTTACATAGCGTCTGTATTAGACAAGTTTTTATCACGACAAACGTCAAAATAAAAGGTGGTGCACAAAAACAATAATAAGGCGAATTCATTAATGTTTTTTATATATGCAGTTGTACCTTGTATATATTCACGATGATCTTGACTTTTGTATTGATAAAAATTTATCTAGCATTGACACCATGTTAAATATAGTTATGTTAGTCTCATCAACATAGGAAGAATGATAGTGGTATATGGACATGGTGTTATTCATCTTACTAGAGAAAAATTTCTTCACACGTTTGGTGAGACCATGAAATTTGCATTAAGTGAACTACTCAAATGGGCTTGAATTAAAGGGTTGTTGATAAAACCCATCAAAGACAGAATTGGTATTTTATACCAGAAGATACAAAATTTTAATCAGAAATTTTTTAAAGAAAATAAATATTTGGGTGTGATCTTGGACTCGAAGCTCTCGAAGAAACCTAACCCCTTGAATGAAGAAGACCGTATGAGTATTTTATGCATATAAAAAGACCTTTGAGTAAAGATGAGCAGTTTATACCCATCGTTGGATGTACAAAGCCATCATTAGACCGTGCTGTCTATATCAAATACTTCTTTCAAGTCCACTCTACGGCTTAAAGAGCCGGACGAACGTATATGACATAGAACTATCCTACGAAGAGTGGATAATCCAACTTGCGAGAATCTAACAGATTTTATAAAATGAACTTCGGAGGATTTCTAATCACAGTATTTAGTAACGTGTGATCTACCTAGTTTTCTACATAGCTACAATTTTAACGGGCTCCTCAAATAACATAAATATCTTAAAATAAAGGTTCCATTACTCTATCGTAAATGTAAAAATGTAAATTAAAACGTAAGTTAAATGGATGATTAGTTAAAAAACGCGAATGTAGCAAGCACTATGTTATTGTTTTGTATACATCGACATCAGTGATGTCAATTAGACATATTTCCACTAAATATTGTAGTTTAAAAATCGCTACATTACGTCAATCGTTTTTATAAAAAATGCCATTAATTCGTTTATAGCAACAATTTTAATTTTATTTTGCTCTAACCCTAGGGTTTTTTCAAAACATTTTAATAAGTTTTATAGTGAAGAAAATTGCAAAAAAATTGTAAAATTAGATTATTTTTACAGCGATTTTTTATGCCGATTTAGTGTATTAAAATAAAAAGTTGTTAACACATAGATCATGCAAATAACTACCAACAATTGGAACAAGTTTTTTGCGACTTTCTCAAAATTTACCTCCCAGGACATCACTTCGGTTGAAGTGAACAAAATTTGAAGTATGTACTTTTCTTGCTCGTGGTAATCTTCTGATTTTCGTGGCAGATGAAATTATTTTGTTTTTTTAATGTATTTTCGGTCTATAAGATTACACAAAAAGTATCTTTAACTATGTTTTATTAAAAGCAGTATTACAATCAGTGTAGAAGATTTAAGCAATATGCTCCTGAATTGGTTAAAAACTGAATTTGTGCAAATGCAAATTTTCGTGAAGTTTATTAAATTAATTCCCTAATTTAAAAAGTTTTATTCACAGCATATTCTTCTCGATAATAAGACATTAGGACTATATCCTAATGTAAGTGCTGACGACTATTATATATATATATATATAAAATCAATACGTATTTTGAAATGAATATGTTTAGGGAATATATATCACCAAAACTTATGAAATCAGATTATTGTAACCAGTTTGTTGAATACCAAAAAATTTGGACTTTCTAAAGAAAATTTTGCAAAAAATCACGACTACCAATATGTTGCCGGCTTTCTGCTAGACTCAATAACTTTCTTTTCTGTGTATGTCGAATTCAAAAAATTTTACAACATCTGATAATATCAATAAAAATGCAATTTTTCCTCTTAAAGATTTATTAAATATGGTCATGTTATATAAACTTTTAATATAATTTAAATCGCGAATATATTAATAAAGTTATTCAGAATAATGTATTAAAACTTTAGAGGCCTATAAATGTTTACTTTTATCACAACTAAGAGTACTACTGAATTATCACCAAAATTATTCAAAAATTAAGTGTGGTGGGTTTGAATAGAAAGTAAATATATATTAGCTATTTCATTTTTAAAATTTCGAAAATGTAATTTTTTAGGAAAAAATCCATCCATATATACATAAATCTGATCCATATATACATAACTCCCATAAGCCTTAAGTTTCGTTATAATTTTAGTTAATTATTTTTATTAATTAAAATTAAACTACCAACTTAAAACTGACCCTTATAAATTGTCTAATTGTTCTAACATTTCGTGACAAATATTTTTAGGTTATTTTTTCCAAACGTAACTTAAAATTTTGAGAACCAATTTTCGACATTAAAAATTCAACATTTATTACAATGATAAGTGCTTAAAAATACATCGAAAATCTAAAAAGAAAAACATGAACAAACCTAGTGATAAATGTTTTTGAACTTTTCTTTATTTTATGTTTGTACAATAATACTCAGTTAAAATTTATTTCAAAACAGGGTTTAAATTAATTACACCGATCTAATGATCTTATGTTAATAATTATTCTTTTTAATTTCCTAAATTAGTGATTTTTATCTTGAGCTGATTTGTTATGTTAGATAAAGTAAATTGGTTACATTAATAGAAAGTTAAATACGAGTGAAAGATAATTTTTCAAATTCAAAATATAAGTAAGTATTTAAAAATATACTCGCATGTATGTCAAGGATCTTCATAACAACTGATTTGTTGTGAGACCATTTCAAAAATATACGAGTAATAAAATTGACATTTACATATCTAAATTGACATGCATTAAAAGAAATATTAAATAAAGTATTTTTTAGGTTTACTTCTTTAAAAATTTAATTTGATTTCCTAACTATTTCGCCAAAAATAAAAATTCTGAGGAAAAAGGATAATGTGCATAATATTACAGGTAACTCTTGATTTACGCGATACTTCGTTTACGCGATTTCTCTATAACACGGTTCAATACTAATGACTATTTTTGAAATAGGCGATTTTATTTAACGTGAAACTGTTGTATCAGTTTAAAGCGTTTAAACAATAGTGACAAACCTTGAATTGCGTAAAATATAGAACAGTGTTGAAAGGAATTTATTGAAAAAAATAATTATTTAAAGAAATAAACGATACAAAACAAAATAATGTAATTTATAAACCAAATTGCTTTATAGTTGACAGGAAAAAAATTTTTTGATAGATTAAAAAAAAAGCAGAAAAGGCAAAAAATATAACAGAATCTTAAAATCGTCATGAGAATAAAGTAAGAATAATCGAAGAAGATATGTGATTCTAATTTAAAAGATTTAAAAACTATAATTGCATAGAGCAACTTGAATACGAATAAAAAATAATAATATTCATATTATTTTAATTTAAATCAGTTAGCAAATGATGATCATTAAATATTATATATTTTACAATTAGCAAGAAATATATTAAAAAAAAATAATAATAATTTTGTGTTTTTATTTTACGCGATTTTTATGTCCCAAACTAATATTTTTCATTTAATAATTGTTTCAATATATGCGGTACATAAAAATTTTGATCCCAAAATATAATTTTGTACCTATTCTTAACCTTGTTTTAGGCGTTTTTTATTTACGCGCACTTTCTCCGGTCCCAATGAGCCACGTAAGTCGAGGGTTACCTGTTATTAAACAAAGAAATACGAGTACACTAAGTATTAGAGGCACCGACTGGCAGGCACAACGCTAACAAATATTAAAACATTTACTTTGTAATACTCATAACAAAAATTGCGAGTTTTATGTAACATTAGACACATTCAAACTATTTGATGTAGCCACTCGTATTTGAATGTGGTGGCAATATCTTTGTTTGTGTGTGTGTGTGTGCCTAAGAGTGTATTACATAAATAAATGGATAAAATGGAATGGATATCTTATCTTTTATTTACACATTCTAAAATACTTGTATAATTTCTTAATGCGATTTTTCCCTTAGAGGTTTTCTTCAATATTATGACTTTTTATTTACAGGGTGAATTTGGTCAAATAAATGTTTCATATTTACCTAAGATCAAATTTCAATACTTTTACGTTAGAATATATTTTCGTGTGCGAATATTATTGTTATTTTGAATTTTTTTTTTTTTTTTAATATGACGACTAGTGATTTTAACCCGTGGTTATCATTGAAGGAACTTTTTCTTATGACACTAATTCACTTTTTTTGAAGTTCTTCTTTTTTTTATAGAAGATAATAAAAATACATTCACTTGTAATATATATACTGCCTGCCACTTGAATAAGGAATCACATTTTTTTTAACTTTAATTAAGTATATCTCTTAAACTAAAGTTCAGAAAAAAATAATTTTTTGTGCAACCAAATTTCAATGTGTCGGCTTTAGTTTCCTGAAGATATAAAAAATATACTTGTTTTGTTATACTAAAATTATGCATTTATTTAAAGACATGTATTTCTGTGGTACTTTTTCGTGTGTCACTTGAATAAGGAATATTTTAAAACTAAGCAAACTGTAATTTATTTTTAAATTTTAGGTTATAAAAATGAAAGTTATTATCTTCTAGCATTCAAGTAGTAATGAGTACTGCCACCATTTTTAGAAATAAGCTCAAAAATGCGATTTGGCATTGATTTGTATAATGACTCTAAGAAATTTAGCAAAATTGAACTCCATGCTTCCGTTATTGCATCCTTTAAGAATTCTATCATCTCAAATTGTTTTCCTACTTCATATACTTTTCTTGCAAGCCAACCAAAGACATTTTCCATTTGATTCAGGTCTGGTGAATATGGGGGCCAATCCAAAATTTGAAAACCTTGTTGATTAATTCATTGTTTTACTGCTCTGGCGGTATGAATCGGGGCATTGTCGTGTTGGTACGTCCAAGGTATGGGTGCAAAGAAATCATTAAATTTTGGAAACGTTTGCTCCAGAATGTTTTTGTAAGTCGTTGCAGTCATTTTTTTGGATACAAAAACCAATTCTATGGTACCATAATACGAAATGGCACCCCATACCATTATTCCGCCCTCTCGGCTGTGTCTGCGGCTCAAAAATAATTCCTCCTTATTTAGGTGATGGAAGTAATAGTTATACCCATCGGAACCATCAATATTAAACTTTTTTTCATCGGAAAATACAACTTTAAACCAGTTGTCGGACCATGTCATTGCAAACTGTAGACGTTGCGATTTGGTGTTTTTTTGCAGTTTTCGTCGGACTATGTATGGGCAAGACTTTAAAATATGGTGAACTGTTCTTAGACTGGCACTGACTCCACTTTTTTCACGTATTTTTGATACCGACATGGCAGAATTTGATGCAATTCTAAGAATTTTTCATCTTTTTTTTTTGAAGTTGTTGCCATTTTCTTCCGCCCTTTTATGTTTTTTTCCATATCTTTCCATGTTATTTAAATAATTGTATACAACTGCCTTTCCTCTATTAATGTTTTTGGCTATTTGGACCGGATTCTGACCCTGAGATTTCAAAATCACAATTTTTTTTTTTTTTTTTCATAGTTATTAAGAGCCTTACCACGTCCCATTTTGAATAAAAACTACTTAAAAACTATCAAATTAAAAATTCTCTAGCCGTTTATATTGAAAGAAATTCAAATCATAGCCTTCCTGATTAATATTAAAAGAATTCCTTATTTAAGTGACACACGATATAGTACCACAGAAATACATGAAATACAGAAATACTAAAGCCGACACATTGAAATTTGGTTGCACAAAAAATTATTTTTTTCTGAACTTTAGTTTAGGAGATATACTTAATTAAAGTTAAAAGAATGTGATTCTTTATTCTAGTGGCAGGCAGTGTACATATATATATATATATATATATATATATATATATATATATATATATATAATAATTAAAATTGTTGGTTACTTTCCGCAGCTGTTTAAGTTTTTGCTTAATTTAACAGTGCTGGCTATATAAATGAATACGGACTTATTGTGTTTATACATTTAAACAGAAATCCTGTCAAAAGAGTTTTAGGTGTATTATCTTATTTTTTTTACGTTCATAAATGTAGTAAAAGCCACAAACAATGATAATGTTATATTTGGCCATACTTTTTTCAATTAAAAACATTTTGATTCTACTTTAATTTTATTGTTTTGTACAAAACAAGCAAACACGAATTTTGGGCCTGGTCTGATTTTAATCAAACAAAACATTATAATGACCGTTATTTTTCAAATTTTTAAATGACAACTCTTAACAGGCCCAAAAATGTATCGATAATGAAAAGTCAAAAAAAAAAAAAACGACACATCAAAACAAAGGAAAATTGTCTACGGTTTCTTTTTGATTTTGATTTAACAAGAAAAGTATTTTTAGATGTTTTTTAATTATAAAAAAATTTAACAACTGTATACGTTTCAAATGACAGTAGCTGTATGATTGTCTATGTATAATAAAAAAAATGAAACCCTTTCAACCGAGACAATTAAACAAAAATTTATATGAAACCAAAAAACTTACAGAACATTTAAGAAACATTTTGTAAATGACTATTATTAATTTACATGTATCATTTTTGTTGGCCCCATATTTTACTTTTTTTTTGTCTACTTTCAATTTATATCTCATTATTAATAAGAAAAAAATATAAAATCCAGGTAATTGTGAAATAAATGTCTGCCGCCGGCAAATTATAAACACACTCTAACAATTCAGGTGTTAGAGCCAAACAATTATTTTGTTAACTCACACCAACAATTACATTCATACTTGTAATTGTATAAAATTCATACAATTTTCAAGTACCGAATAGTCGCTAGTGATTGTATGTAGTTAGGAGAGTTTCTGGTGACACCTTGTCCAAATAATAAGCCCTTGGGTCTGGTATTCATTTGAAGCGGTCGCTTTGATGGTCAGATCATAAGTTTAATACATTTGATTTATAATGTCAAGTTGAAAGCGTTTTTTTATTATTTATTTAATAAACAATAACAATAACAAATTGTTTTAATTTTTTATAAATGCATAGTGTATGGATATCATTTTTTGGTTGTTAGTGAGGGCAAAGTTTAATTTTAAATAAAGCTATTAATTACGACTAAAATATTATAGATATTCATTAATAAATAGTAACTTATGTTAATGAAGATTTTATTTTAATTTGTCTAGTCTTTGAAAATATAAAATATTTCAAATTTGATTTTTTAATCTGGCACTATGTACACAAGTGTACATAGTGTTAAAAACATTAGGAACTAAAATGGTATTTCCCCTTTGTATTTTTTTACTCCCCAATTATTTTTGTACCTACTTAGTACTTTTGTACATACATTATTGCCAGATAAATTTGGTGCACAATCATTAAATTTTGGAAAAAAATCAAAAGTTAAAATCGTTAAATCCACCATTTGAAATTGTCAAAAAATTCTTAATAAGAAAAATTAGGTTTTTATATGTTAATGAAAAGTAATAAAAATTACATTAATTTTATATTGTCCGCCAATTATGAAAGTCAAGTTATATCTATTAAGTCTAATGAAATAAGAATAAAAATTATGAATATGTAATTTTTTCTGACTCAAACAAAAATAAAGTTATTTATCTTGTCACTTGAAAAGTTAAAAAAACACAAAGGCTTTTTTGTAAGCCAATCGACGATATTTAATTTTGAATGAATCATCAAAAATGCCTTTGATACTAAGCACTCCTATTTAAGGATCTTTAATTTATAAAATTAAGATTATAAATTATAGGTTTTTATAAGAATTGCAAAAGGGTTTTGATCTTTTATAAAATGTTTATTCGCCATTTCATAATAAATGCGTAGATAGTTGAATGGAATATAATATTATAATATTGGTTCCCATAAAGCTTTTCTATTAATGAACCATTTTTACATTGACAAATTTAAGAAGATTTTTATTTTAATTGCTAATATTTAGAATATTTAATTTACTTTCAAAGAAAAATATATAAAAATTGCTGAAAATAGCTCTGAATCTAATTTGATAAAAAACCGTTAAATTTGATAAAAAAAAATCGTCAAATCGTCAACTGGCCATTTTTATAATCAAAAATCGTTAAAGTGGCGATAAATTGTCAAATCTGGCAACAGTGAGTACATACGAGATCAAGCAACTTTGCTTGATATCATTCAGCTGCTTTGTTGTTGTATTAAAAAGAAACGAGGTCAAGTTATAAGAACTAGTATATTTTCTATTTTTATAAAATAAATATTTTAAATTGTTGAAAAATAAAACAATTACTTCAAATATTGTTGCGAAGAAATGTGATTGCCAAAAAGTAGTTTTTGATAATCACATTGACCTGTTTTATTATATTTCTTTATATTTAAACTACTTTAAAACTTTTTACTGAATTATTTCTTCTATCGAATAGTTTTAGTGTTAAAATCATAGTTAGAGTTTTGTTTTTATTTAAATAAAATTTATATTTAATTTTGTTTGTAAACTTCATTCCAAAAACATTTATGTAGGTACAACTATAAAGGTTGTTTTTTTATAAATTCCAATATTTATAAAACAAGAACTAAATTCTTTTATTAATCACTGAACAAAATTAAAATATCACATTTTACAAACAGGCAAAATTTGATAAGAAATATATTTAATATAGCTATTCCTGCCCAATATTTGTTTTGAGGGATTATATGACCGAAATTTTTTTTAACTAAAACTTATATTTTTATGTCGAAAATGATATATGAGTTTCCGAAACAATTGTTGTAAATATTTCAAGTTCAAATAGTAATTGTTTCATATTTAGTTACTTTTTAATAAATAAAAATTATAATTTGGATAAACATTACGATAACTTACATTTAAGTTTTATTCATATACAAAGATTAATTATTTATATACATATTCAATTATTTATCAAAATTTAAAAAAAATACGTGTTAATCGTTTGAACATTCAAATATTTTAGCAAAATTTTAAAAATTCTGGAAAAAAATGTAACCAATCAACATTATGCAAAATTCAAGGTGCCACCATTCCAAACTTTAATTCTGACTTTCACTTTTGATAAATAAAAAAGTATTTTTTTTTTTTTACTTGTACTTTATAAATGTTCAAGTATAAGTTTTTTTTTTTAGTTGACTTATCTTTTGCATCTGGATAATTTTAAATTCTGTAATAAAAACTATTCCTCTAGATTATTTTGTTGTTGTAATTGTAATTTTTTTAATTCAAAAGTGTCATTACTACATTACCCATATCAGAAGATGTCATCCTACTGATATTTCAATATAATACACCAGCAACCATTCAACCAATCAAACAGACGCCATATAATAATATAAAAATATAATAACGGAGATACATTTACAGATATACAGCTTGTACACTGAATACTAGTTGTACGAGTTAAAAATATTTACGGTAAAAGCGATTGGAATACATTGTATTTTTCTTTAAAAAATAATAAAAGATGATTACAAAATTATACCCTGATACAAAAAGAACCTTCTATTTTCACGCGAAAAACCATATTATGTAGGTTGCAGATCTTAATAAGAATATTTTATAAAAATTAATAATTTGAAAAATTATTCATACTGATATTTATTTTAAAAGTTATTTATTTTTTCATCATGATTTTGAACATATGATATAATATTTTAAACAGCTAAGATATTTATAATGATTGAAAAATAAAATTAAAAAGTTGTCGTGTACTTGATAAAAACAAACTCATCGGTTTGTCAAATTAATTTGGACCAAAAATATTTAATTTGGACCAAAAACATTTTATATTTTTCTTAAATTTTAAAGTAATTTCGATTTAATATTATGAAATAATAAAGATAGAAAGATCTTTTAATGAATTTTTTGTTAAGTTGTGGCAAAGTAGGGCATAATTACATGTTACGAAATCAAGTAAAAAAAAAACTTTCTTATACTACATCAGACTCATGTAATTTTTGTATAAAAATAAAAAAGTGCTCTATCCAAAATTATTTTTTTTCTTTTCTCAATTGTTTCTTAAATTTCGAAATATTTTAAATTATTTTTTTTTGTTTGTTTCAATTTAACAAAATGAATTACGGTAACATTAAAATCTATTTAAAATTTAATTAAAAACAGGAAATCTCACACTTTTTCTAACTTTTTTAAGTTCTGAAAGAAATAGACTCTAATTATTTTTTAATCTATTAAATAAGTCTAAGTTCACATTCAATTTTGCTTTCTGAAAAATATATGCAAATTTGAGCAAAAAAAAAAAAAAAAACATATATGGAAAATATTATGTGTAAAAATTAATAATAGTTTTAATTTAAAAATTTTCTGAAGTACTGAAGAACAAAAATTTTGATGCAGTTGATGAAAAAATGTTTTCATATTTGCATTAAATTCTTTAACTATGGTGATGTCTTATATCGAAAAGAATAGTTATTTTATTCTGCAAGAAATATTTAATTTTATTTGAAATACATTGTTATCTTCCCAAAGTATATCTCAACACAATTTGAGACAATATTTTTATTTAGATTTTTGTCTATATAGAAACTTTAGGGTAGGTTTTTGAGCATAAATGGCAATTTGAGGATATATTGAACATTTTTAAAATTGATTTAAAATTATTCACTTTAAAATACTGCACGATGATAAATTCCGGCCAAAAATCAATAACTCTGTTATTTTTCAGTGCAAATAATTTAAATTTGGATTTATTCACAAATCAATGGACGGTTAAGTTAGGTTAGATGGGCAGCTGCAAATGTACCTATACAGCTCACTTGGGTCCTATTGGTCCAATTGTGTTACCCTAATGGATCATGTGAATCCATTTTCACATGTCCAAAAATAGGTTCGAATCGAACCAACCTGATGCACGAAAAAAAGATCTGCTTCGTCTAACATCAATTGCATAGAGATCAGATAGTCCGTGCATGTATGGACTGCCAAATTCAGCAGTACTTATATCCACAAAAGCAGGACAGTAACAAAGAAAATGTTCCACTGTCTCTTCCTCCTCCTCGTTAAAGCAACTTCTACAATAGTCGTTAAAAGGGAGTCCTAGTTTCCTAGCGTGTGCATCAGCAAACCAATGTCCTGTAACAGTGGGTACAATGTATTCCAAATGCCAGGTGTAATCGTAGCTGACACCTTGGCAATCCCGAATGAAACTGGACCGTTTCTGATCGTACTGGGGCCATATCTGTCTCGAGATAGAACATGCGGACTCGTTTGTCCATCTCTGTTGAGCTATTCTCGACAAGTACTGCAGTATCATTGATCTGCAAGATGACAGCGGTATGCCCACTAACTGATTCGTTTTTTCACTTTGAAGAAAGGAAAAAGTTCTAGTTAATTTATCCGCAATAATATTTCCCGGTGTACTTGAATGACCCCTTACCCAGACCAATTCTAGGTTTGAATGTCTCGCCATCTCATTTAAAGGTGTCCGGCATTCATGTACCAACCTGGTTGTCGACTAGGCATTTGAAAGAGACTTAATCGCGGGTTGACTATCGATACAAATTTGAATATTGAATATTTGAATGCTCTATAGTACATTAGCCAATTTACCGCTCTTTTAATGGCTGAGATCTCCGATTGCAGAGCAGTGCAGTGATTTAGCAATTTAAAATAGATGTTCCTCCTATATAAAGACACCACTCCCAACCCCTTCAGAAGATTTGGATCCATCAGTGTAAACCTCAATCGATCCATCTCTTACAGTGGGATCGGCTAAGAAGCCTCTGTCCAGAAAGGGTTTGAGATTACAATAATCAATATTGTCAGGATATCATCCGAGATTCCCAAAATGGTCGCATGGATATAGCTTCTACCGTTATATGCACCTATAGTATTGAGCCTAGTCGCCGACATGATGGCGATTTGTTTGGCCATTAGATCCACCGGCACCCAGTTCATCAGAACGAATAATGCCTTGGATGGTGTTGTACATAGCGCACCTGTAATTAGTAGCGCTGAACTATGCAGAATCTTATCGAAGATTCCGCAAGATGTGGATTTTTCCATCGCTCTCCATCATACTATTGCTCCATACATAAGTATAGGGTTTATCACCATGTCGGAGAGCCATTTAGTATTCTTAGGATTTCCTTATGGCCTTCCTACACATATAAAGGGCAATGTTTGCCTTCGAAGTCCTAGCTTGGGTATTCTGGACACAGGACAGTTTGGAGTTCAGTATTATACCCATGTACTTCGTACTGTCTGACACCCTTAATTCAACTCCATTTAGGCAAGGGAGTGGAAAAGATGGTATTTTGTATCTCCTTGAAAAGAGAACTAGTTCCGTGATTCCAGGATTCACGCTAAGGCCACTAATAATCCATTTACTGAGTAGGCCTAGCGATATCGTATCCAAATATTTTCCAGATACGGCTACCGGAATATCGTCCGCATACGCGACGGTCTTGAACCTCAGGAATCAAGTTCCCTGAGCATTGTGTTGACGGCAATATTCCAAAGAAGTTGAGATAGAACTCCCCTCTGAGGAGTGCCTCTATTTGCTACCATATAGTGGATATTATAACTCCGTTGGTTAGAAGTCTCCATATGATGCTAATAATTGTCTGATATATATTCAGTCTTTCCATAGCCATTTCAATAGCATCCGGGGTAACATTATTGAAGGCTCTTTCTATATCAAGAAAGGTCACTAATGCGTATTCCTTGTGCTCGAGAGCATTTTCTATATACCCTCAACTGTCTTGCCTTTCATATAGGCGTGTGGGAATGCTAACAAAAGGTTAGGGTTGATTGTCTTGGTCTTGAAGAGGAAGGACGATAGACTAATAGGTTTTAAGTCCTTTGGTCTTGTATGGGAAGTCTTACCCGCTTTTGGGATAAAGACCACTTTATACCTATTCCATGAGTCAGGGATATAAGAGCATGATAAGCAAGCCGAGTATATCCGAATCAACCATGGAACTATAACATCAGCATTATACTGTAGGTCAGCAGATATAATGCCATCCTGGCCCGGGGATTTAAAATGGGCAAAGCTGTTCAGAGCTCTTTTCAGTCCATCTTCGGTTATTTGAGTCTGAACGTCATTTAGGTCTGAAACTGGCGCAGGAATCTCCGTTATATGGATGCTGCCAGGAAAATGCGCGTCCATTAAAACATCTAATGGATGGTTAAATTAGGTCAAAGTATGTTAAACTCATACTTGATAAATATCAAAATAAATTAACTAGTTTAAGCGTAAGATATAGTTATAAGCTTTCCAATGATATCGGTTAAGCAGAAGAAGAGTTATAGGCGATTTTTCATTGCATCATTTCATCATTTCTATAACGCATCTAATCAAAATAATTTGAGTTGCTGAGAAATTTCTAAAAATGTGATATTTAATACATTTATTAAAATACTCGTAAACTTGAAAATGTGTATGATATACTTAACTAAGTTAAGTGATATCCTTTTTAATGCGGCCAACCCCTATACGTTTTTTTTCACACTATTACATAACAAAGAGAAAAGGAACTGAAAAAATGTTGAAAATGTTATGGTATTAGCATTGCGTTGTCATTGTAAGGAGGTACTTACTGTTGAAAAAGAGCTGTAGAAGTTCCTTTTTCTGTTAAAAATACATTTGTTTTAACTTTTTTGGAAGTAATTATTAATAACTTTCAAAAACGCTTAGGCTTAATTTTTGGAAGCACTTGGTCGCCTTTTTTGCTGGGAACTTAAAATTATTGGGATAAATTAATAAACTATATAATATATAATAAACCATATAATCTATATAATAACAACTATGTACATAAGCTTGCTGCAACAATTGCTTTAAATATATAAATGAGTTGTCCAACTTAGTTGGGATGACCAAAATTTATTTTATGAACTTCATTTAAAAATTTAAAATATATTTCTTGACCAATCCTGTACTAATTATTTCCTTATTTCTATAGTATATATTATTACGAGTATGTTATATTAGCAGTGTTACATAATTCATATTTTAAATACTAAAAAATCTCAATTTTGGAATATCAGCTGTATTTGATATACATTTACTGTTCAGACCTAATCTCTGAAACCTATTGAAAAAAAATTCTAATCAATTAAAACTTAAGTTAAACATTTTTTATGATCAAAGTAACCACAGTTACTAAATGTATCAAGAAGATAATTTTGTTACCAAAATTTTACATCGGACGATTGACGATAACCCAAATTTCTTAAAAAAGTTGTACATTTCTAAATATTATATGTGGCAAAAGTGCATAACATTTTATTAGAATTAAAACAGTATTTTTTTAAAACATTCAAATTTGCGTTAGTATTACTACCAAACTAAATGTCCAAGCTGCCAAAAAAAGCTATGAGTCATATCATATGAATTGTTTTATAATATAGTAAACAATTCACACATTTTGACGTTTCGTTCAATATCTCTTTTATCATCGTATATATATATATATATATATATATATATATATATATATATATCTTCAAAAACCTACATATATATATATATCTATATGTAGGTTTTTGAGCATAAGTAGAGGTTTTGATGATATATTGAACATTTTTAAAATTAATTAAATAGGATGTCCTCAATAACATTTTTCGAATGATTTTTCACTTGAAAATACTGCACGGTGGTAAATTCCGGCTAAAAATCAATATATATATTTATATATATATATATATATATATATATATATATATATATATAAATATAGGTCGTTTTGAAACAAAACTAAAAACTCATGTTCGTATACCACACAATATTTGTAATAATCGATTTTTATTTTTGAAAAATTTTTAAAAATTGGTTTGTAAAGTTTTTAAAATGATTTTTGTAAGAATGGACTATTGATATCCGTTTTATATGCTACATAACAAATAATAGGGAAAGTATTATGGTAAAAAACCTTTTTTATGCAATTACACAAGAAGTCGTTTGAAACATCTATCGATCTAAATTTATTTTTAAGAATAAATATCGTCAAAAAATAAAAAAACTCTCGTGAATTTTTTTCCTTTTAAATTTAATTTAATTTTAAATTTAAAACTTTTTTCTAAAATTCACCTTTTTCGGACAATGTTGGATGTAGGGTACAAGCCTTGTCTTTTAAACTATGTAAAGGAAAAATATGTAAAGAAAAAAATATGTAAAAAAGCCATTTTTCATACTAATTTCAGAGTGCTGATTTTGAAAATTTTTCACGTCTAGACGAATTGAGATAATCAAAAAACAAAAGAAAATGTCTCAGCATATTATTTCGGAATAGATTACAAATTACATAATATTTTTAAAGTAACATTCCCTCATGCACCTCAGGACTTATTCCTGAAAAACGAAATAAAGTCAAAGCAAAAAATCATAACTTCAAAATTTTGTCCATATATTATACGAAAATATATTTTATTACAAAGAAATACTATTTAATATTGTGATCCTTTTTTGAGTAAGGTAATTTTTTTATTTTTTGGTCCATACAATTTTTATTTTTCGAAATTTGTTGGTGCGTCTCTACATTTACCTAATTATGCCAATTATGGTCAATTTCGTGCTGTCGATGTGATATGCCTTAGCATAACAATAACTCTCAACTAAATTTAACTTAAATTTATGTTTAAATTTATATTTATCACCGTTCTTACATCCAAGATTTATACAAAAATGCAATTTGCTATATAAAAACACAAAAACAAAAAGTTTTTGTTTAAAACTTCGATTTTATTGTGTAAAATAATAAAAGACTAAGTCCACGCGAAAAACTGTTTTTTTAATTTTTCGCTCGTTTTTTTTTTTTTTTTTTTTTTGTTTGAGATTATCTACTGCGTTGACTATTTAGGTCACATCAACGAAGAATGGCGCAAAATACGCATAATTATAACAAGTATTACTCCTTGTTTCAAAATTTTTATTCCGTTGAGTAGCATAGCAAAGCAAAAAATTATGCAACTTAAAGATATTTTCGCATGGGAGCTATGGTTAATTATGGACCGATCTTCATGAAATTTAGTATATAGATTTATACTTATATAAAACTTATTTGTACCCCAATTACATTCGTTAAACACCTCTTCCGGGGTACATATATATGGGGGCTATATGAAATAATGAACCGGTCGTAATCAATATCAATAAGCTTCGTCCTTGTGCTAAAATAATTATTTGAACTAAATTTCTTCAATATACGAGTATCTTTAATATTGCAACGTGTACTTTGTTCACAAGTTTTACATAGACAACCAGCCTGCCAGCCAAACGGACATCATCAAATCGTTTCAGAAAGTGATTCTGAACCGATTGGTATACTTTAAGGTGGGTATAAGACCAATCATCAGCAAGAACGCATAATACCCCAACCACTTTTGATGGTGTAGGGTATAAATATAAAAAATTCCAAACAACAAAGCTGAATAAAAATTAAAATGTATGTAATGTATGATGTATAAAAAGGCTATAGTGTAAATTAAGAAATATTTAATTCATGGTGTTAGTGAGTATGCGTAAATGTTTCTATGCATGTACATACATTTATGTATGTAAATTATGTATAGTCATGAGTCAAACAAGCCAGTCAAACAAAACAAATAAACAATTTAAAATTGTTACTGATCTGGAAGTCAAGTTGCTTGTCATAAAAAATTATTATTGAAATGCCAGTACAAAAGAATGTTACGAGTTAAAAACTGTTTTAAGTTTATTTTTCTTTTCTTTTTGGTTGGGATTGTTAGTTGGTTGGTGCGTTTGCTGACTGCTTTGTTGGATGGCGGGTTGGTGGTTGTATGGATGACTGGATGGATGGTTCAATGGTTGAATGGTTTGTTGGACGCAGGCAACAAGTACACTCATGTAAAGATTATGCGTAAGATACAATTTATGTTCTTCATTTAGAGTTGATCATACTTACGTACATACATATGTACGTACTTACTATTTTAAGGAGCATGAGATATTGATGAAGTTAGTATCTGGCTGTGAGCATGATTGTTTGCTTCATCTGTCATGTCATCCATTGGAAAGTATAAAATGTTCATATTCACTTGTACATATTTACATACATATTTAAAAATGCACCAGAATCATTGTGTTCTTTTTTTAAGGAATAACCAAGAAAAGTTTTAGTTTTTTCTTTTCTTTTTTTTCAAAAATAATCAGTAATCATGATCATAAATGGTAGTAGTAGCATTGAATATTTTATTTATTTTTTTATTTTTATTGGCATGTTTGAGAGTAATCGTATGTACATATGTATTGGCTGGTGATGGTGAGACACAAACTCAGTTCACTTGACTGACTTTTTGGTTATTTAATCATTACATGTCTGCTTGACTTTGGCATCGAGCACTGTGTAGAGATCATAGTATTTTATCTGTGTGTCAGTATGATATTCATAGTATGTGGTGGCTGTTGCAGCAGCAGTTAATAAAGCATATCTTGTAATTAATTAAATTTGTTGTTTGGTAGGAAGTTTTGCCTGCAAAGCAACTGCTTTGCATTTTATAATTTGTTGATATGGTAAATGGAATTTCGTAAAATGCTCTACAATTTATTTTTTTTTTTTTTTTTTTTTTTTTGTTACTGGTGTGAAATAACTTATGAAATAGGGTGTTCACTATTTTTAAACAAATTAGTGTAATAAAGTAACAAGACAGAATTTTGACAAGAAACAACCGATTATAAATAATTACCTCGAATACTTTAAAGGCAGCAGAAAATGTACGTTTTTGTCGCCCTGTGTAATTAGTCTATTTGATGAAAATTTTGTTAACTCTAAACTTAAACCCTTCATTGACTTTTAATCATTTTTTGGAACAAATAAAACTACATATTTAATCAAACTAATTACGTTTTTTTAAATATAATAAAATGAAATATTTCTCTCGCGCATACCTCTGTTTTTGCTTCTTGAATATGGAGTGACGAAAAACCAGCTAAATTAAATAATAATTTCAAATGTCACTTTGAATTGATTCTAAAATATTTGTAAATATGTATTTAATGTTTTTTCTTTTTTGTTCACTTAATGCTAAAAATATTTCCTTTTAAGATATTTATCAAATTTGCAAAAAAGTATTCACGTTTTTTTCTGTATTTGTTCTTATTCTGGTATGTATTTTTTACATAGATTTCAGTTTTAGTTTAGTTTATTTTTAGTGATTCAAGCCAATTCATTGTATTTTTTCGCGCACATTTGACAAGTGACAACTTGACTGCACAAAATTGACAAAATTATCTGAAAAAAATTTTTGAAATACTAAAAACAATCGTACACACTAATAATATGGCAACAACAACAATAATAACAACATTCACTACAACGGGTTCAAAATGTTAAGAAGATGCTTCTACGAGAAGTAAGAAATTTTAAAATTATGAAATGTCATAATCACACAGTCACGAATGGCGCAGAAACATTCTACATACACTTATACTAATGTATTTAAAATGAAATCTAGATACTATATATTTACGTATTTAAGTGTGTGCAAATGTGATTTTTTATATTAGGGAGCTATCTATGTATATTGTGTCCAAAAGTTAATAAGAGATTTTCATATAGAAATCAGTTAAAGTTTTAAACTTTTACTCAGTAGCTAAGCAAATATTTTTCTTAATTTTGTGACACCTTATGTCAAACGTCAGTAACAATTTAAGAAGAGCAAAACATAAAAGTGCGTCTAAACAGTGCTATTCCCCTAGAATCGTTCATTGTGTTGTGAAAATATATCGTGTGAAATATTAGTGAAATCGAATATCGTTAATCCGTGCCGCATCGAACCTGAAATTTGTAAGGATACGGTATGGGTTAACAATATCCGATTTCACTAATATTTCACACAATATATTTTTACAACTCATTTAACGATCATAGGGAGAGTTACGGTTAAAAATTAAAAATCGGTAAATTTTGGTGCAGTCTAATGTACATATGTATGTATAAAAAAGTTGGAGAGCATTCACACATGTGGCCCACTTCGCGTTGCGCTGGTCTAAAGCAATAATTTGTTGTTGTAAGGATGTACTAAAAGAGTTGCGGAAATAGACTTAACCCATAGATGTCATGGGACAAATGTTCCTTTTTTATGATTGACTTATGTATGGGCCAGTATAAAATAAATCCAATACTAGTTTATCCAGAAGATTTCATGCATTTCTTTTCAACATTATAGGGAAAGTTTATTCTTTTGCCAAACTGTTCTTATTGTCCTTATGGAACAAACAGAAATAATTTCTCTCGCTTGCTATTCTCCTCCCTTAATCTATTTTCCTAGCACACAATAAACTGAACAAGTTAGAGCCCTCCCTTAAGTGCTACTTCACCCAAACAAAATCCGAATTATAATATTTAATAATACTTAAAACCTATATAAAGATACTCGTAAGTGCGTCCCTAATTTGTTTTATACAGCAAGATAAAGAAGACAAACATTTGGGTTCAAAACGACAAGCATTTATATTTTTAGGTGACATACCCTCTGTTGGACGTCTGATGGTTAGTTGAAATATCTTGGCTTGTCAATCAATGTTATTATTATTTATTTTTTTTTTTTTTCATCTCCTCTTCATCTTCTTTCTTATGGTTGTGATTTAAGGTACGGAAAATAATAAGTTCTTTAAAATTAACTGTTTATTAAAAGTATTTATTTGGTGGATTTATTAATTTGATAGAAAACTTTAGATTAAACTGGTATTAAATAATTTATTTAAATTCCTTGTTAAAAATTAAAATTAACTTCAACAATAATTTCGATTGACCAGCAATGCAATTAATCTTCTCATATCATTTTAAAGTTAAATTTAATTATTATTATTATTTTTTTTTTTTATCTGATTCATTGTATTTACATGTTAAATCTGTTTTTGTTTTGCATTGTTTGTCTTGCATTAAATTAAGCTGATTTAAGCTTTTCTTATCTAGATTATTTAGTTTATTTCTTTATTGCGATATCAAGATTTTTTTCCACATAAGGTGGGACACGAGTCAAGTATTCTGAGAAGAAGGTGTATAAATATTATGTTTGCATTGCATGTTATATAATGCAAATACATATTCTAATTAGAAAAAAAAAAAAAAAATATGGCTGCTAAGAATGTTCCAACATGTATTAATTTAAGTAGTTAAATACTAAATAAGTAGTTGTTCAAAACAACACATACATAATTTATGAGAAAAACGCATTATAATTTTTCAATGAGATATAAAAGTAAACCATTGATTTAACAAAACCCACAAAATAGGATTAAAATACAATAGGAAATGTTCAGACTTTATTCAGCGGATAAATATATATATAAAGCAACTCCGATATATTAATTAAATTTATTTTTTGCTTTTAATATCTAAGTTAAATCTTCATTTCGATCATCATTTTCGATCGACATCTTCGGGGGTTTCAGTAATGAAACGGATTTAAATTCTAATTTAAGTAAATTGTCTATAATGATAATTCATTACGCAAATTACTCATATTATAACCAATTATGATCTCTCCGAAACTTATTTTAATGCCCATACTTGGCCTATAGTAATTTTCACATAAGTACCTAAATGCCATTAAAATTTTAAAATAATCGATTTTGGTGTAATTGACCAAAATCTGAAATCTGAAATTTAGATGTAAATACTCGTATGTTACAAACTGTTTCCCTTGATTAAATACCATGTCTAAACGTCATGTGTTTTTGGACATAAAAATAATTGGCAGACAGTTAACTCACTGCTTGTTTGGCAGATTGCATTAAAAAATATATTTACTTATTATTATTAAAATACATCTATTATTGTCAAAAATTTTACAAATATAAGAAAAGTTACGTATAAACAAACGTATTGTGTAGCATCATTATTTTATTTATTTAATAATATCTTTGAATCAGAAGGGGTCTTGAGTCAAAAAAAAAATGTGTTTCACTTGAGGAATACTTTCCTAGGAAACACAAGCAATGAAGATGATTAAAGTCGAAGATGTCACATCCAAACTGTAATGCTATTTGTTATGGATTCATTACATATCATTGCTGAACAAGGAAGCTTTGTCTACTGTCTCATAGTTGATTTTGAAAAGATAAATAGAATAGGGTTTGCTTGTTAAATTGATTATTAAACAAGAGTAAAGGTTGTTTAATATAGTCGTTCTTTAAGAATTACATGACGCTTGGTCCGAGTTTTTAAAAAATTTGCAAACAAAACTTTTTAACAAAATTAGCATGAAATTTGCTCTCATTACCATTGGGATGTACTATTATTCGTCAAAGTCCAATAATTAATCTGCAGAGAATTGAAGTTCTGCTGAAAATGCTAGCGAAATATTAATTTTTTACTATACTCCCCAAAGATATAATATCAAATAGAATATATTAAGAATATCTTAGTTGTTTAAAATCTTTAATTTACATAGCTTTATTTTTAGAAAATCTAAACCAATTTTGTTATAATCGTTTAGAATGAATAAAAACTGCAAATAATATTCAAGGTAAAATAATTTTCTTTTAAATCATTGAACAGTATCACAAGTTTACAAATTCGGGTTAATTTTTGGACCCGTTTTTGTTTTTGCATGTCATAACGACCTTTTGATGTTGGCGTCCCTGAAAGGTCGATTTCAATCATTATCTAAAGGTTGAATTTTATTCCAGATCGTTTAAGAATACAGAAACAGAGTCTCAAAGACAATTTTAAGCATTTTTATTATGTTTGTGGTTGTTAAATACGCACATAACAATACTCCGATAGTAATATTTTTATTGCTGAACTGAATGATTTGAATTTCCTAAAACAATAAGTAGAGTTGCTCTATCAATTTTTCTTAAACTCAGTGTAATAGAAGCCAAAAATTCTCGATTTTTAAGAGAGATATAACATATAAGTACTGTTGTGATTAAATCAGGCACCGGCTCCCATAGCACTCCGAGCCAAGTATTTTCGACATTTTTACATACACAAAACGAGGTTAACGAAGCAAAATAATTGAGAGCGAATAAAAAACAAAAAGTCATTCAGTTTTGTTTTAGCTGAATGGTTAAGCAAAAACAAAACACGTAACAAAGATTGTAATACATTCCCAACAAAGAGCAAAAAAAAACCAAATACACTAACACATTAAAATTTTTACGTTCTCTCTTTGTGCCTATCCCTGGATTACAAATCATTATATTAAATCATATAACTTGACGATTATTTGAAAATTTTATTAACAATATTCTCGGTTAGCACAAATACTCTGATTTCAAGTAAATAATGCAGTTTTTTTTTTTTTTGTCAAGCCACCACAAGATTTAACGTCGAATGCTCCTCAAACTTAATTTTCTCGCTTTTGAGTTTTCTCTTCAAACTTTGACAAAAAGAAAAGAGTTGTTGAAAATCGTAAAATAATACCAAGGATTTCGGTACGACGGAATGCTGTTGTTGGATTCTTATACGCGAAAAAATGTCTAAGCAATAAAAACAACTCAGTTCGACCACTCTTCATTTGTGATTTTTCACTTTTTGTGGAATAAAATTTGAAATTATTCTTAAATATGGTAAACATTATTGTTTTTAAGATATCGACAACTAGTTAAAACAATATTGAAAAAGGGAGTGTAATATATATCCGAAATTAGCAGCCAAAATAAATTTAGAGACAATTTTTGATTTCTCAGGTCCAAAACCGTATATTCTTGTGTATTTAAAGACTTTTTAATCTGAAAAAAACTTACCTTGCGGTTTTGGTACATTTCTCTTCAATTGCATCCATTTGTAGGTGGGCAAATTATTGGCATGACTTGGAGATTTTGCTTGGGATGTGTTAGTGTTATTATTTGAGCCGCCTGTACTATTGGAGCCTGATGTACTGGTCACAGAAGATGTAGATGTCGTAGAAGTAGTGGTGGTGCCACCAGGGGATACTACACTTTGTGAACGTGAATTATGGCTAACACATGCTGAATTGGGTGGCGAGTGATGATGCAACAACGACTGTTGTTGGCCGCCCAATTGCGGGTTGCCTTGACTATGGGCAGGTAAATGTTGGGGAATACTATGAGCGTGTAAACTAGGATTCATATTGTATGAATCCATAGGCAGACCACTGGCATCTAATGAGCCCGTATAAGAGGAGGCCATATGATGTTGATGAGTCCATAATTGTGGAGAGTGCTGTTGGCTTTGTGTATTGTTTGCGTTGGCTGTCAAATGCATCAGGCTATCATCCATATTGTATTGTGAATGCAAAACTGAAGCATATTTTTCTTCAGCGGGCAAGTAGTTGTTTGGGTTGGAATGTTGATGAGGAGAGTTTTGATTGTACAAACAATCCAGGTTAGTGTAGCATAAACCATTTTCCGAACTAATAATAGCCGGATCCATAGGAACATTTTGAGCAGCATGTGCCGTTGCATTGGCACCAGAGACGGGAGAATTGGTAGTGGCTGGTGGAACTGTAGCCACAGCTGCTGTAGCATAGTAAGCATGAACCGAGTCATTTTCATAGTAAACCGCTTCGCTGGGAGAGTGACTGGCATTAGAGGGATGTGTGGGTGTGGCTGCGGCCAAAGTATTGGAAGTGGTAATACCATATTCAGCAGCGGTAGGACTAAATAAATGTGAATGCGAATGTGAATATAGAGGTTGTCCCTGGATGGATGGTTGACTGGGCGGTGGTGTCAATTGTTGGGGCTGTTGTGTCTGATGTTGTTGTTGCTGCTGTTGTTGATAGTAGTTTGGCGATAATCCATCATAAGCAGCGTAACCACTATTAACGTGATGATTTTGCTGATGATGTAAAGCTCCATGTGTCATAACCGATGAGTTGGGAAAATATGCATTGGGGTATGCATTGGCAGCAGCAACAGATGTCATATCTGGTACTCCAGCTGCGCCACTGTGATAAGTATTAGAATGATGAGGATGATGATTGCCGTACATACTGCTAATGTCCATCATTTTTGCGTAAAACTACCGGATTATTTTTTAATAACCGGTTGCAGGTTATTAATACTTTTATTTTTTATTTACTCTTCACAAGCACTTTTTTATTTAGATAATTTTAAATTATAATTATTGCTTCTTTAAATATACATATAGGTATTCGTTTTTTTTTAATTCTCTCGTTTCAAAAAGTTGATTTTGATTATATTGTTTTCACTAAGTATTTAAATAATTTATATATGTATGTATCTATGTTTGATTATTGATAATCATTATTCATATTTTAAATAACTATATTGGCACATATTTAATTTTTTTTTTTTATTATAAACAAAATATATTTATCTTTGTTTTGTAACTAAAATATCCACAGGTTTTTAGTTACAAAATACTTTCAACTCGACCAACAAAAACTTTTTGAATCACCGTCGCTTCTAGCGATTTATTTAAAATTTTTCATATAGTTTTTCTATTGTTGATTTGTTGTTTATGATCGTATAACATATAAAAACAAGAACTCTTTTCTGTTTTAGGTTTTATTTTCAAACGAAAAATTCTAACGAGTGCGCACAAAAACAAGTCATTCCCGCGTGAAACCAATTCACAACTGATTCACAAGTACAACTACCCGCATACAGCACAGCCAGTACTCAATGTCCGTCTGTCTGTCTGTCTGTCTGCTGCCTGTCAGTGTCAGTAAACAACCACCACAACAACAAAACAACAACTCATTCCCTTACAATGTTATCTTGTGGACATAATGAATAGAAACTCCGCCTTCTATTTGAACTACACTATTTATTTCTGTCAGTCGAATGGACTGGATCTGAAAATGTTTTAATTTTTTGTCTCGTTTTAAATTTTTTTCCTTCATTTTATCTTTCATAAAAATTTTTTTGTTTTATTATTTTTCGATGTGTACCCCAGGTATTAGTCACTCATTCATTCACTAATACTGGCTTGTTCATGGTCGTAGTTATAAAGGAGCTTTTGATAGCTTTTCTTTTAGATTTGTAGTATTATTTTTTGCGGGTTAAAAGAATTTTAACTTTTTTTGAAAATTATATGAATTAATATGGAATGGAATTTCGGTGAAATAATGGAATGCGTTGCTTGTATTGAATGGGCCTTAGCTGAACTGTTATATAATTAAATAAAATAATCGAATCACTATTTTCTATTTTCAGGGTACCTATTTACCCTGTTTTCTTAATAATTTGTTCTATAATAAAAATATTTGAACAGAAAAGAAGTTAATATTAAATAAAAAAAGGAGTATTTTTTGTACAAAGAAGTGAAATATATAAATTCTTTTTTTTTTTTTTTTTTTTTTTTATTTTCTAACTAAACATAATAATAATTTAATTCATGTTTTTCTATTAACATTTTCTTTAATGCCTTTATACATGTTATAAACAATTATGAAGCTCTTTATAACATTGACTATATCAAATTTATAATGAAAGATTACCTTTTGAAAATTAAACTAAAGAAAACCAACGACTTAATAATTTTTTTTACATACAGTTACTTAAGTTACTTTAACTTCCAGAGAAAAAATATGTTGTATATAGCAATGCGAATCAAAAGCATAACGATACAAATCAGAACGACTCAGATCGAGGCCTGATTGTATAGTGTATGTAATAGACCTTTTTCAAAACTCTCTCAAAATTTTCAGTTATGATCAAAACTGCTTTCGCGTAGGTTCTTGCTTTAATGTATCACTAGCTCTGTTATTTTTCTGATTTTTTCTTTTGACTTTTTTTTTTTTTTTTGGAAAGAAAGAAGAATCAGGCTTTTTAATCGTAAACATTTTTTATGCCTTGGTGAAATATTAATAGCTTTTCTAAATTGGACAAAAACTATATAAATTAATAGATTTTACTGTAATGATTTACTTAAACCTTCCATACATTTTTCATTTTTGCTGTAAATAAAACATAATATAAAATGTATAAGTCTTAAGATATGTGAACAACTTATTGATAAAATTTAGAAAATGTTAAATAACATTTTTAAAGAGATACATTTTTATCATTTTATTTTAAACAAAGTAGCCTTCACATGGTTTTAAAATAAAAATGTTTAGTTTTAAAGAAAAAAAAAAAAAAAAAAAAAAAATGTGGAAATTTTTAAAAAGAAAAGGAGATGAAATTTAAAATTGTTGAAAAAGCCAACACATATTTGTAATGAACATATATAAAAGATTTTAAAATGAATACATAGTAAAAGGATACGTTCTTTTTATTTCCAAATCAATTATAATTGCGTACGAATTAAATTAATGAACGTTTACAACAAATATATAGGCGTCCCTTGAAAGCTCCAGATCAAACATATAAAAACAAAGATAGAGTTTAGCAAGGTGATATTTATAGCATCCCTTTGATTTTCCTACGGTATCTTTCTTAAATATTAAAGAGAATAATAATAATTTGGATAAAATATTTAACTGAATTCTGCAAATGTTACCATTGATTACAGAGATTAATTTTAAAATTTTCATCTGGTGTTGTAGCCTTCGATCTAAAAATTAAAAAATGGAGCTAGCGTGTTCAAATCTCCTTCAGAATTAACGTTATGCAGCTCTTCCTTCACACAGTATACATTTCCTGAAATGTGTCAGACGAATCGGCTATGTAATACTTGCTTGACATTATGCCCGCAAATCTTGCTGTCAAAAATAAAATATATTTCTATTGTATAAATTCAAAAACTCAATGAACGTAGATAAGCAGTAATGACTTGAAAACACTGATCACAAATTAAAGAAATCACTAATGCAGTGGTTTAACTCTATGTTATACGTGGTAGTTATTCAAAAGCTGGAGAACACTATTCAGCCAAAAAACAATGCGGTAAAGAAGTGTCGAGACCTTCGTTCCTAAACCAATCCTCCGACATACACGCTGTAGAAGAATTGCAAAAGGAAGTGGAGCTAAGGATGTCATTATAACATATATTAACAAATGTAAGATGAACTCCGGAGTCTTTTACGAAGGACTTGAAATAAAGTTCTCATATACATGCAAAATAATACTCGATAGAAATATTCAAGGTGTATTTGGTATATTTGACAACAGTCAGAAGGCACTGCTTCGTTTTTAGCACGGTACAGCTTGTTTTTCAGTTTATCTAAAAAAAAAAAAAATGTTTGTACTTTTTCACTTAAGAAATGTTAGTAAAAATTTGAATTTTTAACTAAGTAAGTCATATTCAAATAACATTAAAAACACTTTTAACTAAATATACAGACTTTAACCTAAAAACCAAAATTTAGCAAAAAATAAACTTTTCGAAAAAGATTGTCTAATAAATGTTTTGATCTTTAGTCTTCAATAAAATATTTAAAAATGTAATAAAATACTCAATTACTTTTAAAATTACTTTTATAATAAATTGTTCTTCATATAATATTAAAAAAAAAATAATAATAATAACATAAATGGTATTTTAAATTGGGTAATAAATATTTAAAG
The DNA here is from genome assembly GCA_932274085.1 of Protocalliphora azurea. Classification (NCBI taxonomy): domain Eukaryota; kingdom Metazoa; phylum Arthropoda; class Insecta; order Diptera; family Calliphoridae; genus Protocalliphora; species Protocalliphora azurea. The sequence continues at coordinate 106,699,051 of OW026519.1, read as the reverse complement.
TTTTAAAAAGATTCGAAATTAATTAAACCTTTATTTTGTTTTAATTTACGACATCGATTCAGTTACGTATTTAAAAATGAATAAGTTTCTTTTATCGTAAATAAATTTTTATAACAAATGAATTATAGTTTACCTAACTGCCAAAATTTATTTTCCAATGAATTTAAATTAACTGCTTGTAATTGTATTGGTTTTTACAAAGTTTACTTTGCTAAACAAACTCTTTTTTATGATCGCTAGAAACATCTTATTTAATTTTTAGAAAAAAAAAACAACTGAAAATTAATAAAAATTTGTTCAAAAGTGTTAAAAAATGACAAAAATAATTCGAAAAGTGCTAAGTGCTTCATTTTGTTTGTGCTAAATGAGTTTAAAAAGTGCTAGATCCGGCACTAAAAATACTAAATTGGCAGCACTAATTAGAAGACGTGAATAAAAAGTGCGCAGTCCTTATTTGCTTTTCTTCAAATAAGGACTGCGCACAAAAAAATTTAGTGCATACAATTCAGCTTATAAAAATGAAAACAACGGATCAAATTCATTGAAATTTTGATTTTAAATTCAAATTTTGAATTTAAAAGAAAAATTTATTTTTTTATTCGTTTTTAATAAAATATTTAATATATATTTTCCAAAATACCCTCTATAAGAGCTTTATTGTGTTTTCGGTTACTTTTTAGTTTGAATGTGTCTACTTCTTTTTAAACTCTATTTTATTTTTTAACCAGTTTTAAGTATTCTTTAAATATTTGTTTTTTTTTTTACAACGACCCAATACATTCAAAATGGCCTCATGCACATAGCATCACCATTTAATATTTATCTGATACATTTCCTACAACTTCTGTGTTATTGTATTTATAACCAGAATGTTGTAAAAAGTCCGCTAGTACGTACCTTTTATCACCCTTAAGGTAGCCCTCAAATTTAAGAAAATATATATATATATATTCAGTAAATTTCGTTCTCTCTTTTGCTTCCACATTTTGTCTACTAATAGGAACTGTTTTTAATTCGTGGGTCTACAGGCTAGCTTTTTCTAACCTTTTCGATAAAAGGTACAGAGCAATTTAAAGAATCAGTCACATTCCCTCCATAGATGTAGAGATTTTTTCATAAAATTCGTATTATTTTGTCTGCGATTCTATAGTCTGTAAATCTACTTTTTCTTCGGTTATCTAGATTCTTTTCGGTGATCGCGAAATCTTTGTATTTTTCATGACTCAAGAAACTGTTCCTTGCAATAGTCGATCATACAGACATGAGTTTTTATTATAAATTTTAATTATGCGTTTGCATGAATTTTGTTAAATTTTCGTTTTAAGAAAATCTAATTATGCTATTACAATAAAATTTAGCAGATTCTTACAGAGAATAATAACCAGGGAAACCAGAAATATGGAAAATCATATTTTTTCCTGTGCTTCAAATGAAGCAAACTGTTGTTTTTTGTAAATTTTCATAGAAGATATTTTAGCTATTTAGTTTGCATTTTTTTTTCTTTTTTGGAATATTTTATACTTAAAATCATAATTTGGCATATTTTACACTTAAAAGAAAAATTCTGCACATTTTGCACCCAATAGAATTTTCTTTTTTTTTCACATACGTTTTTCAAATCCGATTCCCTAATAATTTTCATCTTATAAATTGATAGAAATTTTTCCTAATACAATGCATTAGCTTTGAATGTTTTTAAGTGCAAAAAGAAAATATCTTTTGGAAATTTATAATTGTTATTCCCATAAAAATTGTTATTATTTTACCTTTTTCCGCCTACGACCCTGATTTTTAACCAAATACCATGAATTATTTGTTATATAAAGTTATTTATAATTTCTTTTCTTTTTTTGCTTTATACCTTACAAAAGTTACGCCCCTCCTGTGTGCGTCTTTTATGGTTGTATTTATGTAACTATGTATTTATTTCTCTTTTTTCGAATTTAGTTTGCAAATCTATTCCAACGTCAACAATAAAAGCGACAAATGCCACATGCTCCCTCTAGTAACTGCTTGTTAAACTGTCAGTAATTTTTATTTTTACATCTTATATTTATGTTTTCTTACTTTTTGCTATTTTTGTGTGAGCGTTTTGTGGTCACGAATTCAAAATTCCTTCGAAGTTTAATTCCCTACGGAGAGAGTTTACATACAAATAAACGAGTACAAAATATGAGTATGAATATACATAGATACACCTTTATTCAACTGTCTTTTTTGTTTTAGTATGTCCGTCTTTCCGGACGAGTATCTGACTATCTGTTTATTCATACTCATACATTGGACACATTGGCCTGTCTGTCCATTTTCATATTTATTTCTTAGAGTAACAACTACTTATAGTCCATGCTGTCATATGGAGTTTACTCATGTGACAACTTTACTTACAATTTGCAAAATGCATTAGCTTATGTATGTAAGTGAAAATGTAGTGAGTGTCTGGGAGAGAGAATGGATGGATGAATGCATTCGTCAGACAGTCGGTTGCACAAATAAAACACAGTGGGTAGCATTGTTGAATGTATTCATTATACATAAGTATGTATCGTATTGTATCGCATTTGTGACTGGCTGAATAGACAGATACATCGATCGAATGGAATGTTGAATGTAGGTGCAGTCGTAGAGCATAAAGATGTCATAAAATTGACAGTTGTTTTTAAGCCACAATTACAAAAGTTTGTGTGCATATGAGAATTTAGGAAGGTAATCTAAAAATATTTGTTTTTCTTTATTTTAATGAAATAATTAACCAAGAAACACTAGTGATACAATGAATGAACTGGCTAAAAAGGCATAAAATATTGGTATGAATTGAAGTATATTTCATTTTAGCGAAAGTCTGTGAACTATTATTGTTTAATTTATTTTACTTTTTAGGTATATATAACCAGGAATACTTAAAGTACTTTTCAGATTGCTCTCGTATATACATAATTCAAATATGTATTAATATTCCCTACAAATATTCACATATCTTTTCTTTCCTGTAAAGACAAAAATTGTGATTGACACTTTCACAATAGTTTTGTTACTGACCCATTCCTCAAGATAAATGCCATCCATTCTTATCCTTTATTATCTATTTTCCTTCCTTTATATTTCCATAACATACGTGAATTTCACACTTTATATTTGTTTTTCCTTTAATCGTATGGTGTGTTATATTTTACATAAAATTTTTATATTTTATTTGTAATTTTCATCTTCAAAATTATTTCATTTCCATTAAAAACTAAATTTATTTTTTGTTTTGTTATTTTTTTGCCGTTGGTTGTAGTTGTTGTTGTTTTCCCAACATTTATGTTTGGTTGGCATGGTTGGTGATCTATTACTTTTTTAGACAGCACCAATTAATAGCAACATCATGTTGTGTGTTTGGTTGTATATATATATATATATATATATATATATATATATATGTATATGTATATGTATATGCATAGAAGATATATTTTGGCTATTGTTGTTGTTTTGTTTCTATTTTATATCTAAATCATTTGGCAAATGGAAAAAATATAACAAAACAACAATTTTCAGATTGTGTATGAAATGAAAGTACCCTATAATGTATTATTTACAAATAGTTCCAAAAAAATGTTCTACCTTAAATTGGGAAATTAAATACTAAAATAAATACATTTGCTCTAAACCTGATCTTACTTAAATTAGATCCATGGTGGACACTTTAGAGTCAATCACAGAGGTATCACAATATTGTGTTAGGAACTTAATATTTTGTGATCTTTACCCAATTTAGCTAAAAGTCTATTCCCTGCTTTTGAAGAGAGTTTTTTCATTCATTCACGAAAAATTGTGTTTTTTTTTTTGACACACTTGGATGTTCATATTAGTATCAAATTTTGATCTAAAAACTTGACTTGAACGACTTGGGAAAAGAACAGTAAATATATAATTTTTAAAGTGATCAATGTTGTTTATGATGCTGAATAAAATATGTGTTAATATGTATAAAAATTGTTAATTTTTAAATATTTAATATTTAGTTTAAAGTTATAGCGAATTGTTACAAAAATTTTAAATAAACATTTAAGTAAGCATTTAGGGTTAATATCTATATATACATATATGTACATATATATGTATGTTAATGATAAATAAGTACGAAGTATTATCTTCATCCCTTGTAGGGTGTATGTATCCGATAGTTAATACGACATATACAAATTATTTTCTTGAGTTTTCGTTTTGGGAAATTATAGATTGAAGTTTAATTAAATTATCATTTTATTATACATATTACACAAATTCACATAAAGAAACAAATATATATATATATATATATATATATATATATATACATAAATGCATACATACATATACACATAAAATGTCTGTAGTATATGTAATACTGAAGTTTAATTGGTAATACAATTGTATTAAAAACTATTAAAAGCATCGAATTACTTAAACACTCACTGTAAAATATGAGTTTAATATTAACAACATTCCGCTGAAAAATTACATTTTTTTCTACTTTCACTCCAAAAACGATCTAATCAGGTTTAGATCTCCTTGAGGTCATCACAATTTTCAAAAATTCCAAAACACCCTTTAGATTTTGCGATATTACGAGAAAACTCGTTTTGAGGGTAGTTGCTGCACTAAAGATCTCGTTGTTCCCTAAGAGTGAACTTAAGATTATTAAAATATTGTAATTCGGTATTTTATCCCTTTTAAAATTTTTGCTCGTAATACAACATCAAACGTAAGACATTGACATATATAGGCAGTGTTACAATGTGTCGTCCTTTACCTCGCTCGTTTTTCAGATTGTGTTATCCATTATTCCACTGTTAGTTAAATGTGACTTCAACTATATGTAGCCACACAGAAAATATTAAATTCTATTACATAATTTATAAAACCAATTATATTTTTTTTATTGAAATCCGACAAAATCAAACATTCAAATTTTAAATGTTAAAAAAAAAAATATATTTTTTTCTTATTAAAATATTTTTATATATTTGAAAGTTTGAAAATTCTAAAAATTTTCTACAACCTTTTCTTTTTTTGAAACAATAAAACTAATTATTGGTTTTTATCAGATTTTCAAACACTATTTATTTTTATAACATAAAAAATTTAATAAGATTTATTTAAAAAAATATTTTTATATTCATAAACATAAAATAATAATATTGTGTTTTAAGAGTTAATTAAATGTTAAAAAAAACTTTATTCCTTCTAATCGTATTTCACTATACACCAATGTTCAAATCGATCTAATCTGTAATGATTTTTAGCATGATTTTTAGTTAAAGAGAAATATTTGGTTGTACATACATAAAAGATTGGTAAAAAGGTTTTTATTTATTTTCTTGTCAACTTAAGTTTTAAACTGTAAAACGAAACATTACTCAAGTGTGAGCTTCAACATAAATGATTCTTAACTAAGTTTGCACTTAAATATACACTAAGGGAACAATATAAAACCGGGCTTAAATATGCAGTATTTGGTTGCATATCCATTATTTTTTTCTTGCTTCCCAACATCTCAATATCGTAGTTGGTAATAGCATTCCATTATTAACATGTCCTCAATTAGGTTGAGGGTACGTACCATGAAATAACTGAGTAGTCTGATATGTCCCTTAGCCATTAAATTTATCTAGATTAACTAGATTTAAGATGACAAATAGGTTTAAGATGAGTTAGTTCTAATGTTGATTTTCTTATTTTATTTTAGGTGTTAACGTTTTCAAAAAAAAAAAAAACTTAGCCAAATTCTTAAATTTCAACAGATTGTATAATTAGAGTTGTGAGGCAAAATTAATATCGATGGAAATTTTAATAAACTTTAAAATGTTTATTCTTGTTATCATGAAATGAAAATTATCCGGGAGATCAAGCCTAATTATAAAAAATTATGGTCTTAATTAATTATATTTACCTCTTTCTTAACAACAAAAACTATCGTCATGCTGATTACCTTAACTTTACTTTATATAATTTCTCCCGTTAAATTGCTAAGCTTTCAAAATACAAATTCATTCCTTTTTGAATTCTTATGTTCGTAATTCTCGAGCGTGTACATTTTTTTCTATTGATGAAAAAGAAAATTTTAAATGAATAAAAATTTTCTGAAACTGCATTTCCATTTACGTTTGAATTTTGTTTGAATAAGATTTTCGATAAAATAAAATCTATCCCGTTTTCGTTAATACTTTTGACACTTATGTAGATTTTGTTTGACGATTGGATTCTTAACAACTTACACTTAATCACTAAACAATTTCCTTGCTTCACTAAAACTTTTGTTTTTGTTTTTTTAATATTACTTTAATTTACAATTAATTTCAAATCATATTTTATTTAATAATTTTAATATTGTGCTAATAATCGCGATCATTACTTTGAATAAATTCACAATTTATTTGTTGGGGGGAAGCTAGTTCCTATACGCCTTTCATCGGTTGCTTAAGCCAGCTCATCAGGAAACCCTTTAAAATTTCTTCAGAAAAACTAAAGATATATAGACTGAAAACTTTATAAACTCAATGAGAATTAAAAGTTACACTCCAAAATATCAAAATTTAAATAAAAGCCCAACAAACAAACCTAGCTTCCCTCCAACAAATATATTGTGAATTTATTCAAAATAACGATCCCGATTTTTATCACAATAATAAAATAATTAATATTTTGCTTTTCGCACCAAAATAATTTTTTGTAATTTTATTTTAATAATTGTTTTATTTAAATTTTAAAATATTTGTTTACATTCAAAAGTATTTTTTTTATTTAGCATATTGTTGTATTTTACTAACACAATTATAGCGAAAATTTTCAAAAACTAGTTAAATTTTATAAGATTTTGGTAAAATCCCATTTGAAACCAGATTATCATTTGTACGGGAAATCTATTTAAAATGTAATAAAATTATGTAGATTTTACATGAAATTTCATTTCAACTAAATTTTTTGCAAATATAAATTACTAACTTTTTTGTATGTAAATTTCTATAAGAAAACAGCTGTTGAAATCTTATTTGAATAACATATAGATAAAACAAAATCTATCCCGTTTACATTTATTCGTTCGACACTCTTTTCGATTTTGTTTGAAAACTCTTACTTATAAAATGTTATAGTTATGAGTAAAAATTGCAAATAGTTAAAAGATATTCATATATAATAATTACTCGATCATTATCGAGATCTTCAAATTAATGAGGTTTATGTACGTGCTTGAATTTTACTATCATCCTATTTACTTTTATCAAAAATTTTATTATTAAAGATACTACCGAATCATAATAATCTTTCGTCAAATATTCTTCTTAATCTCAAGAACTTTAATAGATTTTTTTTTCAAATCTTTTTTAAATACGAAGGTTTTATATAAAATTTATAATTATTTGAAATCAAATGTTTTCGGTAATGTAAAACGTTTAGCAATAATTCTAAAATAATTGGAGAATAAAAATATTCTCAAATTAACTAATGCATTTAATATCAAATCTGATTCTCATTATGTTGTGGAATTGCAATCAGCAAATACTTAAGTTATTTCTAGACGAGGACACAAATTATCAGCTTTGTTTCCGTACTCTAAATTGGGAGCACACGGGATCCCATTTTTACCGAAAAGTGTTCCCGTACTCAAAAATTGAGAGCTATTTTGAGAGAATAATGTTCTTCTTCTTGCACGAAACAGTCAACAATATTTCATCGGGTAGATTATGTAAGTTGTCAAATAATTAAAAACTAAAAATATACAATAAAAGATTTTAAATAAAATGAAAAAAATATATATTTATTTTTGTTACTAACAGGAAAATTTCATTAAAAATAATAAAAACTTACAAATATGCTAAAAAAAAAAATAAAACTACATTCACATACGAATTTTTAAAACAGTTTGATGTTTTATTTCTGGGTAAACAATTTGGATTTTTGTGTTCCCGTACTTTTGTACGTTGTTTTATTTTAGTCGGAGAAAAATTAGCTTTTGCTCATTTTACCGCACTTTATCCAAAAAGTACGTAAACAAACCTATTAACATTTTTCAAAAATAAAATATTACGCATTTGATTGGTATGTCAAAAAATCCGATAGAAAAATACTTAACTACTTCAGACGTTAATACAAGGATTTTATATTAAAATTTGTTTTTATTTTTCTTTGAATATTATTTTTATTTTTTTATTTTCTTTTTATTGCTATTTCGAAAAATTCAAACGTATTTTTTTCATCAAACTTTGTGTTTAGACGATAAAATTATATTATGATATTATATACATATATGTATATTTATTTAAATATTTTTTCTGGCTATGAATTTCTTTTTAGTATTAAGAATTATTTAAGAATAACACTTGATACTAAATTTGAATACAAACTGAAATTAGTTTGAAAATATTTTGCGAAACATATTATTTTGTTGTGAAAATTATCATATTTTAAACACATGAGTTTTCTGGTATGCAGCTAATTTGTAACCTCAAAATTGCGGTGGGTCATTCTCAAGTTGTAACATAGAAAGTGGGTCACGAAATATGGGCTTGTGAAAACCCTGCTAGATTTTAGCTAAAATTCTTTAGAAACTAGATTTTGATTTGTATGGAAAATCTAATTAAAATCGAATAAATTTATGTAAGTTTTGCTTAAAATCTCATTAAAACTATATTTTTTCAAACTTTAATAGAGTAAAATACAAAATTTCCATACCATATATATATTGTAAAATAATTGTAAAGCATTTGAAACCTAATGAACAATTTGATGAAGATATAGCCTCACAAAACAAATACAGCTTCCCATTATGCCAATCATATACAGAACTAGATCTGTAAAGGGCAAGTCAATAATATGTATTTATAAGTCCTTTGGTATGATATATAGCAAATATGGTATGATATGTATGATATGTATCTAAGTCTTGTAATTCGTAGTTAACTTGTCCAATTTTGCTCAAAACTTTAGCTCGTACAAGTTTTGAATTAAAGTTGTTAATTTTTGATTTTTGCACAAAACATCGCCTGATAACAGCCTGTCCTACAGTAAAGTCTGTCCGAGAACAAAACCTTTTTTTATAAAATTTTTAATATTGTCCTGTATAAGTTAAAATTCGGCCTGTCGCTCGATATTTAATTTCCTTAATAGTTTATAGTCTTCCCCGTGAATCATCATTATGCATTCTTAAACTACTTGATATGGGGCCCTGCCAATGGTTTACTGTGTACTATTTCTGGGGCAGCAGCTTATGCTATAAGTATATCTTTCTAACAGAAATTATTCGATTAATCGAGGAACAAATTTTTTATTCTTTTCGAACAAACAAAATTTTTCAATGTAGAATAAAAAATTATTCGATGAGTTTTTAACTATTAATCGAATAATTTTTCAAAAAGAGTTTTTGTTAAATTATTAAATCCTATATGAATGCCTTTTTGAAATTATTCTATTTTATTTAACGGAGAAAAAAATAATTTTTTCCAACCATTGTATCCCCCACTTGATTGTAGAAATACATTAGTATTTTTACTTAAGTGTAAATAAAATCAAGATTTGTGCATCAGTTTTGATGGTACATGACTTATTTTATTCTTGGCACTACCAGCTTTATGCTAAAAAATGGATATTTTTACTTTAAAAAAAAAATCTTCAATTTAAAAAAACAAAATTCGGATATAAATTTCTAACTAACTCCGAAAATATTGATTGATGGTTTGAAGATATTTTAGTCCATCTATCATTTGCATCAATCGAACACACCTTTCTTGAGTTATAGTGAAATATACTAGAGTAATGGCCTTATTATGAAGGAAATAATAGACACGATAAAAAAAGAAAAAAACTGAAAGCAGAATCATATTTACCACATCAAAATCCATATAGTTCAACTATTCGTCCTTTTTTGCCGACCAGTGTAATTTGTCCTAAATTTGGATAAGGTCTCAAATTTTGTATTACAAGTTTACAAAATGTAAAAGCTATTATTTTTTAAATAAATTTTTGGTTTTATTTACATAAAACAAACCTAAGTTATTTTTTTTAGGTTTATTTTAAAAAATAATAGTTTTTGCATTTTTTAAACTTGTAATTCATTATTCGAATAATATATTTTATTCTTTATTCGTTCAATTAATCGAAAAACATTCAATTTTTATTCGATCACATGAATGATCAAAAAATTATGAAATTTTATTCGATCAACTTCAATATCGAATAATTGACAACCCTAGTAAACATGTTAAATTAAAATCAGGTTTTTATTAGGAGCAATTAACTTAAACATTACAGCATAGAATTCAACTAGAAGTTTATGTGAGAAGCACTTCGAACTACATTTTCAAAAACCTTACCTTAATTTTTTTTTCAAAACACAAAAACAAAATATAAGTGACTATATGTATTTTTTTTTCTTTTTTTTTTTTGTTACTTTAATTAAGTTTTTGACTATTGAATCAGTGTTTTCCCCTAACATAAATTTCTAATTATTAATCTATGCATTACAGGATCCATATTTGGAATTTTTTAAAGATATCTTATATTCAGCACAAATAGTGAATTATATTAAAAAAACTTCTGTTATTAAAAAAAGAAAAGAAAAAAAGGCTCAAAAGGTTTAATTCCCAAAATTTGTTATTTTTCGACCAGATATTATTGGCCAAAAATTTAATGCAAAGCCTTTGCTGTAAATAGTCCAAAATTTTTCCAAAAATGAAAGTAATTCCTAAAAAAAACATGTTTAAATGAAGCTATAAATAAATTATATATATAAAATAAAAGGTGTTAAGTGGTCCTACTTTAAGCAAAAGAATTGTGGATATCTTAGTATTTTGAAAACTTTTTTTTTGGTGGACCTTAAAAACTAATATTAAGATATTTATTATTAGTTAATAGAAGCACAGAAACATGTTGTTAATCAATATGCATATCATTGAGAGTAAAATGTGTCAATTTAGCGACTTTTCTGAAAAATGCGACTTTTGGGTTTTTAAAAAGCAGTTCAATCTAGCGCGGAAAGAGCTAAATTGGCAATGCTGGTTATCATATGCTTAATACGAAATAACTCACAAATGAAATAACTTCCAGTGAAATGATCCCAAAGATAAAAAACGCTTAAATTTAAAAATGTTAAATAAGGAAAATTAAATAATTCCCAAAATTTGGGAATGTTATCATTATTAAAAAAGTAAGTATAAAATTTAATAAAATAAATAATTAAATAATTACCAATCAATTATTATTATTACAGTTTAGGAGCTGTAAAACATTTTTAAAGCTATCTATACTTAGAAAAGATTTACTTAGCGAAGCTGGTGTTTTAAATGCCACAAAGAAAAAAAAAATAACTCCCAATTGTAAAAGCACATGAAACAACTCTCAACAAAATTACTCTAGATGTTATATCATTTTATAGATATTGTATTTATGAAATAACTTCCCATGGAAAAAAATTAAATAAGTTCCAACTCACTGGGTGTTATATCATTTGGGAGTTATTTCACGGTAACCAGGATAACATTGTATGATTGTGATGATGTGGTGGTTATGACATTGTATTTCTTTCAGAGATGCTTTTACTATACTATTCCCATGTTAGGGATCGTTATCATGTGGAAATTGATATTGAATATATTAATATTGAAACATAACCAAGCTAAGACAATCTCTGTAGATTTTATCGGTAGTATGACCAATACATTATCACTTGCATGCTTCATTGCTGCATTTGTGTAAGTAGGATAATAATTTTCGCCTATAGGGCATTGAACGCCGAGTCTTTTATTTAATCTCCGGATGTTGAATTTGGATTTCAATTCATGGGACCATAACACATTTTTACATTGTCAATTCGAGTGGGCCCAAGCGAAACTAATTTAATATTAAAGTTGTTAAAGAATAATGTGATTATCGTTATTTCTAATTTTTTTTTAGTGTAAATTGCAAATAAACTTTAGAAAATATCAGAAAAAAATTGATATACAAATAATAACTTCAGAATGTTTTGATTTATTTATATTATTTTTTCGATTTATCTGAAACCATTTTTTTAAAAAAAAAAAAAAAAAACAAAATTACACCTATCAGTATCAAATTCTTTTGGAGGGACGATGATCCTCAATTTCCATAGTATAATCTAATGATAAAATAGCTAAAATACTTTAAAGAATCTTGAAATTTCTTTTAGACTTATATACCTGTTTATAGAAAAGTGTGATTTTTCATTGAAGAAAATTTTTGGAAAAATAGTTATTTGACCTCAAATTTATTTCCCAATATTAATTCCTTAAAATCAATCAATGAACAGATCTAAAGTATAATAATCTCAAATCTCAAATAAATGTATTTACAATTTATATAATATTAAAACAAAATTCGTCAAACACTATTTATCTGTGTCAAAATGTTATTTTGGTACGAGTAAATTAAAATCGTATCTTGTATGTTTTAAAATCAATAAGATCAATTTAGAAACATTAATTATGTTATAACGATCTAAAACTTACAACCGACGGCATCCATATTTTTAGCTGCAGCCACTCCTACATGCCACATTTTAAGGAAATATATACTCATTTCTAGTGAAGTTACTATGTAGTGTCGCCTTCAGGCACAAAAGACTTTATTAATACAAGTACTTAAAATAAAGATAACTGCAGTTGTACGGCTTCTTTGAAATATCTAGTTATTAAATATTTATATTTTTCTTTATCTATTGCATATTGTTACTACGAGTATAAAAATGTGCAAATATTTCTAATCTGATATTTTAACATTTCTCAAGTACTTTCGATATTAACAAAGACTTGCACAGCACATGTAATTATTTATATTCTGCTCCACTCTAACTTTTGTCGTCTATTGAAAAATAGCACAAACAGCGGTTTATTCTTGATGATATGGACACATTTCACCAAAACTGATAAAGTCAATCATGAGTATTTGGGAAGTACACAGTAGACTGCTTCTTTTTATTTATTTGTCACCAAATAAACCACCAACCAGCCATCATCATCAACACTAACACAAATACAGATCCCACATCTACACACATACATACATATGTACATAGCTACGCGCCGAACGAGTGGCTGCACTAAATGTCGCGGCTAATGGCGCGGCAAATGTTAGAAGAGATTATTTTTGTGTCGCCTAAATGGTTGAATTCTGTTACAGTTATTGTTTTGTTTTTGTTATGATTTTTCCTCCAACATTAACGCCAAAAACTCTTTATGGTAAAGTTGTTCCCGTGAATCATTGGAGTACGAGTAATGTAATATTTATGTAATAAATGCAGAGTTTTCAACGAGGGTTGTTTTTGTATTTAAGTGAAATCTAATGAAAATAATTCTCCGATTTCGAGATTTTACCATCACTCTATTACGTCAATCTGGATGGTAGAATCTGCAGTTGTTATTATACCACATTTAAAATGTAAAGATCCCAATCGCTTAAAATAATATTCATTGTCATGGTCGAAATAAATCGTATAATCAAATTTTCTACCTGTAATAAAGTTGTATCCTTTCAAGCACGACTCTACATAATATTTATGTGAGTTGATGTGGTTCTTAAAATGTATATTGGTCAATTATAGACCGATACTTGTAGAATTTGAAAGTGTGATTTATCCTATAAGAGAAATATAGTCAGTTAAGGACCGATCATAATAAAATTTTGCAAAATAAAGCATATCTACATTCAGTATATAAACGTTAAAGTGGAAGGACGTTTTATATGGGTACTATGGTCAGTTATTTGCCGATTTTCTAGAAATTTGACTTAAATCTTAACCTACATAAAACTTAAAAAAAAGAAAAACTAAAATATTTATAATATCTAAGACATCATCTCTATTCCGTTAATGGGGACTAGGTGAAATAATGGACCAATGGCAACCAATTTCAATAGGCTTTGTCATTGTTTGTATACCTTTACTTTTAGTGTAGAAAGAGACATAGTTTACGAAGATGAAAGAAAAACTGGATTTTAAGCATCGAATTAGTATTTTTTATATGACCCATGTAAAGATTTCCCATACAAAAGTAAAATGTCATTAGGATTTTTGTTTTTAAAATTCGAGTCTTTCACAAATTCGTGTTTCTTTTCTTTTTTTTTTTTTTGTAATTTCTGGGGAGTCACAAACATCAATGTCATTTCTAAAGCTTTAATAATGATTGACTGGTAGAATAATCATTTGAAATACATATGTATGTGTATGTGTGTGTATGTATGTATGCCTAACTGGTGATACTTTTCAAAAAGAAAAATAAACAACTTTACAAAATACCAGACCAAGAGCTAGCCAACGTCAGTTACATACTATACATGTTCTATTGTGTTACACTTTTGATGATTTACAATGGTAATTTGTGAATAAAGTAACACGGTAATTGATGGATTTGAATAAGTACGTGGCGCCTCGGTGTTATGTTAGAGGCAAATGTTTTCTTTTTAGCCCTATTTCATATGGTTTTGTTATTGTTATCCAATATCAACACAAATTTAATACTTATTTCGTGGTCATTTTTTGCTTTTCTGGTAACAAATAGATCATTGTTTTTTTATTATTTTAATTCAATTTTGACATTGTCTCATACCAATTCTAGTGTAAGTAGGTTTTTGGATTTTATAATAAGTGCGTTCATTTTAAAGAGTTTGATGGACACCAGTCCGTTTGTAACCAGAAGCAATTGGGTTAATTGTGTTGACGCATTGCTCTATAGACAGGCGCCCTTTAGTGTCAATTAAAATTAGCAAATATTAACCCACAACCACAAAAAATTAATTAATCATTGCGGCAAGTCAAAAAGAAACAGAATTTGATGAGTTTTATTGTTTCCGTATTGTTTAGACAAGCTGAAAAGTTAATATTAGTTTTGTAAAGTGAAAATATTACTTCTGATACTTGTACTTGAAGAGCGTTAATATGTATATTTGTGAATATATTATATTTATGAATATTTGCTTCAGGACTCGTTTTTACATTTTTTGTGAAAGTAAATTAAAAACAAGTTAGAGCGCTATATTAGACTGTGCCGAATCTTTTACACCCTTCACCACTTTACTAACAATTAAAAGGAAATAGTATGGCTTAATATTTTCATATTTATATTAGAAAAAATAATATATTATTTTATATATTTTTTATATATATTAATATATTTGTGGTCCCAAAACGATTTTTTTTAAAATAATTCTGTAAATGTAGAACTACTGGATATATTTCAATGAAATTTCATATGGTCAATCCTGAGATGCATTCCAATTAATTTGGAGGAGCACAAGTTCTTAGTGGGTCTGGGGGACAGGGGGTGGACCTCCAAGTTTGTAACCTAGCGAATAAAATTTTCTAAAAAAATTGCCAAAATTTCATTTATGATTGAAAAAATTACACATAGATAATCCTTATAATTCTGTACAAAAAATATGGTTGCATGTGTGAGATATTTCTTTTACTTTAAGAGAGATTTAGACTGAAATAAAATTTTGACTGATATTTGGACATGTTTTTTAGTTTTGTTTTTTTTTAACTTGCCAGGCTCAATTTAAGCAAATAAAATTTTTCTAAAATATTCTCTAGATTCTGAACAAAATTCTAAATAATTTTGGTGCAAGAATCATATACCTATGTGGTTATAATAAAAATTTATATTATTTTGAAATAAAAAATTTAAAAAAATTGAATTTTTTCTTAAAAAAATGGTGACATTTTTTACTTTAAAATCCATTATTTTCCTCTGGACCATGTTTTTAATAGAATGTTTAACGTAAATGCATGTGAAGGAAATTTGAGGGCATTTGGGGTAACAGCTTCACCACTAGCCCTATCAGAATTTCGTCAATTATTATTTTTTTTTTATTTATATGTAGAGTTCAAAATGTCAATGCTGAAATTAAAAAAAAAAACACCACGAAAAATACTTAATAAGCCACGCCTCTGATACCTATAAATTGATCATTTTACTGAAAAAGTAAATTTTTAAAACAAGTTTTCCCAGAACTATTTATATAGATTTTCTTTAAGTTCAAACATTATTTTTCTTTTTTTAAAAAATAACAATCTACATAAATAAGTGCACTGTTGTTTCAACACGTTTTCTTATTTTAAATAATTTTGTGTAACTTTTGAACCGTTATATATATTTGAAGGATATTTGACATATTTATTGCTGAGGTATTTTCCAACTGTTTTGGAGGAGCACAAGTCTCTAACTAGTCTCGGGGTAGAGGGAGGACCTCCGAAATTAGTAACCTCAGATATTAGTAATTTATTAGCTTTAGGTTTATATTGCTTAAAATAACTGTTCTTAATAAAAACATAAAAAAGTATATTTTATTTATTTCAGTATATTTCACTTTATTTCAATAAAATATTCATTTACATCGAATGTATCAAAGACCTGCTGAATATCATCGCTTTTGTACATTACATTATTGTTAGTTTTTCATTTATTTCTTATCATCCTGGTTTTGACATATTCTCGAAAATTTTCTTGCATTAAGTAGTTGAATGTTCTTAAACTCAGAGTTTCTGGCTTACTGTGTTTCTTCGGTTAATTCAGCTAGTGGTAGCATATTTGATTCCAAAATCTGACGACCATGTTGAAGTAATTTGTTGACACTGGGTTTTAATTCCTTCCATCCATATAATGATCGCAAAAGCTTTAAAGGACCAATGGTGAATAACTCAAAATTTTCTGCATTTATATTATGTTTCCTATTAACTGCTCTCAATATCACATGACATCTTCGAATTACAGTAATTTGATACGTAATTTCATAGTTTTCAAAGAATTTCCTTACTGTGTTTCCGTCATTTGTACTCCCATAGCAGACGATTGGTTTATCTGTGGTTTATATTAAGACCAGTCATCAGTTTAAATTCAATCTGCTCTCATTTCCAGTCATACTTCTATATTTGAGATCATATGCAATATGAAGCATGTATTCCAAATTTATGGCATCTTTATTAATATTTGTAGATCTGTCTGCAGGAGTCTGTGAAAATTACGATTTTTTCAATGCACATAAAGAGCATGTCCAGGCTGAATCAGTATTCGTAATGGCATTGCATACCTTTCCATCAATTATTGTTAATTGAATATAATAGCCATATATTTCAATGTAAACCGGACTTTCATTTTCAATTTATTGTTTGATAGTATCAACCCAGTTTTGTGCGCATTGTTTACTTTTTTTTTATATATTGAAACCTCCAAATCAATTGGAATACAACTCAGGATTTGAAATGTAAAATTTCATTCAAATATATCAAGAAGTTCTAAAGTTACAGAATTATTTCCCCAAAAAAAAAAAAATCGTTTTGGTCCACTGTGCTATGTACAATTTTGCGTTTTTTAAATCATATTCACAATTTTTCATATAAAGTTATATTTTTCTGGTATTATTTTTAAAATATGAGTAGGATTACATATTTTATTAAAAAAAATAATTAGGTTACTTTTCAAAAATTTATTAAAAATAATAAACCTTTATATATTTAACTAATTGATATTGCAATTTATAGTAATTAAAACAACTCAAAATATACTTAAAGAAAAATTAAAATTTAATGAGTTTGCAAATATTTTTGAACAAAAAACACGTTTTGGTGATGTTGACTGAATTATTGAAATATCGAATAATTCGAAAAATTTAATACGAATTTAATTTAAAAGTGCAACTTTTCGAATAACGAATAATTCGAATATTTTTATGTCGCATATTGAAAAAAAACGAATAATTTCCTTTTTTAATACTATACTTCTTTTTTATTATTTTTAAATATTTGAAATATGGATGCGTTTGAGCGTATATAAACCATAAAGAAAATTTTACTAGAAACGACACAAACTTTATAAAATCATAAAACTTAACGTTTTCTTACCTTTCTTCAATATTCAATAATTTTAATTGAACATAGTTTAAAATGGAATAAGGCCTTATATCGATATAAGTATTTGAATTTAAGTGCTGAATCCTGCGCTTTTAACGCTCTTTGTTTTACATTCCTTGCTTGTGTTATTTATCTCATAGTTATCGAATCAGAAAATCTCACACTATTTTGGTATAGTTTTTTTAATTTCAAATATAATACATATAACTATATTTCATACAATTTGGCCATACATTACTATTCTAAAAAATGTTAATCACAAAATAAATGATAAAATTGTAAGTTGGAATAATAAAACATAGGTGGGGAGGGTTTGTATGTATGTGTGTGCGTTTTTAACTCCCAAAAATATTGCTCGAAGGCTCAACTTACTTTATACCAATCGGCTTAGAATCACTTCCTGAGTCGATTTAACGGTGTTCGTCTGTCTGAACGTCATAGTCAAACTACAGGTCACAATTTTGAAAATAATTTAATGAAATTTGTACACAGATTTTCTATAGTCCATGAAAAAAGCATATAGAAATTTTTTATGATCGGTTTATTATTTCACCTAGCCCCATACAAATGTCCTTCCGGAATACGGGTTTAACGATCATAACTCTTATATATAGAAATATTTAATGAGAAATATTTGAATGACATTTGGCACACATAAATTTTATATAAATATAAATGTGTGTACAGAATTTCATGAAGATCGGGCCGTAATTATCATAGATCCCATATAAGACACTCTTTAGAAAATCACTTTAACGGGCATAAATCCCATATAAATGATAGCATCAGATTAATACCTGACGCAAATCAGTGTCACATAAATAAAAACCGTAATGCCAAAGAAGAAATATAATTGTAGTGACCATAATTTAAGAGCAACATTATTATGATTGGAACATATGATCATAGCGGAAAATAGAAATGATTATTATGATTCCATTTTGTCATATTGCGCCCGATTTTATGGTTTATTTTTTCATGTTATGATTCTATATAATGGAACATTTTTACTACATCATTATCCCATTCTATCAGATTATGATTTGAAGTTATTATATTATTATTCTATATTATTATATTATTTAACACATTATCATATTATGATTCCATTTTAACATATTAGTATCTC
Source organism: Protocalliphora azurea (assembly GCA_932274085.1). Classification (NCBI taxonomy): domain Eukaryota; kingdom Metazoa; phylum Arthropoda; class Insecta; order Diptera; family Calliphoridae; genus Protocalliphora; species Protocalliphora azurea. Next base: position 106,680,044 of record OW026519.1, on the reverse strand, counting down.
ATGTTATCATATAGTTATCAAATCTTTTCATGTTATTATTCCATCTTATCATATATTAAAATAAAACGTATTAATAAAAATTTTTTTTATAATTTTTTTTTTTTTTTATTGAAAATAATAGAGAAAAGTGTTCATTAACAAAAAATAAAGAAACATTTACATATTTTCTGTTCATTAATTATATTCATTTGTATCACCATATATGATTCAAATCGAAGATATGTTTTGTTTTTACTAAACCCTTTAATGGTTTAGTAAAAAACATACCAATATCTTATATTGCTTGAATCACACCGAGTATAACCAAACTTTGTCTACTTATATTTATTCATATATAAACTAATGAGAATTACAATGAACTTGGAAAACAAATATTAAAAGCATAATAAAAGTATTAAAAAACAAAGAAGTTATAAATTTTTCTACTTAGTTTGTGAAAAGGATAAGTATTCTATTTATTTGAAAATTTTATTGTCATGGGAATAATAATATTAATATGATTTAAAAACTGAATGTGATTTAATTTAATTGTTGCAGAAGTAATGATATTTTCAATATTAATAAAATTTTGTTTCTGCTAAAAATATTTAAAAACATATAATTTTTGCAGTCAACCATATTGAGTGTAAACATTAAATGACAAAATTTAAACAAAAACATTGTTATCATAAACACACGGTTATTAAAATTCAATAAAGTCAACAATGAGAACATAATATTGATATTGTGATAATGCTGTAACCATGTTTTTTCTCTGCGTGTAGCTGAAAATCGCCCTAAAGTGCATAAATAACATAATATAATAATACATTTGTTCTATAGAAATATACACTATGTTTAATACAATTATCGGTCCACAATTGGCCCATATAAGACTTATCCGCAAATTTTGATACACATACGCAATTGTGCAGGCCTGATTTTTCATTTGTTTAAATATATTTAAGTTAAATCAGATAACAAATGTGTCCATATACTTACAATAAATACGTCGCTCGCATTTGAGCATTTATTACATGTGTACATACATATCTTTCTTAAAACAATCTTACTTTTTAAAGTCCAATGCGTGATTTTCCCCAAATTCCATACAAATTGATAAAACGACTCATGATTTAAAGGGAAATAATGTGTTAGAATATAATAAAACAAAATATGACTTACATGTTTTCCGTTACATATTGGCAAATATTCATTTCGTATTTTTCACAAATCTGGAAGAATATAAATATTAATCATTGTTTTCATTACCATGGAAGTCTTTAAATATTCGTATTAGATTTCATATTTTCTTTTTGTTTTAATAATTTTGTATATTTTTTGTATTATTTTCACGGAAGTTGTCAAAATAAAAAAAATTGTTTTTGTATTTTATATTGGTTTTGAATTCAATTAATTAAAATATTTAAACCAAATAATTATTTTAATCAAAATTTTTAATATCCAATAATTTATTTATTAAAAACTTTTCACACTTATTTTTACTGCATAGCAGATTAACTACTACAACGTATGTAACTAAATTGAAAGTAAAAGGGAAGTTTTGGTACTTAACTTAAAAATAGAACTTATAAAAAGACGCGTTTTCGAAAAAGCTCGTAATTTATACTCGAGAAAAGTGCACATTTTAATAAATGATTCGCGTTACTAATGGACCTACATTTCAATAAGCTTATTTTTCAATAACGTGAAATGTGATTGCAATTAAGAAAACTTTGCTAAATACATTCCATAAAAAAACATTTAAATTCTTAACTTTGTAGGAGCAAATCAGTAGCAATTTTTCGTTAGTTGAAAATAAATAACACATTAAAAATCCATTTAAACGTTTTGAATACTTTACTAATGAATATAGGAATTCATTATGCATCACCACTATAAAAATTTTTATTATCATATGCATTTTTATTAGATTCAGCATAACTTTTTTCCGCTTTAACGTAAATTGCAAGTACTCGTATGTATGTGCTTACTTCAAGTTACCTAAAAGAAATTCAACGTTTTTCGCAAAATTCCTTTATTGGCCAAGTTTGTCTGAGGCTGTGTAAAACATGATTCGGGAGCTAAAAACAATCTTTTTAAAAATATGCAATAAAACATAGTTATAAAATAGTTTGTCCAAAATTATAGGATTATGTTAAAAATGTATTCAAACTGCAAAATAGACTGTTAAAGTATGTTCTCACCTATAATAAAATTTTGAGATTTTATAAGGTTTTATTAAATGCTTATAAAACAAAACTGTTATTACACAGAAAAAACTAAATTTCAAATTCAATAATAAAATTCATAGTCAATAATTATTTTTACTGAAAGAGGACCTATCACGATATTCGTAAAAACGAAAATTTAATTCGTAAATTATTTATTGAATAAAAAAAAAAAATATTTTTTAATTAAAATAATTAATATACTATCTATAAAACATAATATTTGAAAAACCATTTCAAAATATATTCAAACAAGTAATTTTATTGAAACAGTATTGAAATATATATATTTTAAAATTTATTTATATAATTATTGGATTTTTATTTTGTTTCTAATAAAATAATGCTATTGTAAGGAATTGAATTTACTTATATTAAATTCAGCCAATAATATATATATATATATATATATATATATATATTCGTTTTTATTATTGACAACATGGAATCAACTCATATTCATATACATATATATATATATATATATATATATACTTATGTATTGATAATTAAAATTTAATATAAATTTATTTTATATTATATGCAAACATTTAATGCCAAATCATATAAAAAAAAAACTTTCTACAAAGTTATGAAATATATGTAGATAGGATATTGCAAGCATTACTTACTATTTATGAGCTGATGTTGTATTAGTGAAATTAGTTTTTTAGTTTTTGTAAATTTTGCAAGAATACATATAAGAAGAAAAATAAAAGAATAATCGTATCTAGAAATGAAAACCAATCGTTATTAAAAAAATTAGTTAAATTAAATGTTACTTCGTGTAAACTCTGGGAACAAGCCATGATCCTACCAAACTTTTATCTATAAGAACATAGAAATAAAACTTTTTAAAACTTCATTTAAATAATTTACAATGCACATCATGGTCGGGCTTGACCGACTATATACTCGTATTTCTCACTTGCTTAAATATATTTAAGTTAAATCAGTTGCATATCTTTTATGAAGCAATCTTGTTTTTTGAAATATGGTCCAATGCGTGATTTTTCCCCAGCGGTATTCATGTTTGTGTATTCGTTATTATATGTATGCAAAATATAATGAAATATGACATATTGGCAATATCGATTTCGTATTTTTTTTCACAAATCTGGAAGAATAGAAATACTAATCATTGTTTTCATAGAAACTGCTCTAAATCCCAACATTACTTACCCATGGAAGACTGTAAGTATTAGATTTCATTTTTTTTTTCATTTTAATAATTTTGTATATCT